>VZTO01013567.1:161829-283169 GCA_013400615.1 Syrrhaptes paradoxus | reverse complement strand
AGAAGAGTAGCATTCTTAGATACAAAATAAAACTTTTAGTTCTTCTACAACTCATAACTCTATTTAGAGCCAGATTCTTTCTAGTTGTTTGCAATGAGAGCAATTCAAGGATTTTCTGTGCACCGTATGGACCCTTAATTATAAAGAGCCAAGACCTGTGGTGCTAGCAATCTAAAGAAATTAAAAGGGATAAGAAAGAAACTTGCTGTTGTCCCACTTTCTTCCTTACCACTGCACCTGCTTGAGTGCAGTTTCTGTGAGGGGTGTATGTAACATGCTAAGCAATAAATCGTTCCTGAAATAAAAACAATATTATGATAGTTTAATTGACCTGCAGTCAGACCTTGCCAAAGCAGTGTGTAATGCTTATGTAGTGCCTGTAACATCAGCTGTTGTTCACAGCTGTGCCTTAGGGGAGGTCCCCAGCTAACGCGTCTACAGAACATTTTGAGCTGGTGAACTCAAAACTGAGGATTTTTCTAAGCCAGCTTTCCACAACTGCTTTCTGTGTAAGGAAACCCCTTCCAATGCTTATATTAATAACTGCTTTTATAATGGTGAGGTAAGCGATAAAGATTAATATTGTATTTTCAGTAAGATTTATATGTTCTTTAAGGCTGATACAGTAAAAAAATGCAGCAGATAAGGAGTTGTGATGTAATGTACTCTTAGAAAAGATTAAAATGAGCTAATGTACTTGGCTAGCTAACAGTACCACTGTTGTATTTGACTTTTGTGACTTTGCCATTGCCTCCCTGATAACTTCTTTATTCTTGCCTAATCATTTAGCTGTACAAGGAGCAATCATTGAAATGGATAAGTTTAATGTTTATATACATAGCACCATATGTGCATGTGTTTGCAGCATCTATGTCAATTCACGCATAGACTCTGAAATCCAAACCAGTACAACTCCTGGAGAGTGGAAGAGAGAGAATAGGAGTTGGTTCCAGTGACAGTTGAAGGTTTACGAGGCTATGCATTACCCTATCCCCAGAAAACTCATGAGAGGAAAAATTAAATATTAATAATTACGTTTTTGCAGGCTACTAGGAGCAAGCAAGGAGAGGTGGGATCCTGTTTCATTCCAGGAAATCTTAACAAAGACCATTACATCTACTGAGACGTCTCTGTAAGACTTGCCATTGGTGGCCAATTCCAAAGGGAAACTGATGACATGACAGATGAGCTTTGTGCCTTTCCAAAGTCTAGGAAAGACTTGACTCTAACTTGTATGTGCAATGAGTCTTTAAAGTGACATTTCTGATTATCCAAGGGAGGAAAGAGGGACTTCATGTGGGAGGACAGTGATCTGTTCACGGTTCAGAAGTTGTTAGGATGCTTTCTTCAGGAATAAAGAATCTTCCTGGGAATGGGACTTGCATCTGAGACCAACTCTCTCCCATTCACCAAACCCAAGGAAAAAAAAATGTGTTTAGCATATTAGGGACCTTAGTTGTCTGTATTATCCTTAGGGCATGTGTTTCTCAGATTATAATCACATTTATAGTGTGGGCAATCCAGTGATTAGTTTAATAAAACAGGATATTATAATTTAGAATAACTCCTTTAAAATATTACACCGGGCTCACTATATAATCACTCTAAGTGCAGCTACCTCACACAAAATGTTGGTAGATGAGTTGATAGCTGCTGTAGTAATGTAAAGGATTTTTTTTAAGTTAGTATTGCATTGGTTTTGTTTTTTAAGAAAATTAAGATCCATCTTTTTACAATTGCCTGCAATCACTTTAATTTGCTCTATATTAGCTGATGTGGGAGTATTCCTTTGAAATGCTTTGGAATAGGAACACCTCTGATTTTGCCAGATGGAGCCCTGGCAGTCAGTCCAAGACAGGTCTAAAAATACAGGTTGACAAATGACAAAAATTTTAGCACTGTAAAAAATGTCAAATGTGATCAAAACTGAATATGTTTTATTTATGTAGCGAATGTTATACTACTTAATATAGATAGCAGATGGGTGACTCAGAGCAAAATCACACTGACTTCATTGAATTGGACCTTAAATTTTTTCCACATGCTGGCAAGCTCTATTAACTTTTACTTCTGCCAATAATACCTGAAGTGCCTATACATCTAGCATTTGATTTGCAATGGTGAGTTGGGACACCGGACTACTATGT
This sequence comes from Syrrhaptes paradoxus, assembly GCA_013400615.1. Lineage (NCBI taxonomy): Eukaryota > Metazoa > Chordata > Aves > Pterocliformes > Pteroclidae > Syrrhaptes > Syrrhaptes paradoxus. Next base: position 281,022 of record VZTO01013567.1, on the reverse strand, counting down.
ATTGCGTATTCCCACAGTGTGCAACAACACTTGCCCTTGCAAAAAAAGCTCAGTCTGTATAAGTAAGAGAGACTGCAGCAAAGGCAATAGCTTCTCTGAGTTCATAACAGATCTCTGCAGGCACCTGAATTTGGATCCAGTGTCACTGTTGCAGAACTACCCTCACATTAATGTTGTGATCCTTTTTATTTGTTCTGTATGTAGTATCGATCTGGCATCAGTCATTCTGCCACTGTATATCGCTCTGGGTCACTCACTCTATCAGAGTAAGGTCTCTGAGGTCTGGAGAGCCTGTAAAATAGATTTTGCACAGCTTAGAGAGGCTGCAGTTTCTAGGTACTACCATGCTAGAAGTTCTGAATACTAAGTAGTCTTACACACCGAGGACTCTGACTTTGCTTTTTCCCTTTACTTGGCAGCTTGTATTCTGAGTGTTTTTTCTAAGGTCTCCACTTTAGAAAGTTACACAGACGCAGGTGCCTCCTGGAGAGACGTGATTTTCAGTTGATTCCTGGCATGCATTAAGGTAATATGTCCAGATTGGGTTTGGATTCCATTTTTTAGGATTTGATAAATGTCACTTTACCTGCAAATGGATAGACATATTCCAGAGAAACAGCTGGTTGTTGCTTTTATTTAAACTGTGTTAGTTAAAAATGTATGTTGAGTCTAGTTCCCAAACCGTTAAAGTTAATTAAAACTGGTGCTGCTTTGGCTTCTTAAAAGCAGCAGGGATAACACTTGTTCTCTTGCTGCAGGCTGGCTACAATGATGGTAGTGTTAGAAGTTAAACCCTTCCAGCTATTGAGTCTTCAGAGAAGATGGATGGCTTTGCTTTGAGGCCTAAACAAACTTTCTTAAACCCTTGTAAAGCCTTAACCAAAATTGTCCGTAGATCTGTCTTAATAGCAATTCTAGCACATGTCTTCGTGGCTTAGGAAAGGAGCAGTTTATTCATAACTGGCTCTTCAGTAATGCTGGCTATATTACAGTGCCCTGATCCTTGGAAAACAGTCTGACTAAAATATAAACCGAGTAATGTCAGACCCTTAAACACTTGACCTAACCCATGCTTTCTGCATATAATAGTATTTGATAATAGGAAATGTGATAGTTTAAATCTTAAGATGGATGATGTACTGAAATTATTACTGAGTTTACATATATTTGAAATCATTTTCGGGAGAAATGAATGACAAGTGAGGACAGTTTGGTTTGGGATGACTAATGAGGTGGCAGCTCTGGTTGTCTGCCCTCACCCAACCCTCGCAGCAGGTCGCCTGCTTTGCTGTAACAGCAGCTTTTGGGGCAATAACTGCATCAGCCATCTCTTCTCCCAATCCCTCACTGGTGAAGTTCTTCATTTTGTAATAAGGAAACCTGTGTGTTGTAAGCTGGGACAATAATTTAACTCTCGCTTTAATGGTATAAATCAAAAGTAAGCTAATTGGAGTTACTGGAGCTGTGTTGGTGTGAGAGAGAAAGGTATCACAGCTGCTGAGTTCTTGGCTCTCATAAAAATCCCTAGTATGCTGTAAGAGAGATGTTTATGTGCAAAAGCAGAACCCCGGGATGTCCTTAGAGTCCAGGTAAAAATGAACAGAAAAAGGCAACTGAAGGTATGCGAACTTAGTACTGGAAAGATTCCCAGCACAGAAAGATGGGTTTAGCAGTGCTTTGAGTGGAGAGTTCTATTGGTGCTGTCCTGCAGTACAAGGTTAGATATTCTTGACTTTTTCTTACAAAAATAGTCTTTGTTTAAATATATACTTTTAAATATGTTTAAAATATTTATGTTTTTAATATCTATTTTATAGTATAGCATTGCCTCAGATCTTTTCCAAGTCATCTGATATAGCACGGCTGAACATCAAACCTTTTTCCTATTATATGTTCTCCAGCAAGAATTAAATTCATGATAAAGCTGTCCCAAGACCCTTACTCACCCTTTCTTCTATTCTGTGTTCTTAGTTAGACATAATTGTGAATCTGATCAGTGCCAAATGTAGCTCATTTTGATATTAATATACACTAAAAGTCACCAATTTTCCCTGTATTTCATGTATTCATGTAGCAGACCTTCCTCTCCTGCTGTTGATTCCCATTTTTCTTGAGTTTTTGAAGTACAGCTTGTGTCGTTGCGTGGCATAATCTCTTTGATCCTTTCATATTAGAGAAGCTTTATTTACATTTGGGGAGTATAATACATCAGGTTTTTAACAGTTCACAGCAGTATTACGCTACTAAATCAGGCAGAAATAAAGAGTGCTGTGTTACACTGACACTAGTTTGAATACTTGTAGCAGTTGGTAGGTAGATGATTTGAAGGTGTTTTATTTGGCATAGCACTGAAAGAGTATAATCTTCACAAAGACGGGCATTATGAATTTTGTAATATAAATGACAGATAATGACTTACTCTCATCTTCTGCAGCCTTATCTTCACACAAAGAAACTTAAAGTAATTCAGGAAGTATTAAGCAGAACAAGATAAAATTGAAAAATGCTGGGATTACGGTGGCTAGCCAGGAGGTAAGCTCTGCTACTTTCTCGATTCTATAAGGACTTTTTAAACCAGCTAAGCTTAATATGTCCCAGGCGAACGACACGCTGTTGTCAAATGAGAATTGAAGAAACTGCCCTCTGACATCTCTAGACAGTATCACTTTCCAGAGAAGTCTGAGTATATGAAATAACAGCACTGGGGAAAGATACCTTACCAAAATACGGTGTTGGAATGAAGACTATAATTCAAGTGTTACTCAATCTGGCATTTTCATCATTTACAGCTGAGAAGCAATATGGGACTTGAGCTAATGTATTTTTACTGCAAGATACTCAAGCCCATACGCAAGAATTTGAGACAGCTCAGTAGGTGCACTGGATAACTTAGATCTATAACCTTCAATTAGTCTATTTAAGATGGGATGGGTGAAGGAGAGAGAGGCAGACCAAATCCTTATTTGCGTGGAAATACTCTTGTGCACGATACAGAGGGAGTAAATGTCTTGAAAATGTGTGTAAGCCACAATATTTGAGACTGCAATAAATTTTATGATTGCAGGGTAATAAGCATTAAGAGTTGCAAACAATAGCATGTAAAAGGTGATTGATGTTTAATTAGGGAATTGTAAACCTATACGCATTTAAAATCAGTGCTATTTTAAAAGGACGCATTTCATGAACCTGCAATGAAAGTTGGTACTTATTCCAGATGACCAGTAACTTAGTACATCCAAATAGTTTTTAGTGCTATAACCTTGATATACTCCACTTGGCATCTATTACACAGGTTCCCGGGCACATCGGTGCAGCGAATTTGGCTGTTGTCAGTCAGGACTTTGGATGGAGACTGAACTGCTGAATAAGCAGCTCAAAACTTGAGACCATCTGTAAAAGCACAATGTGAGTATGCCTGTTGGCTTTTGCCGGATACAGGTTTGTTATGGACAATGGAGGAGGGAGGCAGAGATCTATACTTCTCATTGTCCCTTGGATACAGGAGCTGATTTGACCAGCATAGATGTTTCAGATTTCAAAAAGCAAATGAAGTCCTTGTGATGCTGTGTACCACGCAGCTGAGACTGTGTGGACGTGCTTGGATTCTTTGGTGTTCTAAATACATACTTGGATTTTTGTAGCTAAGAAGTTACTGACATTCAACCTGATTGTTTGATTTTTCACTTTGCCCTGGTTAAGTGTAAAAAGCAGCCTGATCTGTTTCTGTTTTGGCTCTCTCAAAGAAATACTATGCTCTTATGTTTAAATTCATATTTATTTTAAATATATAAAATCTAGAATAATATTCCCCAGTCTTAGACTCCTATTATTGTAAACTAATGTTTAATGTTATCATTACTTCAGTATTTTTATAAATGGTCCAGCACTGTAGGGACACATAAACTCTGTTTTCATTTACCATTTTTAGTACTTCATGATTGTATTTCATGATGCCTTTAAAATAATAAATTCAAAACGCTAGGCCTGGGTGCATAGATGATTCAAAGTACCTACAGATAGATTTAAAACTGCTTGAAACAACTAGGAAGGAAAAAAAAAAAAGACCAAACACTTGACATATAACAGTAAAACAAAAGCCCAGTGTAGTTCATTGCTAGTGAATCTGTATATGTGTGCCTCACATCCAGCTTGCCCTTTTCACAACCCTCCTCTCAAGACTACCTCCACCCTTCATTCTGTTTGCAAGTTCTCCTTCCCAGCTCAGCTCTGGTTTCCTTGTGGTGTCTGAATATGAACCCTGAAGGACAAGAGTTGTTTTTTATACTGCAAGGGGCCAGCCAGTTTCAGAGGGGCTGCAATTATGCCATTGTGTGCCTGCTTTTTAAGTGTACGTTCCCAGACACAGAGCTTGAATAAGACCCTCTGTTATATCTCTTCTGGTTCTCTGACCACGAGGGAGCGATTGATCTCAGACAGCAGAGCAGGTGTGATGGCCTGCAATCCCCGAGGATTAGTCTCCAGTCATAAGCACTCTCAGCAATTTATCTTCCTGATATTAGGTCTAAATTTGCCTTTTGTCCATTGTCATTGTGCTACTCTGCAAGTTAGTCCCCCTCCTTCAGGCAACCGAGAGCAGCTCCCTCCTGGTGCTTGTGTTCCTCAAATCCTCGCAGTGGCTGCTGCGTGCAGGGGGGTCCTGCCAAGGAACGAGCCCCTGCTGCTTGTGTGCTGCCTTGTTGGAGCCCCTTGTCAGGGGAGGAGAGCTGGCAGGATGCATTTATGTAAGTGGCCTTGCCCCAGAGATGGCTATTGTTTGTATTGTGACATTCGGGGACCGGGAACAGGGCAGGGGCAGTGTGAGCTTCTGGGGTGGACTGTAAATCCATGGGCTGTGGTTTTAAACCTGTCTCATCTTCTGGCTATGTGAGAGTTCAGAAATCATCTTGACATCTAACGTTTGGTGTCTCACTCCTGTTTTTTGATACACTTTAGCCAGACAAGCCTGATGGATGTGAAACCCTTCTGGAGTCCTCAGCTTTCACACTCGCTCTGGTTTCACATTGTTGTATTTTAACATGAGGAGAGCAAAGATTCATGTCAGATGTTGCTGCTGCTAGTGTCTTCCCGCTTCCCTCCACCCAAGTCCATGCTATCTGGAAATGGGTCCACCCTTCCTTAGGAAACCCCAACAGCAAGGAAGCCACAGCTTCATGTTTTACATTTAGGTGTGCCTGACTGAATGTAGATTTCCTCAAAGCTACTACAGCTCTCAGATTGGCTTGTTTTCACTTCAGAGGATCTGAAGTTGTACCTGAGTGTATTGAACTAGATAAAATTTGTTTGTAACCTCTCCTACAGTGGGAGGTAAAATGGGGAAGGCAAACTGGAACTGTGTCGAAAGACTCAGTCTCTTCCATCCTGTCTCTGGAGGACAGTGGCTGATGTGTAATGGATGTTCTGAACTGACAACTTGGCTCCCAGCTACCAAGTTTTGCCATATACTGAATTAGTTCAGTAAAGTGAGATCTGAGAGCTGCAGCCTGCCTGGGTGTGGATGCAGCAGACTGTAAGTATGCCAGCACCTAGAGCTGACTGCTGCCTCTAAGAAAAAGCCCTTGCATCCCAGGCTGCGGTGTTCTGCCTGAAATCCCTCTGTTCTCGCTGCGGAAAACCTCCAAATGAGATGTGGGACAGGAAGCTATTGACTGTGTAATAGCAATCTGAGATGTGCTCCCACTGTCTTCTTCAGACATCCAATCCAAGTGCAACTTTCTGGAAGCACCTTTGTCCCTTCCCAGTGACTATCCAGAGGGCCTGAGATCCTGATTTAGGAGCAGTGAATTGTACCTCACTTGGCAGATCACCCACTGAAGGTTTCCAGAGGTTGTGATGTCTTTGGCTAACAGTGCAGTGTGGTCTCTTTCTTTCCTGTTAACTAACATACAGGTAGATTTAAACCTGAAACTGGAATAACATGGGAAAGTTGGACAAGCACAGGAACAGGTGAAATATTTCTTTCCTCTTTGAAGCAGCAAGCTTGGCAAAGGGGCTACTTCGCTTCCATGCATTTTTTATTTGACCAGGCAAAAGAAAGTGTTAACAGCCCTACCTGAGATAGTTGCCCTGCTTCTCTTGACCCGGCTCAGTTCCTTTGGTGGCTAACACAAGCCTTGGCCTGGTTTATTTATCCAGCCATCAGTACTCAGCCTACCACATATATCTCTGCACTGTGCTGTGGTCTGCAATGGGAAATTAAGCCATAAGTCAGTGTTGACTTCTGCTGGAAGTCATCCTATCCAATGGTCTTTAGTAATTGCCTTTTAGAGCACCTCCTTTTCTGGGCAACTGGTTGCCTATTTCATGATGGGGTAGAATCAGTGGTTACAGTAGTCCCCAGGCCTGTGCTCCGAGTCCAGCTTTTGTCTCTTGTCTTCCCCATGCTGCTGCTCTCAATCCAGTTCATCTTCTTGCTGACAGTCAGTCATCAGCTGTGTGCTGGCTTGGGAAACCTTAATTCAGTTGACTAATCTATTGTTCCCATTTGTTTGGTTTGTGTAGGTTTTAACAGGAAAAGGCGTGGGCTTTAGTCTATGGCAGCAGATGGCACTCACCCATGACACCTGGTAATACTTCTTTGTGTGCAATATGCATATTAATCAAAAGTTATAAATCTTGTGTGCTTTTTGTAAACTAGAATACTGGATTGACAGTTCAGAGTCTTCCAGTATGTAAACATAGAGGCTAGGAGATACAGACGGTCTTCTCTTGTTCTTACAGATCAGCAGTTTTCTTGCATACCTCTGTACTTCCACATAGGAGCCATTATCTGATTTCAGTTTTGAACAAACTCTCTCTGACCCTGGAATTTACAGTCATCCTTTCTTGTAAGAAGAAATTAAGTGAGTAATTTCCAGTGGGAAACAGTTTTTCTGGTAAAGTTCTAACATCATATACATACATATAAATGTGGGTATAACAATATAAAATGAATAAGCAGGCATAAACCTAGATTTCTTTAAAGGTTAAATCTGGTCATAAAGGTTGAGGCTGTTAAAAAAAAAATAAAGATCTTGTTCTTACAGTGTTTACTTACAGTGTTCTGGCCCGCTGAAGCTTTGAGACACATCAACAGACTTTACTTGAGGAAGCTCAAGTTTACATTAGTTTCTAAAAATGTAATCTTTCACTTCCAGCTTTCTAAGAAAGTTTGGCCTTTCTTCCTTTACACAGAATCTGGACACATTATGCCAATTCATTCGTTGCCTCCAGACTGTGTTACTGTGATTTGTTGTATCTAAAGCTGGGTCTGAAGACAGAGATTTCAGTGGGCACACTGGGCATCTAAAGGCTGCTCTCTGCTGCTTCCCATGTAGTTTCAGTACCAATGTAAGGCACTGATCTAGTTTTCAAATCAGTAAATGGATCAAGCTTCAGCCACATTTGAAGCTGAATATTAATCTATGTATGATTGTGGCTGCTGCATTCTTGCAGGACCACACCAGATACACAGCCCAGACATGCCCATGCTCTTGATGACTGACAAGGAAAAACCTCTCAAAAGATACCTGATGAATCTAGAATCGGAACTCCCTAAGGATATGTTTCAGAACTTCCTTAGAAGTCCTTTTTTTACTTGGGTACTTAAATTGTGAACTTCTCATATCTCGAAATCTCTTCCCAGCTGCGCTTTCTCTGCTAAAATCTTGACCCCAACAAATGCTGACCTTCAAGAAGGAAGACTGCCAGGCACTACATGGTATCTGCTTCATTTCTGCAATATTACAGATAGGGCAACAATGAAAAGAATACCAAAATCAGGAAGATTGTTTGGTTGTCCAGCATTTTTAGTTCCATGTTGCTTCTGCAGCCTTTTGTAGATGTTCCAGGATGTACAGATAAATATAAGGTCAACTCTGGAAGTCAAGGATATTACCAGAAAGGAACAGATACAAGAAATAGGGAGAGCCAGGTAATTAATATACATATTAGTTACTTCTGATTCAGAATTTGCACAGCTCCAGGAGAAGGCACCATCTCATAACTTACATCTTCACTGTGACTGCATGATTATTCTTATTAAAAATTATGTATGAAATAAAAAGACAAGCCTAATTCTCAGATGATGGTTTAAATCTACACCACTGGTAGCCATATAAATCTTTCTTCTGCCTGGTCAGTAAAGCAGAGACAAACTAGCTACTCAAAGGTGTGTTTAATGTTGACTGAACAAGGGATAAAAGGGACATATGTAGAGAGATACTAGCTGAGCCCGAGTTGTACATGTGCCTCTGAAAGTATGTATTGCTGTCTTGTTGATTAGTGGACGTTAATGCGTTAGAGTTGAGTTAGGAAGAACTGTCAGACTCAACAAAGGCAATTTGACCTTGCAGGACCAGCAATTAGGACGACTAGAATTCAACAGTGTGTGCAGAACTGCAGCGTGGGTCCTTGGTGGATGCGCAGACAATACGCTGTGAAGTAACTGTAGTACCTGAACAGCCACTCATTAATGCGTTGGCATGAATGGCAGCAAACAGTCACATGTGGCTCATCTAGCAGCATTTAAAGAGGAAAGCCAAAATTCCTTTATTACCTTGGTCTGGATTGCTAACCTCTCTATTTTTTGTACTGCTGTAGGAATTTTTGAGGCGAGCGAGTTGACTGGTCGAATGTTTCCTTTACAGTGCTTCTAGTTGTGGCTGTTTCAAAAAAGGCTTAAATGCTCATATGTTGCCACTGCAATTACATTGAAGTGTTGCGTGGGTGAGGGTGGGGAAGCTATTTTTTCTTGACCTCGGCTGGCGATCAGTTTATCCCCATGAAGCATATCTTTGGACATTTTTCATTAGCTAGTATAATATTAGATACTATTCTTATTTTTACAAATGTCTAATCCAGCTTTTGTTCTCTGAGCTGGCTCTGCCAGAGGATATCCGAGCTGAAGAGAGATGAGGAACAAGGAAGACAGTGTCCTGATGCGGTGTGACTGATGTTACAGGGAATGCGTAACAGTAATTGCAGGTTTTTCCTGCCCTAGTTTCCTCTTCCTGTTGGTACTGAAGTTAATGAGGATTTGAAATAATTCTTCAGTATTGTCTTTGTATAATAATTATTGATATTATGAACAATGAAGGCTTTAAACATGCAAAATACTGACATGCCATCAGGAAATTTCAAGTGTGGTTGCTGTGGGTGGTGGGGGGGTGACACAAAATATAAGTGCAAACAATATTTGTTCAAGTAAGGCAGGAAGTCAAAACCTTCCCTGAGCCTTTATAGTTCAAGAATTTGTTCTAAATTTTGCCAAGAGAGCAACTTGTCTAAGACAGCAGTTTCTGGACTAAATCAAAGTCCTTGTTGCCCTTAGGGCCTCACTGAGATGCTCTTCTCAGATAGCAGCTGCATGAGAGATGAAACTAAGTGTTTCTTTCTGATGGATTGCTGTTCTGCCTTGTCTTTCCAGCAGCCTGGAGAGAATTAACAGAATCATAGTCCTGGAATGAGCATGGAGTTGTCAGAAATCTCAATATTTAGGAGGCCCAAGCTTTAAGGGAAAAACTCAGAACATGGCTGAACTAAAAAACTCTTAAGGAAAACAAATACAAGAAATGTAGCCACTTAAAGAAATCAGCCCTGTTTATCAGCCCTGGAAATTGCTGTCTTTAGCTGTGTCTGGCCATGGATTGGCAGTGGCAAGTGCTAGTTTTGTTCTGCTTGCCATTCAGCATAGAACACCAGGCAGGAAGAAGAAACAGCAAGCCCTGTACTCCTGTAAATGTCTTTTAAAAGAGAAGCCAGAGAGAGAATAAGAAATAAACAATCGTGTTACGCACTTTGTTTTCAGGCTGATGCTGAGTGATACCTGAATCCAGAAACTGAGACCTCCAGGACTACACTTGAAAAATCTTGAAATGTCAGAAATGCTTTGTGAAGCTCAGTGTTATTTTAGGGCATGTGAAGTAATGATGGGAGGAAAATGATCTTTAAAAATGTTTTCATCTTGAAGGCCTTTGCGTATAGCATAAACACCTTATTCAAAATATGTCACTAGTGTTTGTATAGGTTTCTTCATGTCTGCTTTCTCTTTTTTTCTCTCTCCCTCTGAATCTTTTTATTTTGTCACTGAAAAAAGTGAAAGAAGAGGAAAAGTGATAAAAGTGATAAAGGAAATCAACCCAACAAAAAAGACAAGAAAACTGAAGCTTCTTTAATCCAGGGTTTCTTTTTTTTTCTTTTTTTAGGAAGATGATTCTGACAATAAGATTTTTGCTGGAAATTAATATTTTAAATGTTTCCTGAAATTTAAAACAAACAAAAAAAAAAAGTGTGCCTCAATCTGATAAGGATAGCTTGTTCTGTTTAAGAACTTTGATCTCTTTCCTGCCCCTGGCCTTTGTGCAGCTTTGTCTCCCCTTTGTATAAATCACAGGCTGGTCTTTTCACTCCAATTTGGGAAGAATCTCAGGTATGCCTGTGTCAAATTGCCCACATAACCTTCACAGCTTTAAGGCACACAGTGACATTAAGTTGTGTCTGTCTGACAGTGTCTGAGGTAACTGGTTTACATCTGTCACCTCAAGGTAAAGTCACCTTCTACATTTACTTTTTCAGGTAATTCAATTAAAATCAGTATCTACCCAGACTGCTCAGCTCTGCCGTGTGTGTCTAATGGCATGGCAACACAAGTCCCAGCAAACAGAGACCACAGATGAAATCCAACTCCATTGAAGTCTGAATTCCCGTTAATTTTAGCACTGTAGGACTTGAAGAAAAATGCCTTTCTTTTTGATTACTTTCTATGTGGAGATGACTGGATCTGCAGAATCCTTTACCCTCTTTCCTTCTTTTCTCTTAAGAAAAGTTACATCTTCCTTCAAGTGTTGCCTTCCCCACAGTCTGTCAGTGCTTTAAAAAAATCAAGAGATCACTCTGTGGTTTCAGTGAGGTTATTTGGCAGTTTATATTCTCATCGAGATGTTCATACAAGGTTGTGCCAGTTTCCCTTGCTGTATACCTTAATTTCTGTTTGCAATTTCCTTCTCTTCTAATCTCAAATTAGCCTTATCCAAGTAATACTTAGTTCCGCTTTTTTGCTTATTTCCATGTTTCACACCAAAATTGTTTGTGATATTTTGCTTAGCAAAGGTACTTGGAAATTAGGGGCATTATAAGAAAAATGGTGCAATGCAGTGACTTTTTGTAACCTAAACTAAACCTCTCTCCCTATGAAGCAAAATCTTTACAAATTGAAAAGAGGCAAGTCATCAAGACTGTACAGTGGAACTGCTGTCACAGAAAATTGCTTATGTTCCGCACTGAGGTGTTCGGAGTGTCCACCCAGTCCTTGGGCAAAAACTGAGTCTTTGGATTTGTCTTCTGTTGGAGCACAGACTCAAACCAGTCTCATGATTTTTGGAGTGTGTTTTTTTCCTGTATGAATTGCTTAATTATTCTCCAGAATCAGAATTCTGTAGCAGATTCCATTTCACACCTCACGCCTTGCAGCTCTTCAATATTTCTATCCAGTGTTGTCATACTTGGAGATAAATGTTAGCTTAGATTCATCCCATATGTCAGATATTGCTTGGAAATGAGATCAAAAACACTGGCTGGAGTGTGACTTCTTCTACATGATACTAATCCTACATAAAAAGAAATGATAGATGCTGAAAATCTTCCATGACTTAACTCATCTCCCCAGGTTACTGGCACTTAACCATCCTGTGAATTCCCTTTGTCCTTGGTCAGTTATATACGTGTTTAGCTTTTGGAAATAGTTTTGGTTTGTCGCATGAGCAAATGGAGTGGAAGTCACAGAAGCCACTAGTGTAATACAAAGCCAAATATGGTACTCAAAACCCAAAGAATTTTGCCTCTAAAGTATCTGTAATCGATTACTCCGTTCTTCCTGTTCCAGTAATAGCTTCTCTGATTCTTTCTCTGAAAAATGAAAGCACATTATGAAATTGCATTAGTGTGCATTGAGAGAGTACCAGTTATCTGATCTGACATTTTATATATTGATTGAAATGCTGAGAGACAAGGAAGTCATGATTTAGAACAGTACACTGAAAAACTGAGAAACAGATGAGCTGAAGTCACAAAAAATGAATGGTAAAGGGATGCTGAGGGCACTCAGCGCCTGCGAAGCATGAGCTGGACAGGGCTGCTCTGATGGTAAGGAAGGATATGAAGGGTTCTTGTTCCCCAAACCAAGTTTGGTTTGCTTAGCTGTATTATTTTTTCTGTGTAGTCTTACCAACCTATATGGAACAAAAACTACTGATAGTAAGAATATATAATAATATATAATCCAGAACTTTTTATTTATAGGTCTCAAAAATACTTCAGAAAAGTAAAGCAACAGATGTCCCAAGGGAATTACCTAGCAGGTTGGTGGGGAGCCAGGAGAGCCCCCAGCACTTGTGAACCCCATTCCAAAAGTGTCTTATTTTGTCTGAATTGCCTCTAATCATGAGAGCAAGGAAGGGTGATGTCAGGATTGTGTTGTTGTCTGCAATTTGAAAACGCTGGGCAGATTACATTTAACTTGAACTAGTTTGTGTGGCATGTTTGGCTTTGTCAGCCTGCCAACCTTGGCCATGAGGGAAGAGGACAGAGTATCTTTTAGGGGAGGGTTTTTTAAAAACAAGATCTTTGTTTTAATTGCTATTTACATGTTCCACCCTTTGCCCTTTTTTCAGCTGTAGGGAGATCTTGTTCTATTTTAAAAGCCAGGGCAGGAACTTGAGGCTAGAGACTGCAGCCAAATCAAACAGGAATCTCACCAACCTAATAGAGGGTTGGCTGATAATAAAGGCTATCTTCCCAAGCCTTTAAAGCTCTCTTCTTCCAAAGACACTCCCTTATCTGAAGCCTCTGGCTTCCCATGAGAGGGCATAAACATTTCCCTGTGCAGCAGGGTACCCTTTGACATTAAGAGGAAAGTACAACTCAAGATAAGTTGAAGAGGCTTTTATGTCTAATCTTAGTCAGCATTCAGAGGCTGTGAATGTCTTTTATCATGAGTTGTTGGGGTTTGTTAAGGTTTTTGGCTGGGAATACATTTTACTTGGAGTTTTACTACATCCCGCATGGCTTGGGTTTGTTGTTTTTTTTTAATTTTTTTTCCCCCCCCCCCCCGCCCCCGGCTGAGCTGTCAGTGCAGTACTTGTTTGGTCAAGACTTGTGTGTTTGCTTGGCATCATCAGTGTACAAAACTAGCGCTGTTTGCATGGCTCCTAATTCTGCTAATATTTTAAGGATCTGACTAATGTGGCTTGCAGGTAAACATTTTCTGACTTTTAACATTGTACCTTGCTCACAGGAGCAAGTTTTGGTGGCTTTTTTTCATTGGCAGAGGTTTCAATTTTGTCAATTCACTGCTATTCCTCATTAGAGTTGGTTTTTTGGTTGTTTTTTTTTTTTTCTTAAGAGGTGGCAAAGTTTTAGCTCTTTTTTTTGTAGGCGTTGGGATCCCATCAATGAACAGCTCATAGAAAGCCCAGCTCACTTTCATACAAATGCATTAGTATATCCATGCGATTGCTGAAGCCAAGACCCCTGGCTTTCCACTGTAATAATCTGCTCTTCCAGAAGCGCTGGGCTCCAATGTGCCTGCTGAGACCTGTTCACTGATCTTTGTTTCGTGTACCTTCTCAGCCCTCGCATCCCAACCACCGGTCTCCGGGCTGATGCAGAGCAAATGGGATCTCATTCAGAGCCTGGCACCAGTGGTCCTGTTGTCATCCTTAAGGACTGGTGCTGAAGGATGCAAGGTGCGTTGTGCCTGCCCAGGGCTCTACACTTTGCTTCTGCTGCACCCCAGGCTGGCTGGGAGGATACTGGAATTGACCTTTCCCTCCCAGCAGCAGTGCCAAAGGCCTCTTTCTTCTACTCGCCGGGAGCCAATTAGAGTGAAAACAAAGACATTTCAGCATCAGATTTACACCTGTGGCTTAGCAGCAGTGGTGAGCATCATGGAGGCTTTACTCAAAGGCTGTCTTGAACTTCCTCCTTGTATCCCATGAACAAAACCAGGAGTCCCTCATATGTTCCTGGTGGCCACCACAGGCTCTCCACACTGGGTGTTCCCTCATGTTCCAGACACCCTTCAACTGCCTTCGTTTCTTTCAAAAGGAAAACGTCCCTTGAGGCTCAGGATGCAAACTTGTTTTAAGATAAAACACAGGTATTCCACCACCGTAATTAACCTTCCATTTTAAAACCTCCATTTTCAGATCAGCTCCCCACAGGCTAATTTTTTCTGTTTGCAGGAATGCATGAGTGATGCACAGATGCTGTCGGGATAATTTACCTATTCATTAAGTCTGATTAGATAGCATTTGCACTCTGCCATCTATGAGTACGCCACTTTTTGATATAATTAGTGTTCCTCCAATTAGGATAAATGGCTGTTTCATTACTTTTAAGTGGGTCATTAAAGTGCCATTCCTATCTCATGCCTCTGGAGCTGACAAGGGTACCTGCACGCTCCTTTTTGCAAAGTCAAATCTAATTTCAGAAGGCTAATGGAGAAGGCAGTGTACCAGGGCAGATGTTGCTTGTGACTCCTGCAGAGAGCAGTTCCTGGGTAGCTGATTTTCCTGTGTGCTTGATGCTCTGATTTACTGATGAAGCAGAAGTACCTGTTTGCTAAGGCACCTTTTGAAGAACTTCCTGGAGGCATCAAAAACTGGGAATTCTTTAAAATAAGTATCAATAAGCTTCTGTTACCGTATGCATTCCTGTTATGATGGTGGAAATGTGTGGTTATCACAGGGAAAACACAGAGATTGTGCCTTTTCAAGAGCAATCCTTGCATCTTTGTTTTCTCATCCCCACGTTCATCCACAAGGATGTCTTCTCTCCAGGGGTCATGCTATTTGCTTGTAACCTGGGTGTAGCATCCCTTTCTTTTTCTTGAAGAGGCCTTGCAATTCCTGAATCATTAGGTACTGCAATGCTATAAACACCATTTTCTGGGAATTGGAGGGCAGATTTCTGGCCCACATCAGAAAATTGTGACTCATATTTTGGGAAGGGATAGTGACATCTTTTTTGAAAGGGAGATTTGAGAGCAGTGAGTCACCATGGTGGTCTCTTTTCTGTGACTTCTTTCTAGATGTGGAATTCATAGACAGCTGCATATTTTAAAAATGCTTAAGGCCACATCTGCAGGAGAATCAGCTTGATCATTTTGGATGCTGTAAGTCAGAAGCTGGTCCAGGGCTGAGATAATCTGATTCTCCCCATCAAGATCTAATACTGTTTAAAAATTTCTCAAGAAGGGCTAAGATTTTGGAAAACAAAGATTATATTTCTTGCTGTGGGTTTAATCTACTCAAGATGTAGTAAAAATGCCTCTCTTAAAACTAAAAGATTTATGGAACTCCCTGGGTATCTTTCTGTTGATGAAACTGGGTCAGATCTTAGATTGCTTAAAATGTAAAAAGTCCATTTGTTTTTCTCTGCATTTTTTTGTTTTCTCGAGTTTTCTCTGATTTTCAAGCCCTTTTGTTTTCTTCTGCCTTGTGGTCCCTGGTTCTCCCTTTACCGAAACATAATCATGTAAGACTTCTCCTCCCAGTTCACCCAGCTTACAAGCATCTAGGTATTTCTCAGGCTCTCGGATGATTCATCAAAGCCCAAGCACCTATTAATCAGTCACCATCTTACTGATTCATTTTATTTATATTAAGTGTATTGGTACTGAAGAAAAAATTGTTCAAAGATGTTTTGCCCATCCTCCTCCAAGTCCATAGATCTAGGGTAGGCAGGCTGCAACCGTTATCCCCTTCAACCACTTCTCAGTGGGTAGATCGAAACACGCAGAGTAGTCACAAAAGGCAAGTGGGAGCTAAGCAGGAGGGATTAGGGCTTGAGGAATTTTATTTAATTAACCTTCCTGCTAAAGCAGTCACATCTCACTTCTCAGACTCTTAACGCTCCTAGGTCATGTTTTCTCTATCAAACTGTGAAGTAACACACAGAATTATATAGCTTTCTTAGTATCTTTGATTTAAAAAAAATATAAATAATTCTGAACTGACATGAAAGTATAAATAGATGGAGTATGAAAATATTTACTACTGCATAAACAGTTATCAGTCTGTCAGAAATCCATGCAGCTGCTGGATCTCAGTGGGAGGCAAGTCTCACACCTTGAGCCACTTGTGACAAAGGTTTGCATTGATCCCAGATGCTGCTTTGAAAACTGAGGCTTGATACCTCTCTAGCCTTTGCAGGAAGTCAGAATAAATCCAACAGCTTCTGTCTGAAATCTTGGCTGTTTTTGCTGTGGATGGTGTTTTGGTGGCATGGCAGCTTTTAGTGAAGATTCTGGTTTAAGATATATGTCCCAGGAGAACAGAATGATATTTTTCAAAGACAAACATTGGTGGGTAAGGCATCAAACACATCATGATAGCCCATCAGGCATTATTAGTGCATGTATCCCAGGGCTCTAAAGATAAGCGTCTGGCCAAGGGTTTATAGGTTCAGGCAGGATGTGCTGCTTTGTCAGGCCAATGAAATACAGTCAACAGGATATGGGGAGAACACCAGCCTGAGTCTAAGGGCTACCAAAGGGTCACTGAAAGAAAAGCTGCTTCTTCTATAGGTGAAGTACAATCTGTATCCCTCCAGAGTGTCTCCTGCTAAGCTTCTTCCTTCAGGGGGATACAGCCAAGGTCAGAGAGCAATAAGTTGTTTGTGAAGTCAAAAACTCTGTATTCTGAGGTCATCTGAGAAGCAGCAGAATCTCCAGCATGGCAGAACGAAGGGTAAGGCTTTGCCAAGAAGAGTCACTGTGTACTTCGGCAAGATGTAGGTCTGTTTGGTGGATTTCATTACCTGTTGCTGTGTCTCATGTATGTGAAGTATGGGCCAGTTTCTTGATGAACCACCTGCTCCTGTGGGAGAACAGCCATAGGAGAAATACCGCCTTTCTCTGAAAAGTCAGAAGGCAGAACACTCCAGCCATAGAGGTTACTCGCACCTACCTACTTTGTAAAATATTTTTCTGTAGATATTACTGACAGGTCCCTAAGTTATAGAGCCAGGCCTCTTTCTTGAGGGCTTGCAAGTACTGAGTACGTGGAACCATGGAGCCTGCAAGGAGCCTGTGAAGCATAACTGAGTGGCAGAAATTATAATTTCCTAAGAACAGTGTCCCTGCTCCCTGAAGTCAGTCAGTGGTGTCTGAGCAGGTGTCACAGGTTGCCCGTTGAATGAGAAGGATAAAGCTGGTAGAGCAGCCACTGCCACCTCCTCACTGTTCTTTACAACTTTTATTTAAATAGCTGCTTACGTTTGGCAACCCCCAGTATCAGCAGGACGGAGTGTCCCTGCGCACCTCCAGTGCCTTTGGCAGCTGCCAGCAAGTATCCTGGACCTGTGTAGAAAACTGCAGCATCTTATTTGTTCTTCTTCCTCAGGCTTCATATGACTGGTGTCCCAGCATGTGCATTGTGGTTGCCAGCCGCAGCCTGGCCAGCCTCTCTGTTCAGGGTCAGGCTGTTGGCCGACTGGGTCGGTCTTTGCCAAATTATTTACTACAGCTACTTTCAACCATTTTATTGGCCTTCCTCTTTATCTCTTAGGTTGTAGGTAGCTTATTCCTCTCTCATGAGGTGTACAGCACACGTTCTAATGGCACATGTGTCCTGGTGTGGAAATAGTCACGGTGCCAAATCCTCTAAATCTTGTAAAATTCCAACACCCAGTCCAAGTCTCCTAAAATAGGACGTCTGAGCAAACTTCCTGGGGCTTTTTAAACAGCCTTCTGATGTGTGTGCTGGGGTATGAATGGAACTGCAGATTTCTGAAGTGTCAAGGGAGCAAATGTGTATATACCCAAATGAGAATATTATGAATGAGTCTCTTCAGAGAAGAACACTGATGAAAAGGACACTGTTAGCAAGAACAACCACAGAAGTATGAGCAAATACTCGAAAGGAAGAACACCCAGAGTGAGTAGGTTCCTGCTTTCTAGTGAACTACATTATTTTATTTTCAGAAGTCATGCTAAATAGGAAAGATTTTCCAGTTTTAGCAAAAAGCTGAAGTAATGTCTGTCCTCAGCAAAAGTTCTTCTGGGTGTGAAGACAAGTGCCAGTGTACTTCCATGGCTGTAGGACAAGCCTGTGGATTCCTCTCTGAAGAGGAGAATCACTTAAAATTTACTTCGCTCCATCAGCATGTTGTTTAAATGTCTCTCAATTTTAATATATTTACAATTACAGCACCCTTAGCATAGGGGGCATGTGCTAGTCTTCCCATGAAAAAGATTAAGAAGTGAAGGCATTAAGAGGGTGTTTTGCATGAGATTCCTTAAAAGTAGAATTTGTCTCCTTTATGTCAGGTTATTTGCCTCTCACGCGATTCTTTACCTTTCCTTTAGTCCCTGCAGTGAGTTAGCAGGGACAGTGCCCTCTGTAGTAATGCAGCTCCTCTTTCTTCACACTGGAAACTTCTGCTAGCTTCAGATATAATTTTCTTGCAGTCATTGGTGTTGGTAGTTCTTTTGCTTCTCTGGGTTCTTCAGCTCTTCAGACTACAGATCTTTTGCAATCTGTCTTTCCTTTCATGATGTGATTTGTTTCTATCTTCAGCCAGAACCTAGGCTTGGAGAATTGCACAAAAATGGAAAAACAGGGCAGAAAACTGACTGCTTTTCTAAAGCCTGTCTCAAGTCTTAGGAACAAAAAAGAAGAAATTCCTTTACTATTTAAACTAACGGAGCTTTGTCATTCACAGCTAGAGTCTGTTCTCTATCAAGTCACTTCCAAATTACTCCTGATCAAGAATTGTAAAGACAGAACTGAGTGAAATACCACTAGCTTTGTATTAACCAACAGCCTATGTTTTCCTCTTGCTGGACATGTCCCTGAAGTGTATTGAGGGATTTTTGTAAAGGTGCTGTGTGTTCTGGAGTTCTGCTTTGTTCCACATGAGCTTGTATTTCTCCTTGTGCCGTGAGGTCTGTCAAGGGCAGCACTTCTTAAAAATATCTTCTTAAAAAGTCCTGCCTGTGGCAGGAGAAGTGCAGTCCGGATTTCAGAGACATGAGGAAGAGTTGTAATTAATCCATGAGTTTTCTCAGAAATCTGGGCTGTGATTATGGTAGACATACCTAGGTAAATGGTTTGTAGATCCTTTCTAACTTGTATTTAATTGCACAGACATTCCTGCCACGCGGTGTCGGCTGTTGTCAGTCCTCGCTCGTAGCACACCACGGTCCTGGCTGCATACAAATCCATTTCCAACAAAAGATGGTCCAGCGATGTTTGACAATGTGGAACAAGGGAGCTTATAAAAAGCAGTTACAAAGCAGTTCAAGTTTGAAATTAAAGAAGCTGACACTAAGAATTGCAAGGTGCTTCCAACAGGAGCGGTTGGAATGCACTCACTTTGCAGCTTGAAGGCTATTCTCCCTAGGAAACAGAGAGAAATTCAAGGCCTGCCGTTCAGGAGCGCTGAATGTTCACATCAGGAGGGCTGCAGGTGCTAACACGCTTAGAACAAATTAAGTAATTCACCCTGGCATTTCTCACTGTCCCAAAAAGAAAGATGTGGGCACGAGCCTGGGGTTTTCCTTTCTGATGAGAAGCTGTAGGAGTAAATTCAAGAACGTAAAATCTTTGGGAAAAGGAGGTTATAGTCAGGATGTGTTTGTACATTTCTTATACTTGCTATCATTAGTTCTCTTACCCCTTTTCTCACTTATTCACATTAAATTCTTAGGCTTCATTGTTTCGAAACAACATATCCATGTGGCTCATTCCAAAGCTTTTTCCTGATCACTGATGAAATTTTAATATCTTGGAGTTCTCAAAAGGGAGTTAATGTGTTTTAAGAGTATTTTGCCTTCTCCCCATTCTCCCTACAGCATCATTGGCATTCACACAGGTACTTCATCTGGCCATATGTCCTTCACTGTTTTTCCCGTTGTTCTTAATTTGCAAGCCCTCATCAGAAATACGAGTCCATGTGGCTCCCTGAAAAATGTTAGCAACTCCCAGTGAAATGCCCAGTGAATTCTTGCTCCTGTCCTGAATGGGTCCAGATCATCCCCAAATTGCTGGTGCTCAAGATAGCAACTCTCACTGAATCTTCAGCTACCTTCTCCTCCCTGTAAAACTAATTCTGCCCCACATGGGCAAATTGGTGGCATGTTAACTGGAGATCTTACACTGTTAATTAGTTCTGCAGATAAATAGAAGACTTTAGTTTCCAAGGTAATAAAAATGCATGTTGTAAAACTCCTACAAAACGGAGCAAACAGACTTAATAGCTTATCCTTTGTCAAACCTGAGTTCTCTTCCCAATGTTGCTCATGACAAAAGGTGTGTAACTTCATTCTCTCTACCTCAATCCCTTCATCTTCAAAGAGAAGATAATAAAAATGTTACAAAGCACTTCCAGCTTCACTAGTACAAGGTGCTATGTGTAGCAAACATCTATGCTTTGATACTGCATCTAATCTCCATGCTGAAATTCCCCTGCCAATTCAATTTTTAGGAACAGCATCAACATACATGGCTTGAAGTATTTAGCTTTGGGTGGCAATATAAAATGTTACACAGCCTGAAAACATCCTGGTGCAAAAAAAAATCCCTGCCACATCAAACTGTTGCTTTGTCTGAGGTTTCTGTTTGCCCCACTGCTCCCCATCACTGCTCTCCATGCAGGCTTGAGGCAGCCTGATAATTCTGTTCTTATACTGTGGAAGGCTGCAAGAAGCAAGCATACAGGTGATCAGCCCAGTGCAATGACTGCTCATAAATCCATTGTTGTAAGAGGCCGGTAAGCTGGTGAAGACAAAGATACTCTAAACAGCCGTGTAGCGTCTGGGACACACTAAATAAAGACTGAAGCCTTCTTTGATACTTACTGATGCTTACATACCATGTAATTATTATTATCATTGAAAATACGAACTTCCTTTCTTTGAACATAATGTCTAAACAGGAAAAAGTTAACCTTCCTGTTTGGAGAATTGTTAGTTTCAGAAGAAATATATTTTTTCTCTCTCTTACTTGCAGTTTTAAAAGATTTTATTTTTAATACAAATGGAAAAGACAAACAATAGGCTATCTAAAAGGAAGGAAAACCGCATGTCTGAAACAAACAGAGTCTGCTATGAATAGATAGTCTTTGCGCTATGAAGTAACTCATGTCATACCTATATACTGACTTTTGCAAATTGGGAAAGGAAATGTAGACTTATTTTTGGCACCCTCTACACTGTATGTACGCAATACAGAAAGCCAAGATAAGGTTAGAAAGAGGAGCCTCCTGTCAGTCTCTGTGCAGACAGCAAGACAGAATCACGCAGGAGTTGGATTGGCCCAACAAAAGTGCCTGGATGTGATACAAGGTTGACTAACAAGGCTGAATTTAAATTTTCTGGTACCTGCTTGGCATCCAGCATTCGCTGTGGTTTGTGTCTGTGTGGCCTTCTGGGTAAATCTCAGCTTTTAAACTTTGCTTTTGCAGCTTTTGTTTAGTTGTAGAAAATACTAGTGGAGCAGCACCTGGAGTTCTGTTCCAGGTATATGGAATCTTTGGTGAAACTGCAGACCACGATGCTTAGCTCATCTTTGTGAGGGACAAAACAGAAAACAGGTAACTTAAAGCTGTGTATGAACATGTGCTTGTACTCAAGAGCTGTTGGGCATCCCCAAGGTGTTTGGTACCTTCTCAGAGACTGACAAGCAGCCTGATGGAATAACCACCAGAAGAGGCTTTGTAAGGACTACTGACGTAAATTTGTCTGTATGGGAAGTCTTCATATCATCACTTCTCCTTCAGGTTATTTCATTGCAGTCACGGCTGCAGTTTTGCTGATCCTGTTTATCAGCAACAACTACAAAACCTTGCAAGAATGAAGGAGGATATATGTGATATAAGACCACCGCCCAGAGCAGACTGGGAAGCTGGCAAGGCCAGCCTGTTGATTCTTCATGGTCTTCCTAAAGCTGATTAACTGTACTTCACAGTTAAGCAGAAGTCCTGAAATACTTGGACTGTTTCTTAAAGCCTTGGCTCTTGTATTCACAGACTGCATGAATATCCACCGTTTTACCATCAAGAAGAAAGTGTAAAAATGCAGTCTTACAGGGTCAAATACCAGACACATAGAATTGTTTTCTAATCTTTTGGCTTTTTTACACCGTTTATTCCAATTTTGGAAGCCTTATTTCACACAACTGCCTGCTTGCTGTTGGCAATAATGGATAATGCAAAGAAATCTTGCAAACATTTGCTAGTGCTGGTCCTATTTTAAGTTCATCTGTTTACTGTATTAGGGCATTATATTTGATCACATTTGTAGAGTCAGAAACCTAAAGATGTTTCTTGTTCTTTGTCTGTGCTTCCTTCAAGTTTCTGCTTCCCATGGAATGCAAGTTCCTTTTGATGTCAAGATGCTTAGACCACTATATGTACCCTTCTTAAATTTGCTGATCTCCCAGAGATTCGCACGTGCTGCTTCTGCTCCATCTTCAGCATCTTCACCACTCACTCCTGCCACTCAGTTATTTCTTGCTCTTCATCTGTAAGTATTTTGCCAGGTATGGGCCCTGCTTTGTGATTTGACCAGCCTGCTGCTATTCCCAGTTACAGCAAGAAGAGAACATGTTAAAGCCATTGTAAAATAATCAGCACCACGTGAAATTGAGAAGGTAGGATGCAAAAATCTGAAAGCCAGATGGTCTCTGGCAGTGAGGAGAGCTGTCGTGCTGAAAAAGACCCAGAAGTCAGCGAATGAGCCGAGTTAATGATGTGGCACAAGAAAAAGAAAGGCAGAGTGATTCTGAGCGACATTCTGTAGGAGTGTCCCACTCGTGAGATTGAACTCTAAGTATCTTATCTCTGCTGGAGTTCTCTACAGAGGTAGTAGGGCTCCTGGGGTGGGAGCAATGATGGATACTAACTGTAAATTAACAAGGTGACAGATCTACCAGTATGTTGAACCATCTCTCTGAGGAGGGATTAGCAATCGGGATTAGCAAATACAATTGGACAACACTTTGCTGAGACTAGTGTGCATGTTGCATGGGAGGGCAAGGAGAAGCCGGATTTCACTGCATGTTAAATAACAATCATGTAAAATGTGAAATAATACATGGGCGTATCGTTACTGGCTTCTGTTGCCCTCCACAGGAATATGTTTGTAGAATCTGAGTGCCTTGATTTTGAGCGGGAGCCCATGTAATCTTAGTAATCTGACCGCTTGGCTAACTGTTACTGTTGAGCAACCCTGCCTGCTTGACCAGTTAATGTTTGTAATATATGTCACAATGGTGGGGGTGGGCTTTTACTATTAAATACCTGAGCTGAGACCATGTGGCACTGAGTCACTGTCCTCTGAATATTCCCTGTGCTGCTACTGCAATTAAATTCTCTAGCTTCCGTTTTAATAGCTTGCTTTAGAGCCAGTGTCACACTTCACACCCTATTCTGGACACTCTCCAGGAAGTTAATGTCTTTCACTGAGGAGGGTGAGTAAAACTGATGAGAGTATCCTTAACTAAAGAGCCATAAAATTCTAACAGAGCAGTAATGTTCCCAGTGAGCCTGAAGGGAATCTGATCAATAGTTATGAGGTTGAGGCTCAATTTATGGCTTTAATTCATCAAGTATAGTCATTCTCCATTTTTGTACAGGATGCTTTTGTGGTTCCTGCTGAGCAGAGGAGTATAAAGTCTGCACAAGCCCCTTCTGGACAATTCCCCAGGCTTTGTCATTAAGGAAAGGTGACTCCACAGAGGTGGTGATCAGGGTCCTATGATCTATTTGAAGTCAATTTTTCATTGTATAAGACAGAGTGTACCAGCTGCATTTGTTCTGAAAGTCTCAGGCTTGGAGTGGTTTCACAATATGTTAAAAAAAAATAAGTTATTTTGGATCTCTTCAAAATTTCACACTGTAGTTATTCATATGCCCACAAACCACTCCACAATCAGGAATGGTTCAGTAGCATGTTTTCCAAAAATCCCTTAACTGTGTTTGGTAGATCCCTTGCAAGAGAATTTGCAAGGGGCAGATGAGGGCTGAGCTACTTCTCTGTTTCTGAGTTGCCCCTGTGGTAGGAAGAAGTTTTCTCAGATGCTCCTGACATAGGTTTGATCTCTTTAAGTTTCCAAAATGGTATATAAGCACAGAGGCAGATAATGACATTTCATCCAAAGGTTTTATTAAAACCTTTATGTAAATAGTCAGACTTTTGCAAAGACTGAAGTAAATGCAAGTTTTATGTATGCACCTCCCACCAGTGACATTAGCATGAAGACAGAAGCAATTTCAAACAAAATGGAAAAGACTTATTAAAGCCATGTGGGTAATCTCTGTCTCCACTCGCCATTCCTGCATACACAGGTTAGCAGAAGTAAGTTTTAAGTATCTGAAGTGATAGGAGTGTCATGTAAGTACACAATAAGGTCCTAACTGGAGAGGACTCTCAATTAACACTTAACCAAAAATGTTTTGTGACATTCATTCAAATACAATTTCTTAAGTATGCTTTTAAAATCCCCATCTGTGATCCCATGTACAGATCCATAGGCTAACAGCCTGGACCTGCACATGATCTTCATTGTACAAATTCATTCCTGCTTTGCCTGTCAGTGATTTTTAATGTGACATACTCCCTGGTATAACCTCTGACTTTAAAGGATGCCCATAAATATTTGCACTGGTTGGGAAAAAAAAAAAGGCAAAAAGTTGGACATTTTCAGAGAACTATAAGAAATGCACAGAGCTGAAATGCATGTGGTGGTTTTCTGACTGTCCACGAGGGCTCTGGGAAGCCAGTGCTGCTGGTACTTTTTCAGACCTCCCTCTGCAGCAGCATTTTGTCCGTAATGCCAGCAACCGCAGTGGCCGGGAGGCAGGCGTTTGGGAAGCCCAAGCTGTTACCCAAGCCAACAGCGACACCCAGGGCTCCATCAGCACAGTCCATCCCTCTTTTCATCTGATCCCTCATGCAGCCTGGAAAATTTTCCAAGGTTTAGCCCTTTTCTGTTCTTGAATGACTACACAGATTAAGAAGGAAGTAATATTTCACCGTAGTAATTTTATCAGTAGAAATCCTGTATGTTGGTGCGCTGAGAGTAAATTAGATCAGCCACAGACCCATCTATATTCAAATGACTGTATTCACACGAAGTGAATTGTACTTTTTCATATCTATCAAAGCAGCTAAGGTGTAGTAAATCTCTGCAGCTAAGGTCAAGACAGCCAGCTTATAAAACATTCCCTTCCTGCTTCTTCACTACAACAAAAAACTCACCCAAGCCACACTGAAATTATTTTGGTAAGATTTTGTTGAATAAATGTATAAACCGAGATGAACAGTACACTCAAGGAGTACATCACCACCGAAATAACAGGTGCAGGTTCTGTAACAGTGAACACTGAATCAGACTTTTATTAAAACAACCCTGAACAACCCCCTGCAGACACACACCTGAAGAAACAGTTGTAAAATTATTAGAGAGGTAAGAGCGTACCAGACATTAATGACTCTAGAA
The DNA here is from genome assembly GCA_013400615.1 of Syrrhaptes paradoxus. Classification (NCBI taxonomy): domain Eukaryota; kingdom Metazoa; phylum Chordata; class Aves; order Pterocliformes; family Pteroclidae; genus Syrrhaptes; species Syrrhaptes paradoxus. The sequence continues at coordinate 255,523 of VZTO01013567.1, read as the reverse complement.
AAATATTTCAATAGAAGCAAAAAAGCACCTTAGAATTGATCAGGACACAAGGATGTACAGAGAACAACCCCAATGACACACCAGCTCTCTGTACTTTCCTCTCACAGAACATGGAAGCTGTCTGGCGTTGCAGAGTTATTGGGCATGTCACCAGTGTACAGCCCGCACGGCTGCTGAGGTAGTTTTTTGTAGTACTCCAAAAATCAGGATTAAAGTGTCTGAAGATGAACATCCAAAATACAAAAGCAGCTGTGATTCCTTTAATTCTGAAAATGTGTGTCATAGTCCACAAAATAATTGCACTTTAATATATTTGCTGGTTGCTTTCAAGCTGTATCCGTATTTAGTAGGATCTACACTGAAATAGTTATCTTTCTACCTGCTTTCTCAAGGAAAGATGAAGAAAACTTCTGTTTATTCCCGCTATGGCACAGCTGGAAATGGGATATTTAGAAAGCCAGCAACCCATATGCTCTCAGTGCGAGACTGTTGCTACAGTTTGTAGCTCTATACCACTGGTTTTCCTTCGCACTTTTTTTTCCTTCAGAATTTGGCAAGAAAGGTTATTTAAAAACCAGTCTACATCTTGATAATCTTCAGGCCACCGCAAATATTGACTCCTTTGTAAAAAGTTTCGAATTGGTTTGTGTTTCATCAGTTGATATTGAGAAAGTGACCCAACCACTACCATAATGAGGACATCTTTCATATCGGAAAAGTACCTGCTCTGGGCAAAATTAAAGGCTTCCACACACCACCCATCTTTGAGAAACTGCCTGGTCACAATGCAAATTGTTTTCCTGCTGTTCCAAATAGCATCACGAATATTGTTGATATGTTCTTCCCCAGGCAAGAAATCTCTTTCCTCAAAGCACAAGGTAAATCTGTTTTCAGCAAAATACTGTGAATCCAGGTGCTTTAGCAAAGACTTCTGGACCCATTCAAAGTCATTTTTGCTGTAGCATAAATACGCATCATATCTGTATTCACTTTTATCTGCTGCTTGTGGATGGCTGTCTATCAATTTTTTGATGATAGTTTTATACCAGACAAAACAAATTCCCCGACAGCGAGTAAAAATGATGACTGCCATCAGAAACATTAGAAGAGTGACGAAGAGGAAGACGAATACTGAGAACCTGAGTGACTGCTGGAGTTCATCTTCACTGCAACCATCATACGTCAGAAACGACAGTGGTACCCCTGCGAATGCAGGTGGGTAGACACAGTACCTGTCAGATTCTGAGCCAGCTAGGGTTACATTGGTTTCATTTAGCCACACTAGTAGACTTGTTAAAGTACAATCACAGACATACTTATTATGTGTTATATCCAGAATGCTCAAAGCCATGAAGACCTCAGGCTCAGGGGAAAAAAGCTGATTTCCAGATAAGTTCAGGTTTGTTAGGCTTTGTGGAAAAACCCCAGGGGAAAGATGAGACAATAGGTTGGAAGCTAGATTAAGTCTTTTTAGAGATGTTAGACCTCTAAAAATCTCCTGTGGAAGAGCACTAAGGTAGTTGTTATTTAGATGCAGAACCTGAAGTTTGGACAGTGCCCTGAACACATCCAAACATAAATCTCTCTCCCACACAAGCTGTAACATATTTTCACTTAAATCCATATAGATTAACTGATTGTTTTCTATAACACTATCACTTTTCACACAGTCAGAGAAGCGATTCTGTTTTAAGAAGATATACTGCAGATCTGGAACTTGGAAAAGAATATACAGGTCACCCAGGTTTGTCAACCAATTTCTTTCTAATTCAAGGTGTGTTGCTACTATTGCTGTGCCAGCTACAGACATTAGCTTATTGTCACCTAAAAAAGCAGAGGTCAGATGGGGAAAGGAAGGGAGCTTTTTAATGGCGTTGTCTCGGAGATCAATTACTTTCAGATTTACTAAGTTAAGGAACGATTTTTCACCAATCATCCCAATATGATTTTGCTGTAAATCAATAAGCATTACACTATGTAGACCCTCAAAACTATAATCGTACAACTCACCTAAAAGATTACTTGAGAGATTGAGAACTTTTAGGTTTCCCAGGCCAAAAAATGCTTGCCTTTGGATTTGATTGATCTTGTTTTTGAAAAGGTTCAGCAACTCCAGGTTACCAAGGCTTTGAAAGATTAAAGAATTGAGAGAGAAAATGTAACCATTTGAAATATCAAGCAAATGAAGATCACTTCTTGCTAGTCCGGCAAACGTATCATTATCTGGATTTTTTAAGTTATTAAAGCCAAATCCCGAACCCATTATATGACTGTTAAATATTAAAGAACTGATTTGAGTCCCTTTAATGGTTTTACAGAAATATTGGACTTTCTCTGTGCTCCAGCCATTGTCACTAAGGTCTAGTGAGTCAAACGTAATATTTCTGAAAGGATTTGGGCATTTGGCCCAGACCATTTTATCTGTCTTGTACAAATTATTAGAACTGAGGCTGAAAAATAGAAAGTGTTTTCCTCGGAAGCTGGTAAGATTGCTTTCACACAGGTTGGATATCATGTTGAATTTCAGGTTCACAGTTTTCAAGACTGTTAGATTATAAAATAAGGGATGTGGCTGAAGTCTTGTGATTTGGTTCCCTGAAAGATCCAATTCTTCTAATGAGCTCAAATCTTGAAAGTAACGTTCCTCTAGGATGGAATCTCCAAGGTAGTTGTGAAACAGACGGAGTACAGTCAGACTTGGCAAGCCCACAAAAGTATCAAGATCCAGCTGAAGAATCTTATTGTATCCCAAGTCTAAGACACGAAGGTTTGGCAGGTTCCTGAAAGCTGCTTTTCCTATGGTAACTGGATAGACATATTGCATTCCAATTTCCAATAACAACAACTGCTCCAGCAGTGGAAATGAAGTTGCAGTCACTTGTCTGATATAGTTGAAAGTTAGCAAAAGCTTCACTGTATCCTTTGGCACAAGTGGAATCTCTGTGAGGTTGCAGTAATAATATACGGAGACTTGGGCTTCTGAATAACAGGTTCTAAATGCACGTGTGTCACTAGCTAGTGATATTCCAAAGACAAGCACTAGCTGTTGATGTAACATCACGAATCTATGTGAAAAAAAGTGAAAATAGTAAGTATTAATTCTATAGTTGGCTATCTATGCAGTAAGTTGTAAAGTATGTTTTTAACAGTTGTAGAATAAAAGACTGATGACACACTAAAAATTACTAGTGATTGGGGATATCCTTCCTCTAAAGTCTAACAGGCACCCTCTGCTAGGCTGGCTGGTCAGAAGATGGGTCCCAAAGAGATGCGAGCACCTCCTACGACCTGAAAAGTGACCCTCCTTTATATACCTTAAGGGCGGCACCAGAACCCCACTGGGTAAGTGTGAAAATCTTGCATCATGGAACTGATAATGCTGGTGTATTTGCTTAATTCCTTAATCAGTTATCCGAACAGGTTTAAACAGTTTAAACCTATTTGGATTACCAAAGTAAAGTGCAGTCATCCAGCCATCGAAACAGCACAGGCTAACGCTGCTCTCTCCCTGAGCACTCTCCTTATGAGAGCAATCCTGCTGTTTGGAATTCACACAGAAGTGCCTAACAGCCATGAATTTTTAAAAGGGGAACCTCTTTTGGGGCTCCTTGGGCCTCAGACTAACCCTGCAATGTGAAATTGTTCTTGAAAGGGTTGTAAAATAGTTTTGAAAGTATCTGCAGGAACAAGGCTAAAAGAAAAAAAAAGCAGTAGCCTGAAGCTTGTGCTGCAAGATACCACATTTTGTGAAAAACCACATTGCCTGAACTGTGAATTCCTAAATTATACAAAAAGGGGCATAACATAATTTATGCAGCTCACTGATTAATCCATTTATTAATTTATTCCCACTCTGGATTTTCCCTGCATTATGCCATCTGTCCGCCTGTCTCTCTCTTTATCTGAGACAAAAACCTCTTCAAAGCAAGGAAAGTTTTTTATGGAGTATGGTAAAGAACAGAGCAAGTTATTAGCCCTAAAGTGGCGGTTTGTGTACTGTAGTTAAAAAAAACCCAAACTTCTAACTAAGATTGCAGCCATCTGCCTCTGCTTTTAAAAAAAGCATTTATTGAAATGAAATGACAATCCAATGGAAGAATTTTTGTGACCTCCAGCACAATCTGCTTAAAAATTGTAAGTGTAAATCCTTGTGGAACCAAACCCCCAGATGGCCATCTAACATCTGCAAAGTAAATCTGCTTCAGAGAGGAAAAAAGTTGGGCTTTGAGCCAGTAATTTAAAAGAGGCAAACCCCGCTAATTATTATTATGATTTGAACACACTGTTTATTTAAAGCACAAGTACAGAACTCTATGCAGAATATTGCACTTGAACTAAAATCACGTTATGCTTGTTGCCATTATACAAAGTGACTTCTGGGAAATGAAAAGATATGAAACCACTACGGGATTCCCATGGCAAATACCAAGTGAAAGCGATAGCCATTTGTTAGACACTATCTGCTAAATAGGAAATACAAGGATATTATAGTACCATGGAATCTTGTAACTGACACAATCCCACTGTACCTAACATTTTTTGTGACGTTCTCAGAGCCATCTGATTATACCAAAACTTTAACTTGTAACAACTGTGTCTACTATGGTGAGTCTACAAATTTCCACCCTAGGGGCTCAAACGTCAAGTGGGAAACACGCATGCCCTGCAACTTAAAATAATAATCTTGTCATTTTTTAAGACAATTTAATGGTTTTGGGACAAGATCTGATTCCTGAAAGTAAAAGAGATTAGGAATTTATGAGGGAGTGCCGAATTCTGAAGTCCTGGCATCCAAATTTCATTCACATTTCGTCTCACTAAGGAATTTGGGATGTGCTGCAAAGAACAACAAATTGCAGGCGGTGAGTATCAAAACTCTGTTAAGAGATTTTAACTGCAGCTACAGGGAATAATTCCTAGTACTAGAAAATACTTGTGTTTTCTGCCCTCTTTTTTTGACCTAATATGCACTGTTAAAAGGGGACACCATAAACAGTTAACTATACAATGTTTGTCTTTGTTACTACAAAACATTGTAGATTATTAAAAAAGACACAACTAAACATATAGCAGGTCATTCAAGTTCTTGTTTACTTTTTACTTTTTGATTGAACCATGAAAAAAAACCACCAAGTTTCCCTTTTACTGTTTGTTAACTATTACAATGGTTTTTGTTGATACCATAATATAAGATGTTTAGCACAAGTAGTTTAAAATTACATTTATCTTTCAGACACTTACATTTCCATTCCTTGTATTTGCCCAAATGCTATGGCTAGTTTTTAAAGTTTGGGCAAAATCCCAGCATTACAAAAAGCAGTCACAAATAGAAAGTCAAAATCTAATAGACATGTGTATCAACTTACCATAAGAAAAAGCTCAAAATGTTTAGAGTGGAAAAATTTTAGATTCTAAAATGTAGTTTTATTTTTATTGTGAGAAAATGGTGAAGATTTCTAGCCACCTTTGCTTTTACAGTTATCTGCTTTTCCATGTTCTTGTAAGTTAAAGAATTCTAACAATCTCTTAACAGTTGTTAACACTCCACCTCCACTCTGGTTTGATGACAAGGAAGATTTCATTTGTAAACTCCTTGCTCCCTCAATTCTCTCTGCCTAAATTACTAGCTTTTCCTGCAGATCTTGTCTCTCCATGATCAGGAGGAGGATGGCAGCAGTAAGTAATCCCTCTTACTGCTCTCACGAGGATGGCAAAGATTTTCAATATAACAGAATCACTCCATGGAGCATTTTATACAACCTGTCACCATCGTGTATTAGCACCTAAAACTTTTTGGGAATATTCTTCCCACAGAATGATCATCATCCCATTCAGTTACGTGCCTGTGCATGGACATAGAGATGAAGGGATGTGCAAATGCTTCATTCGTTATTGAAAACTAGGGCAATGAAGTTTAGAGACCCAGAGCTCAGCATGTGAGACCTTCCTTCCTTCTACTGCATTGATGTCAGAACGGGTAAGTGGGAAAGGGAGAAGTAGGGAGGGCTGGTGGGGAATGTAGCAAATGCTTTTGGGATGGAAGGTCCTAAGCAAGGGTACGTTTCTGAGCAATGGGAAGAACTTTTAAAATGCATGGTGGATATTCTACCTAGATCTAAAGGCAGCAAGTGAGTGCATACAGAATGCAAATACTGTAGCTCTGGTCTCAGCCTCCTCAGGATGTGTGTGTCTGGATCAGGGAAAGCTGATGCAGATGCTTTGAGTCATTGGGAACTGACCTACACTATTGTACTAACTTTTTAAAAATTCAGTTTCGTTAACTTGGTTTTACACCACCTAGAAACCTTCACTAGCACAGCAAAAAAAAAGGAAGGGAACTGGCAGTGCCTGAGAGTGGATGCTGTAGTAGTGCCTTCCATCTCAGCACAGCTGTGAACACCTTAAGACATCCACAGAGGCTGTCAGTAAGCGGGGCGTGAAGTACAGTTGAAGAGGAGGATTACGACTGTCCCCTTTCTGCTGTACAGAATCCAGGAAAGAACTTAAGAGTAACAGCTCTTCCATGGAGAGTTAGAAAGCACTTGCCATTCCCCTTTCCACACCCCCAACAAAAACACACTGCAGTCCATATAAATAAAATCAGGATACGTACCCTATTTTGTCCTTGCTGGTGGCTGACAGTATTTGCTTGCTTTTCAAGAGTGACCTGAAAGGAAAATTTTGGTCTCAGAAGTGGTTTCGTGGAGCATTCAGCAGCATGCTTTGTCTCTTTGTACCTGACCTTTGTACATCTGTAACGGATGTTTGGCCATATAAGGTGCTTGGAACGGCTCCAGGAAAGGGGTTATGGCAGATAACAGCAGCTTATTACCACTCAGCCATGCTGACAAGACAAGGCTGAGCTGTACGATACAACGAAACACACATACAACTTGTTGGTAGTTGGGGCTGAAATGGTCTCTCCCAATTTAGCAGTGTGGGACTGCTGAGTCAACCCAGACATGCTGCAGGAGCCTCTGCCAGACTCTATTCCTGATCCAAGACTTGATTCGTCAATTAAGATCTCAGTTCCCATCTCCATTTCCTTTTCTTTCTTCAGTCCCTTTCCCTTTTCACTATACTTCGGCTTAGGCATGGGCCCATTGCACCAGCATATAAGGGGGGTTTAACTCCTACATTAGCGTGACCTACTGCATCTGTCCTCTTCCCACATCACTTCTGAGTCTGGATGTCAAGGTAAGACTTAAGCTATCTGCCTGGTGAATTTTAGATGTTAGCTGCCCAGTCAGAGAAGTAACTCCCAATCTAAGTCCCAGAATGAAGAACAGGAAGAATGAACACACAGCCCATGCACAGTTATGTGCCTTGTCCCTGGTACATGGCTGGTGCAGCTCCTATCTCATTTGGATTGCACTGACCCTTCTGTGGAAACACCCAAACAGAGGAGAAAAAAAAAAAAAAAAAGAAAAAAAAAGAAAAAAGAGGAGAATAACAAGCAAACCCCACTGCGAATGATGGAAACTTGTCTTTGTTGTTCATAAATCATGGTGCTGAGACTTTCTCTGAAGTGTCTAGAAGAGTTGGCCTGGTTACCTATGACTTTCAAGTTTTCTGAAAATGGGGCAAAGCTATTGAGGCTAGAGGCTGTAGCTTTGGTGTCACAAAGTGGAAGGAGACGCTAAGAGAAGAACTGAGGAGTTAACTATAGTTCTCCAATTCTGCAGAAAAAGGGGAATACTGATTGGATGCAACGTTGTGCCAGAGGCGTGTACTGACAAAAGGAAGTAGAGGATGGTAACATCAGTTGCTAATTCTGTACTCAGCACGGGGCTCTAAAGATGAAGTCTGGTTATGGATTTTAGCTAAACTAGCATTTTGGATTAAACAACCAAAATCAAGCAAGCTATGTTATTTTCTGAAGTAATTCAAGGAGTTTATCTTCCAGCCCTTGCTCACAGCATCACAGATCCTCACAGCTCTTGCATTCTTGTTTGCACAGCCAAGCTTCGGCAGGAGGGATGCAAGGTACTGTTACCTAACATACTTACGTGCTTATAGCCTCACAGTTACAGCAGTTTCCTTGCATGAGAACCAGATTGAAGCTCTCAGACTGAGGAAGGCTAAGTTCTCCACAACATCTGCAATCACTGTGCAAGGCTCCTCACCCTGGGGTGCTCCCGTGCAATGGCTTACACGTACTGGGAGCAGCAGTAGAAACGGTGGTGCCAGGTGGGCTTATGACTGAAGGAAGGACCTTTTGGATCAGAGTTTGGGGACCTGGCTGCCTAAAATCTACTAAATTGTGTCTCAATTTCATTCTTAAATTCTTGCGTTCCTTCCTGCCATCCAAATGAAAGAGTGTCCCTGTTCAGTTTTCCCTGTATATTCATATCACAATTCTGTATTGAATTGAGAGTCATTCCTACTTCTTGAACAAAGTGAAGAACAAGTAAAATATCCTCATCTAATACCCTAATATCATTAGTCTTTTCTTGCAACAATTTATGGGCATCTTTCCCAGAGGCTGGTGATACACGCTGACTGTGAAGGACTGTATTTAGCACTTGGTAAAATTTCTCAGAAAAAAACCCCAAAGATCTTCAAAGAGCACCCTTTCTCTTTTAATCTAACAGTAAGCCTATTTGTTCGTAATATTTATCTAGGCCATAAAAAAGATCTTGAAGGATATATCACAAACAGTAAGCCTTTGTTCTTAGACTGGCTAGAAAAAGGCTAACTGCTATTGTGAAAATTTGTATTGCTGCTGTTATCTGATTAGATCAAATCTACTTACTGAAACAAAAATAAAACTTCAAGCTTTTGCCCAGGTTCTAAGCCATCATAATCTATGCATGTGTGCGTGTAAAAAATTGTGCAGGGGAAACAAACTTTTCTTCATGGGGCCCCTTTAGCCAATTACCATCTTAAAAAAATAATAATTTTACTCATCAGATGACTCATGAATGTGCTCCTTCCCACCCCCTCAGCCTTTCCCTTAAGTTGCTAGGATGCTTAACTCAAATACAGCATTTTCTGACTTAAAATCAGGAAGCATGTTATAAGGCAAGTGAGTACTGTGACCGTTCCTATCATTGATAGGGGAAACCTAAGACAATAAGGCATTTAATGACCTGACAGAGCAGAAAGACCATAAAAACAGCCACTGGTTTGGGTAATCAGAAGCTACCTATGGGATGTAATTATCTAGTTTCTGTTCATCATCTAGATTTGGTTTTATATCCCCTCAGATTATATGATAAGAAGTGGACACACACTTCAAAGACAGTGTGATTCCTCTACTCATATTATTATTATTACAGTTCTTTAAAAGAAAGCATTCTCCAGAAGGATGGGGAAATAAATGTGAAAATATAGACTAAAACATGCTCTGGGCTATTTTTCTGGGGGACAGGAGTAAACCAGACAGGCACAGGAGGTGCTGTAGCCCCAGACTCCAGCCCCTGGCCCCACTCAGTTGTTCTTATCCCCTGGCATTGTTCTGAGTGTCTCTTTCCTGAGCAGAGCCAGCCTGTTCCTTTCCCTGCCCAAGAAGCTGGCTGGGCTGGTTGTTCCAGTGAAGCGTCCCAGTGCTGGGCACTGGTCCATCTGCCAGCCCCGGCCAGTCCAGGCTCCTGTGCCCCTGTGTCTCACAGGGGATGATGAAGGGAGAGAGAGCCTCAGCTAGGCTTAAGAAGAGGACTAACAAGGTTTCTTATGCTCTTCCAGGTCCTAAGGAAACTAACTTCTCAAGCCTTCAGTGAGGACAGTGAAGATTCCTGGGTTTTTTTCTCTCAACTTGGTGCAAAAGTTGTTTCCCAGCAGAGACGCTCGTTCAAAGCTGCAAAAAGCACCTGTGGGCTGTCACAGTCACCACTAAGGTATTCTTGCCTGAATCCATGTTGACTTTCTTTTTCTTTTAAAACTGTCATGTGAAAACTGTTATGTAGTAACTGTCTGATCTAGACTAGAAGCCACTTCAGGAAAGCAGCATTTCCCTCCTGCTAGTTTCCTCTTAGCTATCATTTTGGACTGTGCTTTTCACAAAGTACATTTAGTCCAGGGACAAAAGGTCCTTTTTTTTCTGCTTGCAGGATAATTAGAAGCAGCCAGGATTAAAACTCTCACCTGGAAAAGATCAAACTATAATAAAAAAAGGATTCTCAAGAATGACAGATGAGTTTTTAACTTACAGGAGGCCAGCCTTCACAGATGTGATAGAAATTCTTGAGGAAGCAGCAGTAAGGGGAGAAGCACCATTCAGACTGTAACTCCTTGTGTCACAAGCAGAGCTCTGTACAGCCTCACCTGCAAAGCTAACCATTTTATAAAGCTCATCAGCACTGCCATACCCGTGAAATCATGGTCAGGCATAGAACAGCAGTAATGGTTCAGTAGCTGAAGTTAGCAAAGATGACTAAATGGCTAGCTGGAAGGGAAATGGCATGTTGCCACACCTGCACTCCTGGAACCCAATCTGAGCACTTTATTTGTCAATGAACTATTAATAGAGTATGGAGACAGGTGCATAAATACATAGAGCCAAAGGGAACAACTGATAACAAAGAGATGTTTGCTTTTGCAATCATGTTTTTTTTTTTGCACATATGTTTTAAGAAAAGCAATCAAAAGATAACAAGCTGCAAATGCCCAGTGACTGAAGGACCATAAATGTAATACAAAAGAGAGACAGACAGCCAATCTGCCCAGCATTTAAGTGAAGTTAGAAACCTGCTCCACTCTTTCCTGGAATGGAGACGTTGAAAGGATACCTTTGGAATTTCTTTGAAAGAGGCTTTAGATCAGAGTAAATTTGAGTTAGCTCCAACTTGTTGGTGGAGGAAAAGAATTGCACTCACAAGTACAGCTGACATAACTTTGTACTGCAGAACCAGTGGTGTTCAGGAGACCTAACAAGTGAAGCAGGTAGAAAAGCAGCTAATAGCCTTTCTGAAACAGTTCCTGTGTGAAGCTGTTGGCGAGTTAGCCTTTTCATTGCCTCACTGCATGGTAGCAGTGTCCTGGGGCTCCCCTGCGTATGTATTGCAGGTTGAGTGCTTATCTACCAGTTATCTTTATAGAAGATAGTCCTAACCTAATTAAGACAACTAGCTGTCACACAGGCTAACGCACATAAAAGGCATTTAGACTAGAAGCAGGAGATCGAATTATATACTCCATGCAGTGCATGTAGAAAGGTTTGTACCTGATTTCTGAATCCATAAGAGACCTGCAGTCTGACACCTAGGGACTGCCAAAACAGAAATCCCCATTCAGGGTATATTTTAAATTCTGTCTCTATCCAGATCTTTCTGGAGAGAAAGCTATCAGTGTCTTCATCTAGCACATTAACCTATCATGTAAAACAGCCACACTCAATTCTGTTTTCTGCACAGTGCCAAACCTTTTCATCTCACAAATACCCCTTAACTGTGGAAGCACCACACCACCCATGCAACACAGCTAGACTAGGTGCTGGGTTCTGCACAAACAAAATGTTTTGTGCTGGAATACTGATGGGAGGGGTAGGGAACCCCGCTGCCGTCCAGCACGCCCGACTCTTCCCCGATCCGGTGCGGCTGTGCCTCATCGAGTCCTGCCTCGGCTCTACCTTCCCAAAGTCCTACCTTCCAGCCTTTTAGGAACTTTATACCCTATGTTATCTATTTTTTTCCCCTTAAAATGAGTGTAACAATCCCAGTCTGCCCTGGAGAAAGAATGCCAGATAACATGTTGTTTTGAAAAACGCACAGTGCAACCCAGGTGCCAAAGAATTTCTCCGAAGGGCGGATAGCATGGCTTAGTGGCTCCAGGAGGGAAGGCAGAGAGGGGAAAGGGAAGAAGTCTGACACTTTGGCAAATGCAGGCTGCGAAGGACCTGGATAGGGCTACCACCCCCATCCCGCTGTTGCCCTGGCCCCGGGCCCAGCCTGGGGGACACCCTCCGGGGCACGCAGCCGCCTCACGCCACCCCGCCGCCCGCGCTCACCTCCGCCGGCCCGGCCCAGCCCGGCTCACGCTGCCGCCGCCCGGCCCGCGAGGCTGAGGCCACGCCGCCCCCGGGGCGGAGCGGCCGTTAACGGCAACCTTGGGCATGCCCCAGCGGCCGCGGGCCCGGGGGCTGTCAGAGCGGCAGAGAACCAGGATCGTGCCTCAGCGCTTTGCCCGGGGAACGCCATGGGGAGTGAGGGCCGGTCACTGCACGCAGGTGGGGTGCTGCAGGGGGAAGGAGTAGAGGGAAATGGTGGCCCTGTGGATATAGAATGGGGAAAAACACCTAAAAGAAGAAATGCAGAGCTGTAAAGTCAGCAGTGAACAAACACTGGCATGTAAATTCCCCAGAAATCCTCCCCGGCTTTCTCAGAGCAGCGTCTGGATGCCAAGGAGGGGCTGGGCAAGGGGAAGCGGGGCTGCGGGGTGCAGCTGGGGCGCAGGAGACAGCTTTTGTGGGCTGTGCTCAGTGCAAGCACTTCAGTCTGTAGGTGGTGACCACTGACTCACCCCAGTGTAAGCAATGTACAGAATTGTGTTTGCTGGCTGCTGAGGTGTTTCTTCTGGTCTTTTCCAGGTGGAAAGCGACAGCTCACCTCTGTCACCTCCAAGACAGCTGACCCTCTGATGTGCTCTGACTCTGACCCAAGCTAACTGTAAGCAGCTGATCCCCTGATCACACACTTCCCCTGTTTCTGGTGGTCATTTGTCATGGTTGAACCCCAGCCAGGAACCCAGCACAGCACAGCCGCGCTTGCACTCCCCCCACCCCGCAGGGATGGGGAGGAGAATCAGAGGAACAAAAGTGAGAAAACGCAAGGGTTGAGGTAAAGGCAGTTTAATAAGACAGCATAGGAAGAAAGAATAATAGAATATGCAAAATGAGTGATGCAGTGCCCCAAACGACACCCTGTCAGTCCTAAGCAGGAATTGCCACCTTCTGGGCAACTCCTCCCAGTTTAGATGCTGCCCATGACATCATACAGTATGGAATATCCCTTTGGCCAGGTGGGGTCAGCTGTCCTGGCTGTGCTCCCTTCCCACCTTCTTGTGCACCTCCTCACTGGTAGAGCATGGGAAGCTGAAAAGTCCTTGAGTTAGCACTACTTAGCAACAACTGAAACATCAGTGTGTCATCAACGTTATTCTCCTATTAAATCCAAAACACAGCACTACACCAGCTACTAGGAAGAAAATTAACTCTCCCAGCTGAAACCGAAACCGGGACATCATTATATTCCATTTTCTACATTACCTTATACTAAGTGGCATACTTAGGCTTACTAAAGATGTTAAGATTGAATGATAGATCTGTAGCTGAAGTGTTTTATTTGCCTGGTACTGTATTTCTTAAAGAGGAATCCAGGAATGGAAAAGGCAAGTAAAAGAGAGGACAGGGTCATTTTTGTTTCCAAAAATTATAGTAATTTAAATTTTCATTTTGTATTTAAATACAATTTCTGGAAATTGAGACTGTTTGAAAAAGTTCTTGTGTATCCTGTCAGCTTAGGCCTCTGTTTGTCCAAATGCATAAATGGCTGAGATATTTTATATTGAAGCTACTGAAGCAAGGCCTAGAACATAGTGACAGTTTAGGTGTCCCCTGAGCCAGTTTCAGCTTGTGAATAAAAACTCTACAAGTGTCTGAAGCAGCAGGTAATCAGGACTGCTATCCTTTCATGGTTAGAGTCTTTGAGTATCCTTTTATTTAACCTATAATGTACATTTCAGCACAGGAGCTTGTCTCACAGTGGTAAGGTATTCACTGCTGCTTGTTGTACAGTCAGCTCCTGCTAACAAATCCATGTTTTTTGCAAAAAGCTCTTGACAAGTTATCGCTGAAAATTCAACCTGGAACTTTTCTGGTTTGGCCCGCTGACTTTGAGTTACACTGAACAACGCTCACACACTATTATTACAACTTCAGACTTGCTTCTGGATTAAATATTTTTGATTCAGTTATTAAAAACCTCCAAGTTTAAAATGTGTAAATCACAGGACTATAAAAGATGCTAACATCTTCAGCTACTGTGCTTGCATAACTCAGAGAAAAGAAACAGCCAAGTTGTCTGTTAATGCAGCTGTATGTTCTGGAGCACTGTGCTGACATCTTTCAATGCCTTGTTGCACAGAGGAAGTAATGTAATTCCAAATGATGCAGATGAGTATGTTATATTTTGATGACAAAATGCACACCTGCACAGCTATCTTATGTTATTCTGTCACTTCTTGCAAGAAATGATGGAAACTAAACCAAAAGTTGTCTTTCTGCCAAGATGTCTGTGTTAAGCAGAGATATGTTTCTTGCTCCTCTATTGTCTCATGCAAGTCACATACACATAGCAGGCTGGACACCTGTCAGGCACCATAAGGGATTACGAAAGGGGGAAAAAGAAAAGATGTCCTCTCTATGCAAGTGAAAACACCAAAAATTAGGCACAGTTTTTTGTGCCTTACAGAATTTTACTGTGGCCTAGATTTATGCAGATTCTTGAAATGAAGCACTGAGATACGTAATTCAAGCATACTACTAATTTCAAGAAAATACCATATATGAAGGTTCATTTATAAAAGGTCAGTAAATGCTTTAACAGATTTTGTAACAAATAGACATTTGTCTCATATTTTGATAAAGACTGCAACAGGTTAATAGGCTGTTTATTGCCAAGGTTTATCACCAGCTATGATGTCTTCTACTGATGTGCTTGTAATATTTCCAGTGTATCCCACTCCGTTTTCAACATGCTAATAAAATACAATAATAACGTGCAATCTTTATAGGCCCCCTTAAAATGCAACTAGGATATAATCTTGAAATAAGATGCAAGTACATGCTTTCTCTTGTATTTAATGGAGTTGATTTAATACTGAAAAAAATGTGTTTCCAGCCAAAGAACAGGCTCTTGTGTGTGCTTGTTGTGCAAAGGACATTTGCCAGGTGTAATGAACTCAGACTGGGAAAGTCTAATAGCCACTGAAGGTTATCTATGGTGAATGACTAATACCTTCTAAATTAACGTCTGTAATTGCACTCTAGTGATTAATGCATTAAACTACTGATTTCTTTCGTGTAAGACACTTACCAAATGTGTATCTTATTGTACCTCTGGGCTCTCCTATAACGTACAATAGAAAGGTGAAATACATGATCATTTCCCACAGGCTTCTAAAGCAGGTTTCCACTCACACAAGATCCATGCTGTAATAAAGTCGTTGTTTCTGGAGACACGCATTTCATATCTTGCATAGGTAATGGCATAAAGTTCCTTTACCTTATGAGTCTCAGTTACAATTATCATACTAAATACCAAGAATTCTTTGATTTTTTCCCACCTGTATTTCACAAGAAATGTAGGAAAATCTGTTATCTTCTTAATAAGCCTCCAGCTTTAATTAAAAAAAAAGCCAGTGTGGGTTGGGTTGAGTGTTTGAGGAATTATTAAAGTGTTGTAGAAAGCTTTTACCAAAGCAGTGAACTCAACCGTTTGTTCACAGAATGAACAGAATAAGAAAAGATAAATTTCTACATGTACAAAGGTAATTACTCTCCCTTTATGCATATAGAAGGATACAAAATGAGCCTCTGCTAGTGCATTTTTTTCCTGGTTTAGGTAGCATTGATTTTGATCGGAATGTGCTTCTGTGAGCTTCATTCTTGGTGACACTGAAGACTTTGGAGAGGCAGGTTTTTGCATTTATATGCCTTTATAGCCTTAGCTACCACCGAGTTCAGTTACAAATATGACTGTGTTAATTTGAGAAAAAGAGAAAAGCAAGATCAGTAAAGTCCAACTGAGCAAAGTTTGATCAATTGATGAAAGTGCTCTTTGAGTCTCAATGTGAGAATAATTCAACATATTACATTTTAGCTTGAAAGTTACGATATTTTAATTTTAATACATGTTGAAACCAAGGTTTCATCTGTTGAAATTAGCATGGTCCATAACAGCAAACCAGCTTAGAGCTGTGCTTACCCTGCTTTGGATTCTGAAAAATAAGGCAAAAATATGCAAAGGATAGTGTCTGAGTAACTGATTCAGCCTGCTCTGCTTCTCTCCAAGGTCTGAGTAGGTCGTAGGAGAAAAATGTACTCCCACACTTAAAATATTTATATATATGTAGAATACAGCCCCAAACTGTCTGACCTCCACAGCTGTATAGGGCAAATCCCCATTTCCAGCCCAGCTGCCAGGCCAGCTAGACGCAGCAGCAGCTTCCCGCCCGAGGCTGCTCAGATGAGAAGGAGACCTTTGTTCAGGCAGCACCTGCCACCCAGGCAGCTGTTCCCCGTATTCTGCAAAGAAAAGCTGATCAGAGCTGAAACCTGATTTTATACTAACCTAAATACCTTCCAAACGTTGGGGCTGTAGTAAATTGGCTCGTGACAGCTTTCACGTTACTGAATTGTCCTGCATTTGTATGTGAGTGTGCATGTGCACTGACTCGTGCAAGGTCAGGTCTCTGCCCACAGAACCACCCCCACCCCAGAATCACACAGCGCATGCAGTATCAGGTAAGACAGGAGAGAGCCCCAAGAAATAATTCCTGCCGTGTTAACAAAAAGGGAAGGTGAAGGTGAAACAAAATCCACTGGTAACACCAAAAGAAATGTCCCGTGAAATTGAAAATTGTACATGCTGACAATATGCCAAGGTTCTGCGTGCAACTGGGATTTAGAAGTCAGCACCTCCACGACTGCCTCGTGACTCCTGCTGCACTCGATGCATCTGTCAGTTAACAAGAGTATAGTCAGCTGGGATGTCTGGATTGCTCCATCCTGACCCCTTCTCCAAATGTGAAAATGACAGATGACTTGCAACATGTTGTTTGGTGCCATTCAAAACCACAAAGTGTGAGAAAAGCATAAAAACAGCACATCACTTCTTGCACTCCAAGGAACACTATTCTTTTAAGGATCTCCAAAGTGGTTTATTAGCAAAGTACATAATATACTAGAGAAAAAGTCCTTAACACTTTTTTCACATGGAAAGACTGGGGTCTCGCCTGACAGGATAGAAAAATACAGTTGTGCTGCACCTCACTCAGTGCCTGGCTTAGCCAAGCTCCAGCCAGCACTGCCTGCACTCCTCCTTTTATGCCGACAGCAGCTGCCAGCCAGGAGTAACTGGAGAAAGCGCTTGGAGCAGGATGTCACATCGCTTCTGGCTTCATCCACACCTGAGAGTCCAACCTTTCCGACATGAAATGTGTTTCACTTTTGAATGGCTTCTTCCTGTGTTTTTCCTACCTGTTTTGACTTGACAGCAGTTTCTGCTCATTCTGTGCTACCAGCACAAGCCCTAAAACACTGCTCTTATCTTCACCTGTCCCTGCCATGGAAAGTGCTGCCTAAGGAAAAGAGAGGTGCTGCAGAGGCTGAGCTCCGGTGACTTGCTGCCTGTGAAGCAAACTATCACCAGTCATTCTGCCTGAAAATAGCATGCTTGCCATTTTCTGTAACCCCACCGATTGCTGGTATTTTTCATTTACTTTCTGCATTTGAGATAATTTTGTGTCTAGTCACCTTTGCTGTTGGTTTTCCTGGCCAATGAATGAGTATTTTTACTGGACAGAACCAGTATTTCATTTACTGGACAGAACTGTGTGGGTCAAGGCCCAGAATAGATGGGCTACAGTAGTATAAATTTGTGTCTCTTTTCATAGAATCACAGAACAGTTTGGGTTGGAAGGGACCATCCTGCTCACACTGAGCTTCTCTAAAACCAGTACCCCCAAGACCTTCTCTCCAGGGCTGCTCTCAATCCATTCTCCTCCCAGCCGGTATTTGTGTAAAGCAATTGCTCAAGTAGAGCGTTTCCCAGTTACCACAAATTTGTGTTTTTGAAATTTTCTTGCATTTCCTGCCTTCTTAGAATTATATAGAAACAGTTGTGTTTGGTATATGCACTTGTGAGTCCATCTACATTTGGAATGTAAAATCTATCACAATCTGCTCGGCATCAGTTTCCCTGGAAGCTTTCAGCATATACTTACTGCTCTCCACAGTCATTCTTCATTTCTTTCTCTGTGGCCCCACTAATTAAAGCCTTAGCTCATTTTCCTTTTAAGACCCAAACTCTCTTCACTCTGTAAAAGAGAAAAATACTAATCAAATGTCAAAAGTCTTCAAACTGTTGTGTTTGTGTTGGAGCCTGTGATGACTACCCAGGGCTCCCTCTGACCAGCAGCCTGGGGTGTATGCCTTTCCCACTCAGTAAACAAATCTTTTCCACAGAGCTTAAATATGTAATTGCATGGCAGAGGCTGTTTCTTTCCAGCAAAAGCACTTATGAACGCATCTTGAGTTAAGCTTTGACATTTCAATGCAATCATGTGCGAATATTTTTGTGGTTTACATGCTGACTTTCCTTTCTAGGGTCCTAATTCTGAACATGAGATTTGGCTGCCCTGTTTTGAACTTCCTATTCTTCAAGTGCATGACTAATCTGAACCAAAAAATGAATGCACAGGGACAAGGCAACAACGAGGCTACTCCTAAGCCTGACTGTTTTGGTTAAGGTTTTTTTACATTTTTTAATTTTTTCAGTGGCACTCACTTAGGAACTGATGTACATGGAAAATACTCACTACCTCAGAGCTGGGCCTGAAAACATGCAGATCCAATGGTGTGATAGGGCTGAATTCTGCTGATGCTACAACCTAACAGCACAAACCAAGGAAAAGAAATTACGAAGGAATTATAAATTACAAAAAGTCCCCTTTCTGCATGTTCAGTCTTGGACGACAGAAGTACAGTGCATGGGGTTCAGTCTTCTTTTGAGCTAATTAAATTATAATTTAATTCCTTGAGAAAGAATAGCCGCTACATCTCCTTCTGAAGAAACCCCAAATCTAAATTTATCTTGGATGTTGGAGTTTTTTTTATAAATTATTTGTAGTTTTTAAATTATGTAGAGAAAGAAAAAGCATTTTGAAGATGAGAGAGAGTGGCAGGTTGTTGTTCTTGCCAGTGCTGCAAACAAACCAAGGCAATGCCCCTGTGCTGGAAACCAACAGGCAGACCTGTGAGGATGAAATTGCATTTTAAAACCGAATTTGGAAGGCAGAAAATCCTCTCAAGAAATTCCATCTGCATTAACGGATGGAAGTAATTTCCTCCCTTGTTAGATATTCTAGACCAGGCAGATATTTGATTTACATCTGCTGTCTCCTAGTGACATAAACCAGGGTTTGGTGACACAGTCTCAATGAAGAAACTGAAGGTCAGGCAATAATTAATCTCTTTCTCACCCATAATTTAATATTAAGATATTTAGCCATATTTAGGACACTTAGGCATCCAAAGATTAAGACAGCACTGTGCTGGATTTTAAAAGTGTCTGAGAGGAATTAGCTTGCTTTCATTTGCTTGTCAGTGCCTACAGCAGTTAAAGGCTATTGATGACAGCCTTTGTTGTGACAGCCTTATGTTGTGAAGGCTTAAATGAATGCAGAGTATCACTATGCACCCAGTCAGTCTCAACTCACTGCCAATAGTGTAGTGCAAGTAAAATCAGAGAGCTGGGTGGAGTTTCCAGAGTCCAGTTGTCCTCTAAAAAAGTATAATGCTAAACTCCACCTGCCCTTAGATGGAAGCACATCATGCTGCTTCTGCTTCTGGGAATCAGGAGATGGGGATTCCTGAGTGCATGGTCAGAAAGAGTTCATAGCTGAAAGGGGTCCCACTTCCCATCCATTCCACTGGAAACCAAGAGCAGTGCATATACGCAGAGCCTTCTGTCTCTAACAGCTCCTAGATTCAAAATTTCAGGGAACAGAAGACTGCCAGACCAGAGAAAACTGACTGGAGAGGCATCTGGCAATTCTTCCCCCACTTTTGCCATAAAACAAACAGAAAAAAATGCCATTATCATCTAAGTCTTGTTGTAGGTATGTCTATCTCCGTAATAAGTATTTGTGACAGATCAGCCCAGCACCATAAGCCTAACTGAAATGCTGCTCTCTTTATAGCTGCCGTCATGTCCTTTTAACTGCCCGTTGCTGCAATGGGAATGGATACACAAGTGAACCTCGTACGTTGCTGTGGCAGTTCTCCTCTGAAGTGGTTGCCCCAAATTCAATGGAAAACCAAACAGTGGGTGTGCAAGCAGGCAGCTGACTCTGCTGGTTGGACTAGCCCTCATTTTTGCTGCAACACTTCAGTAAAAGCCAATTATACCAAACTCCAGTCATGTCTGTATCAGTGATAGACTGCAGACATTTATAGTCTTCATCATGAACAGGCTAAGTGAAGCTGTTAAACTTTTTACTAAGTAATTAACCCTGAAGCAGCTATGGTAATGGTTATGAAAGAAATAACAATTGGTTGTGCAGTTATTAATATGAGAACACTGAACAAGGAAGATGAATAGTATGTGCTGCCACGGAATTAATAGAAGGGACAATGGTGGCAAGTGTGATGTCCCGCAGGGTGGTAGAGTTCTGGGGAGCTGAGATAGCTGCGGAAAGATGCTTGCTTTGGCGAGAGCAGCATGTACTCAGTGCTAGATGGATGGAAGTCAGAAAGTAATAAGGATGGTAAGGAGTGTAAAAAATAAGTCTAGCCTAATAAGGTTAAAAAAAAAAAAAGAAAAAAAGATGTGAACCTGACAGCTCAGCAACTGGCAACTTAGTTCAAGCAGCTATCCTGGGCATAAGAAATTCCTACTGGAGCATCAGGAAGCGGGCAGATGAAGTGACCCACTGTGCACCCTGTGCTCCCTAACTGGACCGTACCAGAGCCCATTTTCTGAAGCTGTGAGCTCACCAGTTTCAGAAAGGAGGGTCTCTTTAAAATGTCTTACCTTGAAACACCCTAAAATATTAGCTAATTCTTAAAAATCTTGGGTGCTGTGTTTGTGTAGGTGCATTCTGTGCATTCTGGGCCAATGGAAAGACAGTGAGCTGATAGGCGTGGGACGCAGGCACGTAGATACATCATGTCGCAATGTGGGTTCCCCTTAGTGTCCCTCTATAACATTTTCATGGACCATTTGTCAGCAGAGTGAGGAGTTCCATGTCCTTTCTTGTCCTCGCTGCTGAGAATGTAAACGAGCAAGGCAAATAAGAGCAACCTCTTCAGAGGGAGGGGATGTGTCCTGCTGGGTACTGCACTGCAATTAAACAACTTGTTTCACTTCCCAGCATGACTCAGCATGACTGAGGTGGCAGGATGAAACTGGAACAACAGTATTAGTTACAAAAAAAAGGAGAGAGAGAGAAGGAGAAGAGGAGAAGCAGAGGGGAAACAGAAGGCAAACACAGTAAAATGGAAAAATGGATCCAAACTGAAACCAAGACCCTTGTTGCAAGCAGAAGCAGTCTGACTACTGAGCAGAAGTGGTGGAAAACAGCTGCTGGACCCCAAAACCAGGAACCTTGTCTTCTCTCCCTGCCTCTTGACTTTCTTTCGAACCAGTTGTATTAAGAAAACAGCTCCCTCTGTTCTTACTGGAGAACACGGGGAACTTCTCCATCTCCCCTGGACTTTATTAAAATTTAAGTATCTTTTCTTCTCTAAGTTTCTGTTGATACATTTTATCAGATGAATCCAGTTTTCCTGGGTTACACAATGCCCTCACATAGCAGCTCCCCCTGCCCTGCAGGACAGTCCGCTTGCCTTGCTGAGGAAAGCTGCCTCGAGAATCCCAGTCAGCCCTATACGTTTCAATTTCCTTTCCATGAAGGAAATTATATACATTATTCTGGGGTAGAAGGATTTGTCTGTCTATTCTGGCTGCACAGCCTGGCCTGGGAGAGCAATAGGCAAAGCAGGGCCTATCTGCTCTCTGCTGTAACGCAGTTCCTGTGGGAACTGTGTCAAAAGGACTGGACATGCCCTTCACAATGGGAGATGGTCCTGGGTTTGGGGCAGATGTTCAAGGCCAGGCTGGATGAGGCTTTGAGTCACCTGATCTAGTGGGAGGTGTCCCTGCCCATGGCAGGGGGGTTGGAACTTGATGATCTTTGAGGTCCTTTCCAACCCAAACTCTTCTAGGATTCTACGATTCTGTGTTTACTTGCTTTCTAGTTCTTCCTGCCCCCAAGTCCTCCCTGGGACTCCATGGGAGACCAAGAACAGGAACTCGAGACATGCTTCTCTCATCTATGCTCCTCTTCCTCCGACAGCTGATGTGGTAAGCCGTGCTACTATCTGCATACAGCGCAAAGAGGAACAAACAGCTTTTGGGGCATGGGAAGCAAGTTTTGCATAAACATGTCAATGGTCTCTGCCTTCCAGTGCCTGAGCTGCTCTTTTTCCTTGAACTCAATAGGTGTCTCTGGATAATTGTGGAGAGAGGATTTACTTCACCTAATGCGCAGGGAGTATTAGAAAGGCTGCATTCATTTAACTGCCTCAGATAGACACGAAGACCAGAAAATCACAAATTTGGATTTGTCACAGAACAAAATTCTGAAATCAATGATGTCACTTCAATGCAACAGGGTTTAATTAACAGGATTTTACTGGAGGTCAGCCCATGCTACACAAAAAGCTTCCATTGGTGAAAGAGAGTTTTTCTGGCTGTGACTTTTGATGAGTGCGGACCAGTTTGCCCAGTACCATCAGTTTGGAATTAGTCTATATGGGGAAAACCGTGCATCAGCCAAGTTTAGTTCTCTCAAGCTGGGAATCCCACAGAAACAGAATGAGAAGGGGCCACGAAGGTCACGTAGAGCATCCTGCCCCAATGTTTTCCTGGCCCCTATTTATTTAAAACAGTCTTTAGAAATCTCTTGTAACAGAGGTTTTTGACAGCTTCCTCAGACCATTTCTCCCTGCTTGTAACCATCCCTGTGGCTAGAAGGTTTTTCCTAATACCTAACCTAATTCTCTCAAGCTGCAATTAAGCCTATTATTCTTGTCCTACTTACATGGATAAATTCCTTCTTTTCAAAATATGCTTCTTATAGAAAACCAAGTTTCTGTGTCCCCTTTGGTATTCTGTTGTTCACACTAAACACTAGATGATGTCTAACGTGACCTGTGAGGACAGGTTCTGACAAATTTGTAATAAATCTTGATACTTTCTGCTTGGCTTCCCTCCAGCTATTTCATGTTCCCCTTGAAGAAGAAAAAATTTGCTCAACATTTGACACACTGCTCTAGCTGAGGCCTTACTAGTGCTGAGTGGCGATGAAGGATTGCTTCATGCATTTTGTAAGTTCTAGTTCTGTGTAAACATCCCTGTATTGACATTTAACAACAGCCAGGTCCTGTTGACTCACGCTCTGGTTGTGATGCACTCCCTGCAGAGCCGCTGCGAGACCTTGGATCCCCACCCTTCTCCCAGCACTCTCCAGGCCAAGCCCTCATACATCAGTGCTGAAGGCTGGCACATTGCTCATTTCTCCTCCTCCTTTTGCATTTTTAGAAATATTGGCAGGGTAAAGCCACTTCTTGTTTTCTTTCTGGGTTCTCAGTACATACCCTTTCCTCCTTCCGCCAAAGGCATGTGGTTTGTCCGTCTTCTCTAACGTGCTGCTTCTCCCCTCACCAACAAGGGTTTTCCTGGCTTTGTTTTTATTCACATCCAGTTAGCTCAAGCAAAAACAGCTTATTATCTGCATAAAACATGCTCATCCTCCCATATGGTGTCATTTGCATGGCAAACATACTGTCATGATCTTACCAGCTCTCCAGGCTCTCAGGGCCCTAAGAGCATCCGCCCTCCCTGATGTTTGGCTGCCGGGGCTCAGGCAGCTCTCAAGGTTGACCTGAGGTCTTAGGCCAGGGAGCTGGGCAAGCTGGGGGGCACCCAGGGGAAGCCCTCAGCCCAGGGCATTAGCCTGTGGATCAGGGCATGGGTATGGATCCAGGGGAAAAGAAAAAAGAAAAAAAAAGCAGCAGAAACAGTCTTCTCTTTTCCCCCAAATATTCAAGCATGCAAAACCCCCAAACTCAACCACACAAGTAATCCCCCCAAAACACCCTTTCAGAAGTCTTATAAGCAAAAAATGTTAAAAACCTCTCTTTTACCTTTGCAAGTTGTATTTAGTACAGTGCTATCAAAGGACTATCAAGCAATATTAATACATCAACATTTTCTAGAGTGTATTTGCAGTTCTGCACTTTTAAAAATAAAAATGGCCTAATAAGCCATAAATTTACATTTCGTTAGTTATCCTGTCTGACTCCCTTAACAAAATGACTGCAATACAATACATACAGCCATGTGAATCTGTAAAACTGTAGAGCTCCAAATATTAATCAGAAGCTTTAATAACAGAAATTAATAAAAGGAAGCCCAGAAATGTAATAAGGAATGAAATTTCACAAGCTGTTAAAAGACTAGCAAAGACAGATTTAATAATATTTTATAGGGAATCTAAAGTAAATTCAATACTTTCAAAGACCTTATGAAACAAAAATCACTTAACTGACTGTAGACTTGAGACATGCTTCAGTTCAAGGTTGGTATTCCAGCACTCTTGTCTTGTTTGCTGGGGTGACAATCCTGAACTCTAGATGGTAGCACAAACACCTCTGGAAAGCATGGGACCTACAAAGGAAGGAGTAGCAAAGAAAGTACTAATACCTGATAGTATGGCTCTGGGATAAACCTGAAGATACAATTGCAATTGAGACAATTTCAGCAGAAAAAAATGCAATCTTACGTAAGGAAGAATGGAGGATAATGTGGAATATGTCTTCTCTTTCAGTATCAATCACTTCATTCTCATCAGTGATGCCATAGAATAATTGAGGTTATTATAATAATTGCTTCTGCATTACACAGCTTTTTGTCTCCATTTGCTTCTTGCTGTCATATCCAGTTGCTGACAGGGTGCTAATAAACACTTTCTTGAATGGTTGCAGCACATCTATCATTCTACCAGCCTGACTCATGAGTGGGGCTACTAAATGCTACCACAATACAAATAAATAATAAAACAACCATGAAAAAATAACAGAGCAACTTATAGTAATCCTCTAGTTAAGGCAATAGAGATATTATTGGTTTACTTTGCACATAAAATCAGAACTCAGTTGCATTTTTTCCTTTGGTTTGCATTAGCCCACGTGATGGCAATCTCTCTCATTAACATATGGTGAGTTCATCCTTCAAACACTGCCAGTTTAACATATGTTTCATTTGTGCGATACCAAAAATAAGATGAGAAACTCTGCTTGGCTTTCAACACATATATGAAACAGCCTGGAATTTTCCTGACATACAGTGAATAGCCTGTAACACCACAAAGGTGAACCATGTGTACAATCTACTGCACCATTTCATGTGCTCTGCTTAACCAAAGCCAGTCTCTCATTTGTACCTGGATAATCAACATAAAGCTGAAAATGCCACAGAGCAGGTGTTTTGCTGCCATCTCAGCCTTCACTGCGGAGTTTGTAAAATAAGTGAGGAAGGGAAAAAAAGGCCAACTGCACACAGTCGCATAAGTCAAAAGAACTGAAATGGAACTTTATTATTTTTTTAAAAAGTATTCTACAATAATGGCTCAGAATACTACCACAACGTACAGGGACAAGGCAGTGCTCTGGGCTATGACTGTAGATTACTCTAGTGTGTATATATATATATGTAAGAGCTTAAGAAAGGTTGAAGCAGGGCAGTTCAACCTTTCCTAAGCATATATTTCAGAATTTTAACATTTTCTAGATCTCTCATATTATAGCAGGATTTATCAAATGCAATGTAGTCACAGAAGTCTTGCATAAATACAAATATCAACACTTTACCTTGAATATTGTATATGATATAAATTCTGCCTTACCTTTAAAAAAATCTCCAGATCATTATGTGACCTGGGAGTCTTTCCTTTTCTTTCTCTTTAAAAGTTTATATATATATATATTTATATGTATTTGCTATCATACATCAAAGTATATATATGAATCCCATAATTTCTGTTATATTTTCTGCAGATGTGGTCTGAAACAAAATCATCAACAACTCAAATCAAAAGCCTCCTGGTTAACACTGGAAAGCCAAAGAGATCTTTCCTCTTTTTTTTTGCATTTCAGTACCAGTATTTTTTTAAACTTGGAAGGATTCTTTGTAAACTAGAGGTCCATAGATCATTTAAAGGAGTCTTTATAAGCAAATTTACATACTTTGACATGCTTTTGTGAGGCAGTTAGTATCAAAATCTGATAGTATTTCTTACAGAACCATACGACTTTCTGCGATGCAGATATACATTTTATTTCTAAAAAGCCACAGTTCTTTTTCTACATCTGCTCTCATCAAATCCCCAGGATTCATTCATAAAACTGCTGCTGTTCCAAATGCTGATGCTGTTATCCCTGCTGTGGATTAAGATGTACACCCAATCTGGTGACATCATTGCATGGAAGATTGATAAGTAAGAAAATACCCTTCCCAAATCCACAGATAGTCTTTTCTATCTCTAAATCCTCATGATTCGTGTCACCCAACAGCGCAATGTGATGAAGACACATCCTGTGCAGGCTAAGGGTCTTCTTCCATCAAAGGAATCTCTAGGGGAAAAAAAGAAATAGCAATGATTGCTGATTGTAACTTCCCTTTATACTTGTGCAGAGTATTAGTACTAGCAATTCTAGAAAAACAGAAATGGACATTGCAAAAATCTGAACAAGACATACGGTATCAGCTCTAACGTCTATATGAAAATTAACCCACTGAAATGATCTAGATTATCTAAAACAAGTTAGGCCCACAAAAACCTAAATGCAAACATCGTTTCTACTACATTAATCACTGAAACAGCATTCAGAGCAGGCAGGGACTTTTACTGGCATTATCATAATTTCATCCTCCTCCTTCTAGCTGTCCCCTTCCCCTTGTGATACCATTAAAAGTTAGCCCCAACCCTATGAAGCAGGAAGACTTTCTCCACCCAGTGAGTACGTTCCCCTTATGCTGTGACTCCCACGTCCACGGCTTAACGCGCACACGCCTCAGACTGAACAGTTTGCTGTGCACACAGACATGATGAGTTTGTTAATAAAGGCTGCTAATTTTGGCTGAGTAGGAAAACATGATTTGCTTTCCATTTTAAGGAGAAAATCCTGTTGTTCGCTGTGAAAGCCATGGCATGTGAGGGAGTTGTGAGCGTAGAATCTGTGGAGCAGATCAACAGACCAACACAGTCAAGATGATGGTTGGCTTCGCTGCTGTGCACAGGTTCCCGCTGACATCCCTGTTGATGAGACTGCTGTTGTGGGATCTGGACAGCAACCTTCTGGCCTGGGATTCCAATCCCTTGCACCACAGCTAGCAGAGACATATCACAGACACAAAGCTCTGTGACCATGGAGGAGAATGGCTTAAAGAAAGTCCAAATTAAGATGTGGACAAAAACATGGAGAAAGTACATGCAAGGCACCCGGGTTTATTCCTGCTGTGACAGCACACATGATGGCTCCTGTTTACAAACTCATCTGTTGCACTTACGCAAGACTCACCATCTGCAATATCAATCCGCGGACTCGTGGACTCAGCCTCCCCAGCAGTGCTGTGGGATACATCAGTTCGATCCAAATTGGGAAGCACTGCCACTTGGCACGCCGGGGACGGGTACAAAGTCTGGAGCAGTTCAGAGGAGCCCGACCTACTGTCACAGGTCTCAAATTCACTAGGCAGCGTGTCTGTAATCCTGGGGCCAGGATAAGCGGGAGGATTCTGATCTTCTGTCTGCAAAATATGCCCCTGGTCTGTGGTAGCTGAGTATCCAGGTGCCAGAGCATTCAAGCCACTGCTCACAGCTTCATCGTAGGAAGGCAGCATGACGGGAACACCATCCACCACCACAAAGTTGGGGTCACCCATTGAGCCCTCGTGGTTGCCTCTACGTCAAACACAGACAAGTTATCACAGAGCAGGAGCATGGCAGAAGCACGTCGGAGCAACTGCTGAACTTAAAGGAAACACAGCACTTTCTATTCATGCAAAATGAAGCTACGGGGTCATTAACATTCACAGAAATGTCTGCTTCACGGGTTAGCAAAACTCTGCTCAGGTTTGACAGTCAGGTGGAATCTGTTAGAATCAGAAAAATGTGAAGAACAATTTTGAGAAGGGAAGGAAAACAGGTGCTTGGAAGAGATAAGGAGCACCATTTGCTGTGCTGTGCACAGTAGGAATCATGGATATAAAATCACAGATTTAGTTCACCAGTCAAAAGTGTCTGAACCCCTGGAAAGATGTGAGCCAGGGCACAAGTGTTTACAGCCCATGTAAACAGGCACTGAGATGACAGGGCTTTGGTGGCCAGGTTTGTGGCCTCCTTCAGGTCTTAACTTTCCAAGGACAAAGGCTTCCTTAACCAGTACTAAGCTGGTTTATTTTTTAAGTAAAACATTTTTATTAAAGCCTAAAGTATTGTTCAGTAGCCCATTAAATAACAGGAGAGTCCTAGCAGAAGGGAATTAGTCCCAGGTACCTTTAGAACATGAAAACATCTGAAAAGGAGGGGACAAAAAGCCATTTCAATAAGCTAGAGGAGTATGAGCTACAAAGCTATCAGCAGTGCAGAGATCTTCCTAGTTATATATGTATATGTATACTACTCCCCATATACTGTATACGTGCATATATATGTATATAAATGTAGACCTTACTTATATAATCTATACTTTTATGTACACATTTCTTGAACATTAAGATCACCAAGTCCTTTTTGCTGCATATATGTACTGACATACAGCTTTCTGACCTCTGTTTTCTGTGTGTGGTAGGATAAAGACACGAGAAAAAGCAAGCACAGGAGAGAAGGAGTCACACAGTGAAGGTCCATAGCACACTGAGCAGACTGAAAACTAGAAACAAGTCTAAACCCAGGTACAGTACTAGCTTTGTCTAACACTCAGCATGCCTGCCTTTATTTTTCCAGTTGTAAGGTAATAATAATAATACCCACCTACCTGTTTCATGAGGAGTGCTGTGAAAATCAATGACACATGCTCATAGCCACACGGTATTTTATGGAAATAAAGGAAGATGTAGGAGATGTTTATGAATTGTGATGAAAATAATACTCATGAAGGGAAAGCAAACTTTTAATATAAATTTGTCCATAGACAACAAAGAAATTCTTTCTTAAAACTTACATTACTAAGTCTACAGTAGTTAAAAAATTAATTCCCCCAGCACCTGAAAATGAGTATTTAAAAATATTGTCAGCTATTTTTACATACAGAAGCAGCAATTCTCAGGAGCAGAGCTGTAATTACTCCCAAAGCGAAACAACAAACTTTGCCTTTTATCTTAGATGCAGAAAGGACTACTGCAGGTGTTTGGGGGTGCCCTTCCACACCGATGGTTCAGAGAGTTCTGCTCAGAGCAGAAGATGGAGGTATCTGCAAGGCTCATGAGCTGCTCCATCTCTTCAGCAAGGAGTGCTGAATGTAAAAACTGAATCGAGGCCCTCAATATAAAAAAAAAAAAAAAAAAAAAAAGAGAACACTACAAACCTTGGAAGGAAATGTGTCTTAAATTTGGTCTGGAACATCCTGGCTAAAATAACCAGTAGCAGTACCAATAAAACGCTGGTAGCAGTAAATGCCACTATTTTCCATGTAGTCAGGAGGGTCTCCTGTGTATTTGGCCAGGTTTGTTCTGTAACAAAAAGGCAATACAAGAGTTGTGCTTGATTATTACTGTTGCTATTTTGTATGAATACTTCAACAATACTCAGAAAGTGATCTTTTATATGTATGTTGTATAAAAACACATGTACGCAATGCCAGATATCAAAAGCAACCTTGACTTCTTTTATAGGTGCAATCATGAATTTAGCTTATGTACATATAAAAATATCCAGCAGATGTTGAAAAATACATTTGAAGAGCTAACAGTTGACATGGTTTAGAATCATTCAAGATCTCAGAAATAAAAAAATACCATATTTAATCGCATCTTAAAATCAGAGTTCATCACTTAACCATGAAACAGATGAAGTTCACCAGGCATTACAGACCAATAAATTTGGTTTTAAAAGAGGGCAGAAGTAGTGCCATTGCTGCTCCCTTACCTGTTTTGACACAGTATACTTGGTAGGAGGGGAACCACTCTCCGTACTGGCAAGTGATGTACTTGTAGTCGTTGGTGAGGGTGTAACCGGGATCACAGTAAAACTCCACCACCGTCCCGTGGTTGTATCGCTCGCAAGGCCGCGGGTGGCAGATGTAGTCTCCATGACTCACCATTGGAGGTAGTGGACAAACTTGGGCAAATAAACAAAGACAAAAGGAGAAAGACATTAATGCCAGATACCCACTGCCGGGTCACTTCAGCGTGTCAAAATGCACAGGGCACATTTCAGGCTCCCTTTCAGGCTCCCTGCCGCTTTGGGGTTGATCTCAGTGGTACCAGACCACTGCTGCTGGGAGACCAGGTGCCCATCTGCACCAGGGGATGGATGCACACCTTCCACAGGGCAACACGCACTGGGGGGTTGCTTTTGGCTCTCACTGACCCCAGCAAGCTCTGCCGTCACCTGCTTGTTTAAAGCCCTGGGAAATGGGATCTGGGAAGCTTCCCATCCTCTGAGGAAAGGGGAGGGCAAGAGGAAGACCAAAGGGGACACATATGTCTGTAAGATGGCTATATGGGGATGGAGGGGACAGTCAAAACTAGGAGAATCTCTCTCCTTATGACACATCACAAATTCAGCTGTAAGATCCTTTTTTTTGTGACATTACTATAATTAAATGGTTGTAAGCACTAATTAAATTCCTAAATGCTCACTTTAAAAAATAAGTTTGCAATCAACTGTGTTGCAAGAAATGCATGGAACAGAATGTTGCTTAAGCACTTACAGTCTGTACCACTGTAATATTGTTGAGCTTAAACTCTACCAGTGTTATTTGTGTTTTGTTATCTCTGAACAGCCTGACTGATCTCAGTGGGAACGCTGGTGGAGTGAGGTCTTAAATAGAGCAGAGACTGAGCCTGTGTTAATTAGGTACAGTGGTTTACATAAGGTTAGGTAAATAAGAGAGAATTGCAATATAAACATGTGGAACTTTTATTGTAGGACCTGAAATGAGAAGAAACGTTGTCTCACATGGCTGGGCAGATGAACTGAATGGAGAACCAAGGGAGCATTCTCCAGGAAACAGCAGCAGGGGCAGCATCTCGCAAGCAGTATTTTTATAAGAGACGAAACTTTTCCACTGAGTAGGTGTTAGGTGATTACTGTTTTCTTAAATGCTTCTAACACAGAGGAAAAAAAAAACCTGCAAAGTCTAATGATGTCTTAAATGGCTACATACTGACCCAAAACTGGTTTAAATTACTGGATGGCTTGTTTTATGTCGCTTCAGAGGCAATAACTGACTAGCTTCAGTGCCTCATCTATAGGCTGTTCCCTTCACTTTGTGCCTCCCTCATGCAGGCAAGACCTACAGCATTGATTTAAATAATGAAAATGCCGTCTCTTGGAAGAAGAATCTTTCCAGAAATTACAATTCAGCTGCTTCTCTCTGTGAATCTTGTTACATGAATAATGCATTTCATAAAAAAAATACACAAGATATTAAATGAATCTTCAAGAGAGGCTGATTACAATGTGCAGCAATGTCTATTCTCCATCCCCTGGAGACATGGTTTTGTTTGCATTTTCACTGGCAAGGCTTAATAATAACTTGAAATCAGAGCAAGTAATTCACATAAAAATTCACATCCTCAATACTCTGCATACTTTCCAAAGTCTCTGGGCCCATGAGAAAGAGGAATGCTTTACTTGGAAGTCAACTCAAGACTGAAAACAATTTTCTTCAGACTAGGGCAAAGGTGTCAGACTGAAATAGTAGGAAAGCACCTTTTGTTCCTATCAGGGATCATTCTTCTACTAAAAAGAAAATGATCAGTGAAAGCAATGATTCTGGTCTACCAGAAGGAAACCTGGTATATTTTTTTTAATCTATGCTCAGAGCATGAGAACAAAGGAAGACAGCAATTGAAACTTCTTTGCACCTGAGTTTTGCTAAGCTGCAGCAAGCTGCAAGAGATGTGCAGATGCCCAGCACCCTTCTAGCAATGAGCAAAGCAGAGCACATCTTGTCACAGAGAGCAACCGCTCAGAGAGCAACCGCTCAGAGAAACGAATTTCTCCTCTCCAGCAATGCACCTGCAGCCTCATCCCTAACCTCTTAATGTCATCAAGGGCCAAAGCAACCTGCTGAATAAAAAAAGCCTCAGCGCTGGTGTCTTGTGCCAGCAATGTGGATCAGCTCAGGAATAACAAATTTCCAGGCAGATGAAAAACAATACACTGTGGGTACAACCCAGATGCAGAGCTGTCAAGTCTGTTTACAAATGGAAACATAAAACATGAGAACAAGAGCATCACTTTTCCATGTAGAGTATGTCCCCAGTGCTAAGAATGGGTGCCATCCCTTCCTCTGACACCCTCCATATTTCAGGAGAAATGCTCGTGTATTGATGCTGCCTGGAAACTTCTGCAAACATTTAATGAGCTGCCGAGCATTCATCATGAATTAGAATCAAGCTTGAAGCGGTCATACCTGCCATCAGCTCTTGCATTAAATACTCTTACAAACAGCAGACGCAATGTAGCTGGTTTGAAAATTAGGGTATTTAGCTCAAATGAAACAGTGCTTTGTTCCTAGTCAGCTGGACTTTCAGGGTCAGGGGTTTTCCCTCAACAGCTGCAGGGGCAAACTGGCCCCCATGTAAAAGCAGCAACGCTCAGGTTTGGAGCCTCTTTTTCCAAATTAAATCAAATTGAATGAGATGCATAACAAACAAAAAATGAACTATTTTTGAGCTCTGGGCAGTCAGTCTTACACACAGTCCCTTTTGCAACTTGCACCATTCCTATGATCATCCTGGCCCAAGATCCTTTAAAGTCAGTGGCAGGATAGCTATGAAGTGGCCTTAGTT
Source organism: Syrrhaptes paradoxus (assembly GCA_013400615.1). NCBI lineage: Eukaryota > Metazoa > Chordata > Aves > Pterocliformes > Pteroclidae > Syrrhaptes > Syrrhaptes paradoxus. Next base: position 222,716 of record VZTO01013567.1, on the reverse strand, counting down.
TTGATCATGGAAAAGCAAAAAAGTCTGGAGGGCTGCTGAACACTCTTAGCTCCTAAAGATACTAGACTTTGACAGGGTCAGAAGACCTGACAGGCTCAGATCCCTTATTGCTGGCATTCACATAGTATTATGTGGGATACCAGTGCAAGATACTGGTTACACAGATTAAAGGAATGTGCCACAACAAATATGGATGAAAACTCAAGTGGAAAACCTAAGCCCACTGAAGTTTTCCAGGAAAGTTAAAATTCTAGCATCCTCAATGATCAATCCTAATTGTATTTGTAAATTACAGGCAAATGAATCAAACTCACAGAATGAAAATAACCACAAACTGATTAAAATAAAATTGTGTCTGACAAGTGCATTTTCTCTGTCAAAGCTGATGGCAGTATGAACGATAAATAATCATAGAGACAAGTGAATTCTACATCAATTAGTCCTCACAGATTAGAAAAAGCCTTACATACTGTTCTTAAATGTGACACCAAAACTTTACCACCAGTAGCTTTCAGCATCTTAACTTTATAAGGATTTTCAGACTTTAATGCACTAATTATGACATCCAGCATGGATAATCCACTCCTGTCTTCTGATGATCGACATTAAAAGACCACATGTGTACGTCCTTCACTTCGGAGCTTGTCAAAGGGACAGACACAATTCAGGCAGTGTCTGCTGGTGGTGCTGCAGCACGTGATCCCAGATCTCCGGATCAGTCTCTATAGAGCAATTTGCCACAGACTGTAAGGGGACTTACAGGAACCTTACAGCTCAGCATTCTCAGCTGAAAAGCTGAACAATTCATCAGAAAGAAAGAACAAGTGTGTTTATATGGCAAGCAGATCCCCTCTGGGATGCTCAGGATGCCTGTTACTCAAGGAAGTTGGAGGGAGGAATAATTCCTGATTTGATTTGATTTGATGGACTTTCCCACCTGCTCTTAGGAGCTCCTGGAGCTGAGGGCTCTCCTCTGAGATAAGCTATGGGTTTTCTCCTCTGACTGATTTTAATGAAAGATTAGTGCTCTTAGGAAGAGCTTAAAACCTGTAGAGTTGAGCTTTGTATTACAAACACTGTCACATACTGGCTTGGAGCAGAGGACCCACTTCAGGCTAATAGGAGAGCTTTTTATAACAAAAAAAACCAGAATATGTCCCACCTGCAGGCAGCCTCCCTTTTGTCAGTTGTTCTGAGGTGACAAGACCCCAAGCTCGGCTTTATGGGGTCCCTGCAAGAGACAGCACAGCAAAAGGCAAAGGCAGGTCTGCCTCCCAGGCATGCCTCTTCCATCACGGCCTCTGTACCAGACACTGGAGGAATAAATGGAGTTCACCCAGTAATTTTTCCTACCCATTATGGTCAAGAAGCTTTTTAAACTCTGCCCAGAGGATGCTGCAGTAGTTCTGCACTGTTGACACTGGAATGGTAGGAGGGAGGGGAGATTTTTTGGCATTAGCACATTCTCAGTTAACATAGATGGCACAGAATAAAGTTGTCACTTCTTAAAAGCCACTGGTAGAGAGATAACAGGGGAGTTAAAAATACTTGCAGTGCTCAAAAACTTCTTTTTAGTCAATCAGCTCAATGGCTAGTCAGTTGAGTCTTTGGTCAAAGTAGGCGGGAGGTAAATTATTCAGGTTTTGCCCAACTTTTGTACATGAGCCAAAAAAATAAACGCAAAAATGTCTTGAAATACAGGGCACTTACTTATAAAAAAGGGGTAGGAATAAGCGAGAAGTCTATTCTCCACCTCTGATTTTTTGCATAGTATGTTTTTTCTCTAGCTACTAGTCTGCCTTTCATGTAGGACATTAGTTGTTCAGTTAAGTGGGTTAGCAGAAAAGCCCAGTGTAAGGCCAGATATTTTCTGTTTGACACAGGGATGGACAGGGCTAATCAAAAATAATGCTTCTTCCAAACACACCGTGAATGCCTGCTCACTATGCAAAGAGTGAGAAAAGATGAAGATGACACTTCATGATGAGAAAGACACAGGTAAAAACCTGCCAATTCCAGTGTGCAGGGAAAATGCTGGGGTATCTTGTTAGTGATCAAAGAGGTGGACACACCATCTGTTTTGTGCACAAGCTGGGGGAGAACCGCAGCTTCTCCTGACCTTCACTTGTCATTCTTGTACATATCAAGACACTAATTAACACCAGAAATCTGAACATCTGTCATCTGGCTACTGCATTCCAACCAATGTTTAATCTGAGCCATGATTTACTAAACGGGACCCAGCAGTATATGTCCCAGCAAGTCTGACTCTTGCCATCCAGGGTGGCCTGGCCCCCACCTGTCATCACCCTTCAGACCTTCAGAATAAAATACTCAACCAAGAAGCCTTTCTCTCATATGCTTCAACAATTCCTGTCCAGTTCATCTGACAGACCTGGCCATTTCCACAGGTATTACCAGCACATGAATCACACTTGCACTGCACAGTACAGAGCCGTAATTTCATGCTCCTTGTCCTCTCAAATACACATAACAACACATTATAAAATAGTCAGTATGGATGGGAATGTAATGCTTCTATCCTATATTCATTTGATGGAACACCAATATTAGCATCTTTCACAAAGGCAAATGTTTCTTCATAAGTTATGAGTTTTTAAAAAATAACAAAAAGAAAATAAATTGGTGGTGTTAAAAAAAAGTAGCTGTTAGCTGTGGATTTTTTAAATTCTAAAGACACTATACTATTTAGATAATTTCCTGATTTATTTGTTAGCCAAAAAGATCTCAAGGCAAAAGCTGGTAGACAAAAATTGGTATTTCTAGTGGAATATCAAATATGGAATGCATGGGGGCAGTGGGAGTGGATGGCCAAGAGGAAGAAGAAGGAGCAAAGGAAATTACTTCTGCACTATAAACATTTAAAAAATGTTTTTTTTTATTCTATACTTAGATTTCATAGTAATATAAAAAACCAAATATTTTAATTCTAAAATTGCAAAATAAAAATTCCCATTAAATTGTCCAGTATTGTAAGTAGGATGGAAGAAATGTTGGACTCAACCACTCATATCCAGTTGAGAGCTTGAAGAAAAAAATTAAGCGGTTTGTAAAAGGAAGGAAATAGCAAACCCAGTTGCTTTAAAATAAGCCCTGTCAAAACATCTCAGTCTAGAACAGCTGCTTGATGAGAATTTATTTCTAATGACACTCTTCGGAAATGTAGGCAGAACAGGAAGAATTACTAGAATAACTTAATAATATCCTAATGATACATTCCTATAACAAATGGAGCTGGTATTGTGAGGGGAGACAGTGCATATTATAGCTGTACTGGAAAAAGTGAGAAAAACTTCGAAGCCATTGAATTCGTGTTTTGAAACTGAAGACGTGCTTTGAGGAACTTTTCTGATGATTCATTCCCACAGCAAAGCAACAGCACCAATAGTAATGCCAGAATAGAAAGCTTAGTGAAAACAACTAAGTGAGCACTACTATATAAAGTAACTCCTAGTAAGCCTGATAGTAGACATGATTTAAAGCAAATTTATTTCTTGAAAGTTGCCAGCAAGAATTATTAAAAATATTGTATTCATAGCCAATAATTTCCAAATAATTTTCAGTCTTAAGCTTTCTCAATTACTTAACTTCCACAATCCCACCTACATGTTTTCTTCCGAAAAGACACCTAACGGGCTAAGCACCTTCTTCTGGACCATTCGGCAAGTCAATGCTCAAGCAGTGAGGAACACACCCCAAATCTCATAGCTCCAAGCTGCTTGCTCTACCCCGAGACAATCACCCCTGGCTAATTCTGTACCAGCTACGATAGCGAGGTAAGCCTTTCAATGTGCGCACAGTGAGAAGCGCTTTTCACCATCTATGAAGTGTGAAATGAATTGAATAATTAAGTTTTTAATGAAAAGCTGCTTCTCTGGTCTAGCTTTGACAAACACCATCTTCCTGAAAGTTGCTATCACTGACACCAGCTGTATGAGCCTAAATGAAACAGTATAAAACTAGTTTCAAGCCTATTTTAATAACACTTTAACATTAGCTGATTCCTAAATGGAAACAGGTGATTTACAATCACTTACTGTACAGAGAGCTTCCTCGTTAGTGGCGTTACAGATTACAGAGCCCGTTTTGTGGTTCCAGTCAGCTGAGCTCCTCCAGGAGCATCATGTCAAACTCATACCCACCGATCCTGCCATTCCCAGCACAGCAACCTGTGAAACATCCATCTTAACACCAAAGCCTTTAGTTTTAAATGCATTTCACAAAAGATATGGGGTGAAACACACCCCAAGTGATCTTTCTCCTATAAATTCTAAGTTAAAAAGAGCCATTTTCATTTAAACTAGAAAAAAATCAATTACGAGTTTGCAGCAATAGAGAGCTAGGAGTTCTTTTAGCAAGAGGGCCATAATCATCTTTTAAGGAAATATTTATACTCATTATTCACATGGGAGTGCTTGGAGCACTGTGGTCTCATGTATAGCAGATTGGTTTAGCTTTCTTCATCACTTGCTTCTAGTTTGATTTCTTCCTTTTCTCATGAGCGGTTGACTTTCTGATCAGTAATGGTCTTTTTAGCACTGAGGCATTTGATTTCAAAGTAGACAGTGCAGTGTGCTTTTCCTTTCTGAGGAGCCCTGCCAGATACAGTTAAAGATTAATATTATAAAACAGCCCTCAGGGAGAAATTTTGTGCTTTCCCCTACCTAATCCTCAGCATATTTAAAGCACCGTGGATAAAACACTACATACATCTGGCAGCTAATGTGGAACTTAAGGGCAGAAATTACAGCTCCATAAAAAAAGTTGGGATATGTGGCTGATTCTGGAAATGCTGGTTTTCTGAAAGGTACACAGGTGATAGAGCAGGTGTAAAACAATGATTTACTGTGACAGTCCTGTGCATCAAGCAGAAACACAAGACATAAAAAGAACAGATTACAAGTTGTTTTTCTGTTGCTTTCTTGAAAAACTCTGAGCAGCAGAGAAGGTATCTATTCCAATCACAGCCAAGATAAAAGATTTCTGCAATGCAACAAAGGAGCAGTCCCTTAGAAATATAACGGTATTTATCTTCTTTGAACAGTGTCTTCAACTTGCAGACTGTTCTCTAAACCCTTCATTCCTCATAACAAGAGCTGTAAAAAGCCCACTTTTGTGTATCCCTTTGTCTCAAAATGTGATCTGGATTTCTTTCTGTTTCAGTTTGCAATACACCTGCTGGAGTTAAGAGACTAGATGATTATTAAGCAGGATGTCCACAGAAGAACATCATTTGTCTGCTTAGTGTTTCATGTCACTGTGCTCTTTCTCAATTCAATTTTTTTCGATGCCTCTTCAGCTGTGGGTAAAGGTATATAGGTAAGTTTCAGGATTCTCTAACAGCACAAAATCCAGATAATCCCAGTCACTATGAGCAGCTCCTTAAAATGTTCCACACTCACACAGGGTGGCTGGATATGTATCATTTCTGCACTCCTGGGTGATGAACAGATTAACTGTTTACAGTGCAGAAACACACAGAGTTATTGAATGACTTCTTTTAAAAGAAACTTTCCTTTTAAACTTCTTCATCACCCTTGCTTTCTATGACTTAATCGCCCCCCCAAGCAAAACACTATCAGCCTACTTCATCCTTTGGCCATCAGGCTAAAGGTGTCACTGATGTAAACTTGTCGCCCAAGTACAGGTGCTTACAAATATCACTGGCTGCTGCTATTTGAGCATTTACTGCTGGCTCTTATTCCTGAGTTGCAAGAAGCATTGCTGTAGGCAGTGAATATATTCTGAAATACTGCTCTAGTCAGAGCTATTAAAAACAAGGCTATCAATGCGTCTTATGTTAACATTAACTCAGTTAACTTGGATGACCTCTTTGGCAGTTAAGCAATATTTAATTTATTCTCCCTCCTGCCTGCAAGCTGAGTAGGTGTAAATATAGAACAGAATCTTAATATCTACCTCTCTTAATTTCTTAATACCACAGTGTTCACAGCTTGTTTGTATTGCTGCCCTCTGCTCCCTCCACAGGATTTTTATCTGTTGGAGATCTGCTGCATCAACATCATCTTCCCTGAGGATACGCATCAGTCTGTCAGGATGGAATTTATCTAAAGTCTTCTCAATGTCAATGAAGAAACACAGAGAGAAATCCATTCCTACCAATGCACAATATCTCAGGCTTAGGATCCCTTACTTTATTCTGACTCCTGAATGTCAACTGATTACAGGCTGACTTGTATCTTTTTTTGCAATGTATGCTGTATGTTCCATCAAGAATTTAAAATATTTTAAGGGCATAGTTTATCAAACATATAGCCTAGCATCAATCACTGCTTATGGCGTTAGCAGTTGTTACATAAGAATAAAAATTTTTGAAGCTTTCCTTCAAAGTTTCCTGCGTGTAATTGGCTAGAAAGTTTAAGCTCCTTTGTTTTGAAATATTAAGCGGCTATGGCATTTCACCTGTCATATCGCCCTCCTCCACTGCTCTTTCGTGCTCTTTACTTTCTAGGTTCTATGTCAGAATTGTCAGACCCCCCTTTATGAGAGTCTGTCCTCAGGTTTATGAGAAGAATAATTTTAAAGCTCTGTCCTGTATTCTTGCCTGTATTTCCAGAATATTTTTTTTTTATTTTAGCATACTTGACTGGTTTTAATTTTCATCTGACTAAACTCCTTTTATTCTTCAGAAGTTTCCTGGTGCTCCAGGTAGGGTTTTTGGGGGTTCCCTTGCACTTCTTCTGGCTTTGTGCAATTTTCTTAATTCCTTTCTTCTCCTGCCTTTCTTCCATAGTTTCAATAATTTTCAGGATTCTTTCTGTAACTGGTGGTTGATTAGCATTGTATCTGTTCACCTCCCTCCACGAGATGGTTTTATACCAGAGTTCTGAAATGCCTTTGGTTTTCTTTTATGTTTTTCCTCTCTTCTACTCATTGAATCTCCCCTTTGAAGTCTATTCCTTATGTTAGTTTCATTTTAATTTTGGATCTACCTACAAAAATTTGAAATATTCTCTATTTTACATTCTTTCAAGCTTAACCTCAGATAGAGAATCTGTTGATCCTAGCATGTAGAATGAAGTTTTTATATTGCAGTATGTCTGATTTCCTGCAGGACTGGCTCTGCTGTTCAGCTGGGATGATGCTGAAACCAGACATTCCAAATAGTAGGAACCTGTCTGTTGTTTACACATTCAATCAAACTGTTTTCCTTTTTACTCTTAAATAAAAGCTGGGAATTCCCAGTTACACTATCCATACAACTGCTTTATATTCTAAGCATTAGCAGCATAATCAAATTCTCCCAGCTGTTCCTCTCTTTGCCTGCTCCCCCCACCCCTCTGCCCAGTTCTTCCTAAAAACTGTTCCTTCTTGAAAGTCTTCCAAAGGGCATGAAAGATTAAAATACATAGTCCAGATGGCAAGTTGTGTAATCATATGCAGATCACATTCCCAAAGTACTAATNCCCTGTGTAATGTCTTTATTCACCTTAAAGTATCATATCATAAACATTTACTAGTTCTATATGTTTCATGTCACAGAGTTCTATACCAGTATGTTTTCAAGTGTTTGCTTTCCTCCAGTGTTTCTGGAAGCCATCTGATTTTACAATTAATGTTTATACCCCATGTGATAATCTTCAATTTAAGGGTTTTTCCACTCATCTTTTGCATATCTGATTTTACTGAAGGCTATCACTAACATTTCTACAGATGGATGATTAAGCCCAAATTGGTAATTTAAAAATCATATAAATAAATAAAATTGTATTTTCCTTAGATTTTCATGTAACCTTGGAAATGTCTAGCAAATTTCAGTATAAAAGAAAGTTTAAAAAACTTCTGCATAAATATGGAAATCCACTAGAAAACTTAAATATATAAATCGAGGACTTAAAGGAGAAGAAAATTAAGTGTTAAGATGTTTCATCTCATCCTCTAAATGACTGTAAAATTTTCTAGCACTGATAAACCAACACCATTTCCTCTACTGTCATTCTCAGATACAGCTGAACCATTTCAACTGAAGCTTCCCAAATGATTCAGCTTGAGGCAGACACTCGAAAATCAATCCAAATGTTTCAAATTTGGCAAAGGTACAAGCATTTGAGAAGAGGATCTCATCCCAGTAAATACTTGGCAATCTGAGCTAGAGGCATCCTTATTTGCCTGAGCTAGAACACCTTCCATGATCAGATGCAAACAGCTGTTTCTGAGCAGCCGCTGCGTAACTGCAGCGTTGGCTGCGCTTCAATACCAGGTAACACAATTTTTATGCGCTGCTGTGACTGAAGCAACAGTGATTTTAATTATCAGAAAAGTGTTCTTCCCTATCAGCAAAAAATTAGTCTCTTGCCAGAGTTGGTGGAAGCTCTGTGCTTGCCAATACTGGGAATAAGACTGGAGTGAGCATTAGAAAGAATGCTGTACGATGGGAGCCGAGTGGTCCCTGCTGTAACTATTTATTTGAATGGAACTCCAAACCCTTCATTCAGAATGTATTTAGCCTAACGAAGAGGGGAAAATTCACAAGATTGACATATAGCATTTGTGTGAGTACACACACATTTAAGAAATTCCTTCTGCAAAGGCTTCAAGAAGAACATATATCAAAACAAGAAAGCTGTAAGCAGCGTTGTTTATAGCAGAACAGCAGCTCTAAAATGGTTTCCTATGGCTGGCTAACAACCATTTGCTTTTAATCATGACCATATTAAAATACTGAGCAGGAAATGTCATTACAATAAATTTTAAATTGACTATGGAAATAATAAATGGAATTAATTTGTTACATGCAGATTTCCTCTGTGAAAAATACTGCTTGGTGACATTATACCTATATGTAAATGGAATGCTGAAAAATGAGCTTGACATCGGTATGCAAGGTGCAGAATAAAAAATATGCAGGGAGGGAGATTTGCCCACTAATTAAGAGTAGTGGCTTGTAAGAAGATTCCTGGAGTCTGTCACTCCTTGCGTAAACCACTTGGACCCTTTCAAATGAGGGCATCTCAAGTTGATGTACCCTATCTGCAGCAGTTCTTATCTCCTGTTTTAAATGATCAGGAAAAAAGAGCCTCTCTGTGACTTTATAATACAAGCAATAAACAACGAGCACATGAGTCTTCTCAGATATTTTGATAAGAGCTGGAATGCTCACCTGTGTTCAGTGAGGAGAAGACACAACTTTTTCTGCTTCATACACTTGAGCTTCTGTATTTTAATGCTCTTATCTTCCTAACTGGAGAATTGTCCTTTATATCAAAACAGCTGTACTGTTTGGATTAAGCCTACCTGGGCCCTTCTGATTTTTTACTGTATTTTCCATGCTATAAACAACAAACCGACCTTCCAAAAAATGGCTTACATAGACCTGATTTGGGAGATTTTTTAAGATGTGCTAAATTAAAAAAAAAATCATCTTGTTATGTCATTCCAAAACTGCAAAGGCATTTATGAATTTTGGAACTTGAATTGTCAGTTAAAAATAAGGATAATTTTTTTTTTGTGCAGTATATCACTTTGTTGATGCTGTTGGCAAATTTTTGCACTTCTGCAATTCTTAGCATTTAGCTCAGTGACATAAGCATCACATATGAATTACTATAATTGCTTTTAGCTAAATTTTACATATAGACGTAGAAGCTATACAAGCTTACAGCCTTGAAATAGAGCAAAAATGTAGTCCTTTAGGGGAATGCAATGCAGAGGATGTATTTGGATTCTGATGACTTCCTGGGATGTTTCATTCAAGACGCAGTAGGGAGATGGAGGAAGGTAGTTCACAAGGTTTTGACAGGGTATGGAACCATGCATTCAGTATCTTTGTCTTAAATGTATGGGATGCAAATATAAATGAACAACAATATCCTCCATTCCAGCACTGCAGCTACAGTCACAGATTATTCCTTTTGGCTTGGTACAATTTAACTCTGTTTCACACTGAATGGTTTTTATGTTCCTAATCAATAAATCAGCCCAGTCGTTTTAGTTGCAAATTCTTCTTTAAGGTTAATGACTATGAGAGACAACAAATATTCAGGCATGCAGCATGGTGTAGCGCTGAATAATATCTGCAGCTGGCACAGCCCAAACTAAGAGTTTCTGTGGAATATTTTTTAGTTTATCACGGAAATCTATCCGTATCTATAGAAACTCTGACCATCTGAACATGAATGTGAATTCCATAACTTCCTCAGTATTTTTATTAGAAAAACTTCAAAGAATTTACATTTTAAGGGCAAAGCAATCATTGTTAGGGGCTCTTCCCCTCTTGCGCTTTGGACACCAAGAGAGCAAACATTAGGGAACACCAGGAGCTAATGGTGCAGTGAACCACAATCGATTGCACCCAGCAAAACCCAGATACACTCTGCATAGGCTGTGGAAACATTACATATAGCACAACTGTGGTCATAGCCCTGAGTTCAAATCATATAGAGCATGCTGGTTTTGCAAAATGGAAAGAAAAACAAACAATAAGACATTTACCTTCCACATCAAGGCACCTAGGTGGGCTATCTGACCAGATAAGGTTATACATACACTCAAGGAACTGGGCCCCTTCTAGTTTATATCCAGGGAAGCACTGATAATACACCACTGTTCCTACAGGGAAGGAGGACTCGAACTCTGATATGTTAATGTAACTATGAGGAAGAACCAGTGGCCTCAGGCAACCTGCAAATTAAGCAGAGGGAGGTATCTTTTATTATAAGGTGCTTATCTCAGTCATCTTCACACATCTTGCTTATAATTCCTAAATTGAGGAGTGCGATACTTTTCATCTTCTCTACTATGAATGGCATGCCTGCATGATATCACTCAGATATATATATGTGCCTCATTATCCTGTTTCAAACCCTTTTATTGTTTAGCCCACACGCTTTGCTAGTGTGGGATTCAGCCTCAGCAAATCCAGGAAAGGTTTACTGGAAATTACAGCATTTTGTTTCACCAACATTCAGTGGGTTAGCAGATGGCAATTTCTTTTTGAGGTATAATCTTTAATAAATAAAGATTGCCATTTATAGAAACCATGAGTTTTATTCCTCCTCTTGAAACTGTCAGGCATGTAAACCATCTTTAATATTAAAACTGCTCCTGTGACAAAGTGCACACAACTGTAAAAGACTTACAGACAGAATTAATGATTTTTAAATTCCAGTTTGAGAAGGTCTAAAGGGACATGACTTCCTACAAGCAGTCCCTTGATAAACACTGAACAAGGTCTCAATGAGGTTATCAAAAAGTTAAAGTACCTGTTATGACCGGAAATTGTAACTGTAGTCAGAGACTATGTTCTACTTCTGGAATTACTTCTGAGGGATTTGTACCATGGATGGTACTGAGCTGTGACAGTTAAATGGTCACCAACCATGCTTGGTGCAAGACAGAGCAGTGAATTTAATAGATGACATGACTTTATAACATGTCATTCGTGTACCTTCAGAGTCTGTTTTGAGTTGGTATTTGGATAAGAGTTTGTACTAGAGAAAAAAAATAATTCCTCATGGTCTTAGAAATGACCCTCTGGGTAATACTTAATACTGTTGATTTTTTAATTTGCAGTAATGTGGAGGAAAGATGATTAGTAATCAAGGAATGAAAAACAATATTATAAAGTTATGAGACTAGTAGGAGCTGCATTATGGCAATCCATAAATAGGTCTCTTGCCACTACTAGGAACTTGTGAAGGATATTCATAGGGCTCTCATAACTTTAAGCCTGAGGGGGAAACTAAAATCAGTTTGAGAACTTCTTGTAAGACACTGTCATCTAAAAGCAAAAGTTTCGGCAGCACTTCAAGTGGTTATTTCCTTGCTATGGTCTTTTGAGGGAGAGGGACACAAGCAAAAGAAAACAACAGAAAAAGCTTGAAAGCTTTTTACAGCACACTGCTACCAGAGGAATAGTTTTGATAGCTGGTTATCTCCCTGCTCAGCTAAAGCTTCAAGCATTGTACCACTCGTACCCCTGATCAAGTATGCCCCACACATAACACCAAGTTCCTGCAAACCCAGCAGCCCTCTGAGCAGGACCATAAAAGCAGCCACCAGTGGGAGAGAAAGAAAGAGTGCAGATTGCCTGAGCAACACCAAGCTTACTATCTTCTTAACTGTGTCAGGGAAAATTTTGTCCTGCTGACTCAGAATTGTAATGCTCACTGGGAACAGGATGGAGATTTACTTGAATTTGTATGAGAGCCAAGTGTTTGTGAAAATCTCCAGTTACCTCAAGCTGCTTGAAAACTTCATTTTGACATTTTTTTGCTAAGTAATTCTCATCATTCCAGATCAGTAATTATCATTATTATCTTGAGGCAAAAACAGTTTGAGGTTGGGTTCTTATATGCTCTACAATCCTTTCCCAATGCTCTGCCAGGAAAAAAAAAGAAAGCATCTTAGTGTCATGAGACTCCCCTGCCTGTTGCAATCAAAGGGCCACAGAAATGTAATTGACAGCTGACCTAGTGCAAGTAGACAAGTGCCTTTGATATTATTAGTGCTTGACATAGCAAAAAGAAAATTCTAGAGGCAATTTTGAACAGTTTTATAGAATTTGGCAAAAACTTGAATCCAAATTGTCTATTCTTGACCTATCTGGTAGTTACAGCACTTTGCTCTTCTGCAAGTGATTGCATAACTTTTCTTAGCACTGCTTTTATTTTTAAAAACTTTTCTTTTTAAAAGCAGTTCATACTGAATATTGAGTAGCAGCAATTGACTGTGTTTCATAGTATAAATACAGCAACAGAAGAAAGTAACAAGCCAAGGGGTATTTGGGGTACTTTTGCTTACCCAGTTAATACTGGCTCTCACAAAACCTCCACCTGGATCTTTGGCCATACGGTACCTACAAATTAATCTTACGAGTATTCTTCTCACCTAACTTCAAGAGTCTTAATCTACCTTAATGAGATGTGAGGTGCACCCACTCCCAAAAATGGTCTGTGTACTTCATACTGCCCCACACCATGCCACTGCTGGTAAGATACCCTGAAACTAGGGCCCACTTCTTCATGGGTTTGTGAAAACTCCCTTTTCTGTTGGTTCTCTTCAGGTAACACTGGCTTAGCCCTGTAATGTGCCTAAATTTCTCCATGCCAGTACCATAGCCTACAACAAGACCTTGAGACGCAGTTTGATGTGCCCCAAACTGAGGGTCCCAGCCATGGCAACCCATACAAACTGAGTTCCTGTAACTTTGGGCTGTGGCGCCCATCAGTCTCATCACTTTACAGCAGAAACACCAAGCCCTGACTTCTCGTGTCCCTCCCTGCCACCATCACTCCTGAGCTCCCCTGCCTGCCCCTGCCCCCAGTGAACTGAACGCCCATTCACTAAAGCTGCCTCACCCCCAGTCATTTCTCACAGTCTAAGCAAAGCTGGGATCCCACTAGCTACTAATATGACTCGTTCTACAGCTAATGGCTTTTCTGGCCCAAATTGTTGCTGTGCACATGATTGTTGCTGTGAATTTTCAGTCAATACCTATAGGTTTAATGGACTGTGAACCTGATCAACAACTCTGCTGAAAACTCTGACAGAAGAACAGGTTCCAGCTTCTTTCCTCTACCCCTGCCCACAGCACAAGGCAAAGAAAGGCAAACTGCAGTCAGAAGCTTAAATCTTTCCAGAGATTAATTAGTGCAAAATGTCAGTTGCTGATCAGATCTTTTGCTGAACTTCTGGCTGTTTTAACCCTGGATTTTTTTTAAATGCAATGTATCTTTGCCAGATTTTAGACGAGCAAACAAAAAGCAATATTTAAAGTAGTATTTTCAGTATGGATATGTTCAGGAATTGTCATCTTCTTTCCTGCAGTGAGCAACGGGGAAGAGAAATCAAAAAATCTTAGCAGCAGCACTATTCAAGTACTGTACAGTGGGACTTATCAGATCACTGACATCCTTACAACTGCAGAAAAAGATATTGGCAAACTATCACAAGGTGCATGAGCTATAAAACAGGATGTGCTGGTGTACTAAACCTTGACAAATGGGCAGATTATCCCATGTTCCATCGTCTTGACATATTGAAACCATGTTGTCTAAGTCAGGGTAACGGATCTGGAATCCTTCATGACATCTGATTATTAACTTATCGCCAGTCCTGTATGTCTTGTTATGAATCTCTGCATCTTCAACATGTGGAACAAGGCAATCTGTGACTTCATGAGAAAAAAAATAGTAACTTAATTAAAAAAACATGGTGAGCTATTCAACAATCAAGCTCTAAAGCAAAAGTTATCAGTTAATGTAAGTGCTCTGCTTAAACCATTTGGAAAATACATGCATTTCAGGAAATATGCCCTTTCCCTAGTTAACCATTGGTTACAAAGTCTATAGCACTGTAGTAGAAGCTGACATGCTGCAATAATGGATCATTCCCCCAGACTTTTTTAAACAAACAAAATTAAGAGCGTTTAGGAAGACTGTTTTTTTAAAATTTTGCCCTTCCGTTCATCATGTGTGCAAATTGCACCGCACAGTCTGACGATCCCAAAGTCCCATGTGAAGGCAGACTTTTGACAGCACTAAGGATGAAAGAGAAGATAAAAATACACAGCATGAGGAACACAGAAAAACGGCAGTTTTAGCAGAGAGACAGATGAAAATCAGGTACATTTACAAGGGTTTATCCAGCTCCATTCCACAGAGTTCATTGTGAGAACATCTTCAGTTTAATCTTGTTGATTCTGTTTTACATCAGATCATTTTATGTGCCTGAATTCATATGCCTTTAAGAGGGCATGATTTTTGAGGCCCTGAGAAGCATCTCAAATGCTTGTAGGAGATTCTCAACAAGGGAAATGACTGCAAACCTCTAGTGATATACAGGCGTGGGCTCTCGTATCTGTCTGTGATGAAACATGGGTCAGACAGTCTCGCTGTATATACCAGTGCCAGACATCAAAATATAAAATAAAACCCAGAAGACTAAAAAATTAAAGATGTTGTAGAAAGTGGAAGGAAAGCGTGAGGCATGGTAAAAATCCCTCTGCTAATACTGAATAATGAAGAGACAAGCCAAGAGGATATGAAGGAATAGTCCAGGTGACTCAAAGTTCATCCTCCTCATAAATGCAAAGTGAGATTAAACAGAAAAGATTAAATATTGGGAAAATATTACCAAAATTATCTGTTTGTCTGACAGCACTAAATCCATGACAGAGATGGAGAGAAAAGTTTCCAGGCATCAAAACCCACAAAATATTTCAAATAAAAGCAAGACAGTGAAAATATTATAAGCCTGCTTTATGCTGGGTCTTTTCCAACACTTCTCCCACAAGAGACAATTATCTTCACTTAGGAATGCAACGTTTCTAAAAAAATAAAAGTTTCAGAAGTCCCTTGAGACTTGCATAAAAAAAGTTTCTGCCCTTTTCATGGGCAATTCTCACTAAAGAGGAAGAGGCAACTCTAAACTGTATTTAGCAATTAATTGTGAGCAGGCACAAAGTAAAGCAATAGCAACAGCTTGCTTGTTTGCTTAGAAGCGCAGCTAGAAGCAAGATAAACTGTCATTTAGCATAGCACACACAAACTAATACCATCAAATGTATTTCATAATGTATTTACTTATCTAGGCAAACTAGGAGATCTGTTATTCTGAGACTCCATCACTAAATCTTAACCAATATGAAGTGGAAGAGTGTTGCTTCCCTAGTTAAAACCTATTTTCCTTTCTATCTTCCCCTTACAGGGATGTTTTCTAAAACACATTGTACTTAACTAACTTTTAGTATGCGGCCTAGATATGTTATCAGTTAAAATTTCTCCCATTTCTCTGGTTACTTTTAGCTGCGTGGCTGCTGCTGCAGGTACCTCCTGCTGCCTGTATCAGGAAGGGCTGGCAGCCCACCAGGCAGTCTGAGAACCTGCGCTAAGGCATTTTATTAGAATTTATTCATTTATAAATGCTCAAGTCAGGGAGGATGTGTACCCTAACAAAAGGTTATAAAACGCACTGGGCTGAGGATGCAGACATCACCTTCAAAGACTGGACAATTTTCTCTCTCTCTGGTGAGTTAATCAGCAGAGAATGCCCCATAAGAAATGCCTGACACCAAGCCTTGAACGCTGTCCCGAAGATGCTGTCCTGGGCACCCCTGAGGACGGGATGAGATAGATGGGGGATCCTGCTCCGCAGCCACGTGGGAGGAGGTTGGAGATGGATGCCAGAAAATAACATCAATGAACAGCTCGCTCTCTTGGCATAACAGCTTTCTGTTGCTATACAAATAAAAGAGGTATACGTACACTGCAGTTAAAAAAAAATGATATTTCACTTTCAAAGCAGGGGAAATTGATTCTGTAACAATGATCTATTTACAGTGACTTCATCCCCATTATTCCAAGCAACAGCTATAGATTGAATCATTTTAATCAGCTAGATGTTGGCAGAGAACAGCGATAAGTTGCTCACTGCACCATCGTTTGCCTGTGACATCCTGGCTAGCTTTGATAACGGGCCCATTACAAGCCCTGGCTAAATGTAAGACCAATGGACCATAGTATTACAGCTCTTTTTCCTGGTGCCTTGCGAGCAAATGCTTCCCCACTGGCTGCATTTGTATTGTTTAGCACTTAGTCAGGCATAAATTGCAGTAGCCGCCTCTCCACAAACAACTGGATTAGTTGGCACAAATTCTGCTTGGAAAAGCTGAGAATAAGTAACTGGATTTTAAAATGTTCTGTCCTGCTTTATTCTAAGTACTTCTCAGCAAAGCCGTGGAAACTGCTAAACCATTTAAAGGAATATCTGGTCTTTAACCAGCACCAAGCAGCAATGGCTATGACTTACACTCCCTTCTGGCAGTTTTACACCATCTGCTTTTATCTACCGTGTGAATATTAAAACAATTCAGCCAAAAGAACACCCTAGTTAGGAACACATCTCCCATCACAGAAAGTTTGGTATGAAGAGTAAAATATATATATAAAAAAGCACTATAGTTATAGTGCTTTAGTTTACGTGCAAACTATGCATCATCTCTCAGAACTGTTTCTTCCAGCCCATGGGGAAGGAGGACCACCCTCCCTTCTCCCAAGAGCTCCTGGACCACCAAGGCAACTCAGAAGGCATGACATGGACACTATGGATATAGCCTCACCATCCATGGACTCTCCTGGCTTGCCATGGGTGCTGTCTATGGCAGGTGAAGTTTTACCCTCCAAAAATTGTCCCTGGTCCATGCTAATCCAGAAGGTGCTTGTAGGAATTGCTTGGGGATTGCTACTAGACATTGGTCAAAACCATGTCAGGGAGCTTTCTAACACTGTAACAGTATGTGCAGTTGAAGAACAGTGCTCCTATGTATTTCACTGTGGAGCCATCTCCGAATTAGCCTTGCCTACATCTAGCCACAACATTGACAGGATGGAACAAAGAGGATCAAGGTGAAAGGATGAAAGGAACATCGCGAAGAATGGGTTGAATTGTTTCTTGGGTTTTTACTAGTGTTAAATCCATAGTACTGTGTTAGGAGGATGGTTCTGTGGATGGCACACACAGTTTTCCAGTGCATACTTTGCTGAAGATCTGTGGCCACTGTGCTAAACACAGGTTACAAATATCATAGAGCGCTTGGAATGAGGCTTAAGGTTCGACAAACACCGGGCAAGACAGATGAGAGATAAAGAAATAAAAATATTTCAGTCATCTCACAAATCCAGGGACAAAGGCAAAGATAAATGCGTGCTAAATGTCACAGAGGAAAACTGTAACTGAACTATGTACTAGCCCACCACTTTTACTGCATGTTTATCATCCCTGTCACTGGGAGAATGAGACACTGAGGACATCTTGAAGGCATCTGCCTGCAGAACCACTGAGGGAGAAGGGTACAGCTCTTCGCTTGGTTGCCATCCCCACATATGCTGTAAATTTAGATTCAATCTCATAGGAAAGAGGTAGCATTTGTTCCAAGTAGGGCAACAGTCTCAGCAGCCACATTATCACAGTGGGAGAAGATTAGATTGAAGTGTGAACAAAATGACTTACGGCTCTTGAACAGTAAATACAAAATTCCTACCTTAGAGCTTTGGTATTTATGTGCATAACCGTATTAGAATTGATGGAAGTTACAGTTACAACATGCTGTAGATCAACACAGGAACGTAAGTCTACGCACACAGATTTTTGACAGGGCATTTATTTGGCACCCAGTCATGCAACTTCATTCTCACACTGACACGTAAAATCTCCTGCCTCTTAACGAGAAATGACAGACCTATAAAATCAAATTGACTGGATGAAGAGCTCTAGGTAATGTATCAGTTTTAAAATCAATTACATTCTGAAATGGGTTGCTTTGCTTCCTTTGGTAAATAGCATTCGTTTGTGACTAGAGATTGTTCTAGTAAACACATAACTACAACTAAATGTACATAACATATAGACATCAAATTATATGCAACCATCCTTAGCTGAATTCAAACTTCTGAGATAAACCTGAAATGAACTGCAGTATTGAGTGTTTTAACTGTTCAAGCTCAGCTGGCAATATCTGACATTTGCACATGCTGTGATGAGAGGCATGCACAGCGTACCACAGCACACATGGCAATCAGACCCTGCCTTCGATGACTAAATGCAATATAAAGTTTATTTTGCCTTGTGATAGCTAATGATGAATGTTAAAACATTAACTTCTTACTTCTCCAGTACTTGCTGTAAATTTCAAATTTCTTTTTATCATTACAGAATTTCTGCAATGAAGACTTTTATGTCTGTCATTAGACAGCTGAGAATTACAAACCCTGTTATAATTCCTCCTTAACTGCTCTCCAGATGTGCAACCTTCCTATGCTGCCCCCCTCCCTGTCATGCCCCTCTTTCATCATTCTGCTCCCAGTACACAAAAGGATCACTCTAAAAATCACTTAAGCAAATGCCTAGGTCTCACGAATCGCCACTGAACCTTTGCTTAGTATTTGTTCTGAATCAGTGGTTATATTGTGCATTGGAATGAAGAATTAATTCCATCATCTAATTTTTTTTTTCCCATTGCTAAACCCTGGGATGTTTAAATAATACCTGAGGTTATTATTCTACCATTAATCAGGGAAGTATTATAGCACTTAAGCTTCACTAAATCCTAAATCAGGGTCCCAGTCTTCAGTCCAAATAATAAAAACCTTTGTTGCATATACCTGATTTTGAGCACAGAACTTTAACAAGACAAATCACATAATTAGAGTTATACTCAAACTTAAGTGATTTGCTTGATCAGAGAATTGGCTTGCAATCATTTTTAAGTGTTCTGTGCTGTAAAGTAATGATTATCTCTTAAGCAACTGTTGTCGCATCATCCATGACATTCTCATCTTCCAATTTCTTCCTTTTTGGAAAACACGTGGCTCGAGTGTTGGTCACAGTGACATCAGTGGCCGTTTTGCTATTGATGGCACTGTGAAACTTCCTCCACAGATTTCCACTGGACTGGGGCACTTGGAAAAGATTTGAATATGCTCCCTGTAACATGTTAATGCTTATTTTAACAACTGCAGTGGATGAAGAGGAAGCTTCAAGGGAGACCTTAATAGCAGCCTTCCAGTACTCAAATGGGGCCTACAGGAGAGACGGGATGCACTCTTGATCAGGGAGTGTAGTGACAGGATGAGGGAGATTTAGATGAGCTATTAGGAAGAAATGTTTTCCTGTGAGGGTGGTGAGGCACTGGCCCAGGCTGCCCAGAGAAGCTGTGGATGCCCCATCCCTGGAGGGGTTCAAGGCCAGGCTGGATGAAGCTTTGAGCAACCTGGGCTAGTGGAGGGTGTCCCTGCCCATGGCAGGGGGGTAGAACTGGATGATCTTTAAGGTCCTTTCCAACCCAAACCACTCTGTGATTCTATGATTCTATTTCAAAGATGCACATCAAAATTCCTAGAAGCTACCTTTAGTGGTTAAGAAAATGGCTTTTCCAAGCATTATAGCTTTTTCTGGTAGTTGGACTACCCAATTTAGACATATTCTGCTGTCACTCTACATATATTTTTTTCTTAAAGAACCATGAGATGAGACATAAGGGCATTTACGAAAGGTGGCTGAAACTGCAGTGGCCATGAATTTCATACATACGTTATTTTTAGAGGTTGTTTCTTTGACATTGCTCCATGCCACCATTATGACGAGGTGTTACTGGCCTCAATTGCCTTTATGTTTTACAAATCAGCTGTTGTCTCAGTGTGTACCCCGAGACAGCTCATGACTCACAGCTCTCTAGCCCGTGGCCTCAGTCATGTCCAGGAGTCCGTCTTTTACCAAGACCCCTCCTGCCAACAGGTGAGACCATGGACTACTTTCCAGCTGCTGCAGCTGCCCTCTCCAATATCTCATCCACCACTTTCACACAGCCCACTGTTTAAGGTCATTCCCCTCACATGTATTTTCTGAGCGTGGTCCTCCCAGGCCCTGCTTGCTCCTGTTGTGGCATTTCCCTTCATGCACCTGTCCTGGCACAGGCTTCTCCTCCCCACCCACCCACCAGCATAACAAGTACTTGCAGTTTTCATACACGCTGAATGATGCGTGATCCTATGTAGTAAGTATGTTTATGAGCCACATAAGTCTTTGACTACTTTTCAATGAATTCTGTATATTTATCTGATTTTAAATGAAGGAAGGCATCCTGAAATAGAATTTATCTTGTTCCACCTTGAAGAAAATGAGGCAATGGCTAATGACTTCAGTGGAGAAGTCACAACACTAAAATGTACACCCTTGATTTAACCAACACTTTTCATGTCTATTGAATTTAAGAGCTCTGTTGACCAAAAGTAAATCAACAAAAAGAACAAGTGATATCTTTAATATACTTGGTGAAATAAATAGTTTGTGCTGCTTGGATGTATTTTGACCAAAATTTACACTTATTATATTCAAATTAATCCTGCCTCTATTTAACTCCCAGAAGAAGAAAGCAATTTAATGTCCTAATAATTTAAAACCAAATACAATTTCAAAAATGCAATATACTAAAAAGAAATTGGTTTATGCCAGAATAGTCTGAATTATATAAAAGTAAACTTTACTGTGACTTTAAACTTCTGCAGTCCAGGCATATTTGATTTTCCTATCTGAATCATGCACATGCCATAAAATATAATTGTTTAAAACTCCTGATTTGCAGCAGCAGTAACATTGGAAGTTCATTAGATTTTCCTAGTAAGATATTACAGAAAGGAATATTAAGCGGGCAGCTTTAATAAGCAGTTACAAACAGTATACTGATACCAGAGGTTGTTTTTTCTCTCTGTTGTCAATTTGTAACTAGGTATTGTATCATCTTTTTTCCTTCAGATTTCTTCATGTCTCTTTCAACACATGCACATGTGCACAGCCTCTCACGGTATAAATTTAACTGACAAATGGGGATTATGGATGGGATGGATGGGAAGCCAAAGTATGTATCAAATGAGATGCAGTGAAATGGACGTCAGTGTTTTGTGGTTTGTGCTCAGACACACGAACATGGACAAGTGAGAAGAACTGAGACTGGTGAAGTGCTTGAAGAAAACTGACTTACCTTCTTGTAGGCACACAGGTTTATCACTTGGTTTCCAGCTCAGGGAGCCATTAAAGTGTCTCACACAAAGTTTTTTTGAAGTACCATTAAGCCTGTATCCTTCTTGGCAATGAAAGCGGACTACCACGCTTTCAAAGAAAACACCTGCACTGGGTGTCTTGTATCCATGGTCAGGAGCTCCAGGATCGGCACAAGCTTGTAGGTCATCAAACCCTGTGTCAGACAAAGACACAATCAAACTGTGTTTGCTCCTCGGGCAGCCATAGTCATGCTTTTTCTAGGTTTTTGCATTTGACATTTAATTTTCCTGGGGACCTCACAATCACCATTAATGACCACTAGCAACCCTACTTGGGTACCAGGTACTCCAGAGTCGGGAGAGGACCACCCTCCAGCTACAGTGAAAATACTCACGCGACAGAAATACTCCTGTCTTGTTGTACAGCTACGGAGGAAGCAAAGTCAACCCCACTCCTCAGTAGGTGAGCTGAATAAAAGTAAAGCACTTGACCCAACCTACCTGTGGGGATTGCACAGTAACATATCTGTAATTACTCTTGGGGACTATGGGATTTTGGAGGTCCGGTACAGTCACTGGAAAGAATAATAATGTGTCAGAAGCTGAGGGGAAGAGAAGATAAAGAAGCTTAACTGCCATCCAAAGACAGTAACTAAAACAGAAGATGAGCTGCAAGGTACAGGGAGATTATGACCTGGGGAGGGAGCTCTGCCACAGGGAAAAGGGACACTGGATGTTTCCCTTTTGGATGTATTTTGATCCCCCTATCACGTCAGCTTGGTGGCCCCACCAAATTCTGAAAACACTGTTACGGGAGCGCTATATGACTGCACTGACGCCAGAAGGGAGTTTGTAAAGCCCTTTACTTTCACAAAATTAACTGTAAAATAACAAACAAAACCCCAACAGTTGGAATCATAAAATGTAACTGGTTTATCACTTTATCAAACTCATTTCAATGTCATTTGCATAAACTGAAGCTTTTTTTTTTTTACTGCAAAGCAACAAAGGTTTAGTGCACCACTGAACAAGCACCGTATACTGAAAGAGCAAATGGCTTTGCAGCCGGGACAGCAGGGGGAATATTAATGCTGGTGGGAGGGAAGGCTGGAAAATTTGAAAATCATTGCAATGTAGCTTTAATGGTTTGAGTTTAAAATAATAGTACCAGAGAGCCTCAGCTCCTTCCTGCATGATAAGCATGAAGTGCCTCCATGGTGCAGGCAGAGAGAAGGAAGATATTACAGTTGAAGACTTCTCAAAATAAATCTCAGTTTCCCCAGGCCAAATCATTCCCTCCACCGAAGGGCTTGGTGTGACACTCTGGCAGCCAAATGGAGAGCACTGAAGGTGGTAAAGGGCTCTTGCATTTGAACACTGCATTTCTCCCTGCAGTCATGGCACACAGTGGGCTCACCAGAGACGATCACTTTCCTAATTGTATACACAGCTGATTTTATGTGAGTCCAGGTCATTGGGGTGAACTCCCCCATCAAGCTATAATTCCAGGAGGCGACCTGATGGCCAGAACCCAGCTGGAATAACTACGTGCCATGCGTGCCGGAGAGAGGCATCACCTCCACCCAGCCTCTGCCCCTCTGCAGTGCTCTGACACGCAGGACACTTCACCTCCAGAGATTTCACTATCGTCCCCTCTCTTTGCACTGCTGAAGCAGCACAAGAGCAGCAGAGTATCTGCTCTCATGTGGTTTTACTCCCCCGTCCAGTGAAGTTTATCATGAAAACTGAAGGGTCAGTGCAGTAGCCAAGTTCAACAAATCTCTGAACTTCACATCCGCTCATCTGCCGCACGGCTGAAGACCTCCAGTGCAAATTGCCCAAAACTCTCTATCATTTGCTAATGTGACAAACAGGGAGAAACACAGTCTTTATGTGCATGGGATTACACACTGTAGGCAATAATAACAGAGAAGGGCTGTCCATTTTTACTCAAGATTAAAAGACCCTTCTTATGCTTCAGGCAGCAAACCCATATCCTTCAATAAAGTCAGTGATGATCTTAATTGTTTTCCATTAAACCAAGGGATAACATGACATTTAGCTTAATTTTCTTTGGTAATCTCAGAATTTGCAGTCAAGCAAGGAATATGATAACACATCTTGAAATATGTGTCCTTTCTTACTAGCTGCAGCAGGGAAAAGTACACAACTGCTTCCTGCTATGCCTCTGCAGCAACAGAAAAAAAAAGGTGCTGAGGTCACATACAATTTTCCTGGTAAAAAAAAATGAGTCAAGCTGATTTCTCAGCTTTCATTAAGGCAAATACACAAAGTTAGAGTTTTTGGGACCGTCAGCACAAAACCCAACACAGAAGGCAAGAATGTTTTTTCCCTGGTGCAGCCTAATTCTGTGACCCTACTGCCACTTTTCTGGTGACCTTTCACAAGCAAAGATTTTCATCCTTCCTAGGGATTATTTTGCAGTAAGTTGGTCTCTTAGGTTCTTTTTCTTGAGCACAGTTTGTGAGCAGACAAATCTATCCCCAAGCGGAATTTTCAGGAAGGAACTGGAACACAAATGGAAAAAATGAATTATGTACCCTCTAGTTTCTACAAAGCCAGTAGCCAGCTGTTATTCAGCTACTGAATAAGAGAGGACACATGGAACCAGCACAGGATCACTGCTTCCATGCAGCATTTCCATTGCTTGTTCCTGAAGCGAGGAAGAAGGAAAAAGCCTCAGGGAATAGGCAGATGATACATGGATGATACGCAACATGGTAACTTCTCATGGTAAAACCATAATGGCAAAGCAAACAAAATCCCAGCCCCGTCTTTTCTGCATAGACACCAACAGTAGACTTGGCCCCAATCTCGGTCCCACTACAATCAGTGGAAGTCACTTGCATGATCCGGGCACAAAGCAGTGAAGCCAGCATAGTGCCACCTCCTCCTGTGCTTGACTGAACAGCAAGATGCTTTGAAGGGACCATTACAATCTAGAGAAGCCAGAAACTTCTCTGATTTTCACCAGGGTTGCTCCTCTCTTGCACATGAGGTGTGCCGGGTATTTTGACAGCTTATTGAGCTGCAAGCTAAGTCCCCTCAGTCTTTTCCAATTTAAGCATGAAATTTATGGTACAATATTCAAGAACAACAATGCTGAAACATCCCTGATAATTGCCATCTTCCAGCTGTCCTCAATGAGATCAGACTCGGGCCCTTTACATAATAATCCTTTTCATATAATCTCATCTAGTTAAGCTCCACCCTATCCTGTGAAAAATGAGGAGATGCATGGCTTCAGTGAAATACAGCTTGCTACATTAAGTCTTTTCTTCCTACGATGTTTAGTTTCTTTCCTTTTTCAAAGCTGTGCTTTTCAGAGCAGCTACTCAAAGTTGTGATATAGTTATTTTTATAATGGTAGGAGTAATCTCATGTTATAGACGGGATGTCTTTTGCTTTGGTCCCTTTAGAACCTGACGAAACCAACTGAAATAGTTTTCAGCCAGAGTTATGAGTCTTTGGAAAGAACCATAAAAGTTACATAAATGGAAAAGCCAATCTTTCAGTTATAACAGAAAGGTGTTACCCTGCAGGAAAGAGTATATCAAATAAGATTAAAAAAATAACTTAGAACTACAATGGATTCTGTTTCTTTATAAACCCTTCAATGAGTCTTCGGGGATGAAAAGAATGAGATTTTACTTTGACTTCTGGACTTTTTCTCATGGTTACAGAGAGGGAAGGGGAATCATCAGCACCTACCAGTAAAAACTATGCAACGCACTTGTCAAATAAAGCACTAAATTTTCATGTTACCTATAAGAGGAAAAATTTGGTCAGGTCAGCAGCCATCATCATAATCAACACTGCATCACTAGGAACAACTTTAGGGGATGCTACTATATGGCTTTAAATCCCTAAAGGAAAGACTACACAATTACTCCTGACACTGACTATTTCGGTAATCAAACTGGCTTAATATGCAATCTGACTTGAAGACCTTCTCTTTCATTGCACCTTTAAGGGATGCTGTGTACAATATAATGAGCAATAATATCTTCTGCTGAGGCTCATGAGTATGCAAGGTCATCATCACCAGTAACACATGCAGTTGATAAAGACTATCTTTTGCTTGTGATATTTACTGTATTTCTACTGTTGGAGCAACAGGAAAAAACAGGAGGTCATCAGAAAATAGTAATGCCCTAAACCTGGATAAAACACAAGCATTTTAGACGGGTTCCTATTTTACCTAAATTACTTGGTATTGTCAGTCAGATAAAAATGGTGTCAAATCAATCATAAGACTGAAAAATAAGCAATGCCCTTCTCAGGGTGTAAAATAAACCATTAGAATTCATTTGAAAGGACTGTATTTCTAGAATTCTGCATTATATGTTCTCAAATATATAATGATTCATCTTATCCCCAATGAAAAGCTTGAAACATCAGAAGCCAGGGGAAAATCACATATTCATGATCGCAAAAGATGATGATAGCCACAGCTGAACTTCAGACACTCCTGAAAAAAAGGCAGGAGGAGGAATGCCTCCCATCACTCTCTATTTCTCTGTACCTTTTTCTCAGTTTCCACTTTCGTTTTCCTTGTTTCCCTCTTCCCTCACCTCCGTATCTTACAGCTCCCTGTAAATTCATGGTGCTGGCAAGGTGATTTCTAATCTCAATTTGATGGACTACTTTGCTTCTAAAACTGCCATCTAGCATCTCACTGATGAACTGCTGATGCACGTTGTCTCAGAAATGGCTGCACTCCTGAACAGAGACATCACTCTCATTCCAGTTTGTTGCATACACACCATGAAGGAAAAGTGAAAATAATGTGTAATATTATTATAGATAGAGAGCATTTTCAGCATTTTTCTTCTGTATGATGAAGAATAGGCTTCTCATACAGCAACAACTGCATTTGGGTTCACTACATCAGCCAGTCCTTTCTGTCTCAGCTGGTGGCAGAGGAAGGCAGAGGCTTTGCAGCCTTTTGGACCAAACTGCCTGCATGCACATTTTACAAGCAGTCGGTAAACACTGCAGGAGTGGGTTATCTAGGGCCATCTCTCAGTAATGAGCCGTATCAGGAATAAAGCAGAAGGGCCACAAGTGCAAACACACCGGGGGCTTGCTTGTCTTCTACAAAGGAAAAGTCATTTTCATCCCTTTAGGAGTTTCTGCCCTGTTTCTGTTCAAGCCACACAGGCACAGCATTTTGTGCCATTGGCTGTTTATGCTTCTGTGGCAGGTTAACCCATGACAGCTTCCTCGCAGTTGATGATGTTAATTGAACTATCTGTATACCTCTGCAACAAGAAAAGGAAGGATGTGTTTCGATTAGCATCTAGCCTTGGAAGTGAAATGAAATTATGAACCTGTGATTGCATTAGTGAAATGCCAGCTAAAATCTAAACTCTATTTAATCCCTTAAGGGTCACTAACGTTTAACCTTCCCTGAGACTTCAGCAGCGTGGTAAAACCCTGCCCTGTTTAAGATGTGAGTCACAACCTCCCTCACTTCCCTTGCAGAACATGCTCCCAGCTCCCAGCACTGCTGGATATCCCTCCTCGCTCGGCTAAGCCTTATGCAGCACAGCCTAAAAAGCCACTGGTTGAAAGGGAGAAGTTCAAATTACTTTGTAGGAGAAACAGAACAACAAATAAGACCTCCGGGGGGTGGGTATTTTGCTTAAGCCACAAGCTGATCTATAAAATCAATAACACCATTAAGCTTCATTCTCCATCATATAATCCAAGAGTGTCATAGAAGGAAAATAAGAAAATCAGTGTGTAATGCAGTTCACGAGCACCAAGACCACCCGCCTGCAATAAAAAAATGAGCATGCAAGCCCTGCACGAAGCGCAACAGTCTCCAAGAGATGCAACTGATCATTCAAAAGGCTAAAAGGTTGTTGCCTCATTTGCAGTTCCCCATTCTTCTTATCTATCTTCTCCCCCAACCCTGGCCTCTCACCTGTGTTCTCCAACGTCCTTCACCTCAACCCACCACAGGCCAACTCACCACCTGCCTTGGCACCCTCCATGTTCCCAAATCTTGCCCACCACCATGCTCACCACCTCCCTTTCTCCTCAGCATGCATGCAGAAAGGAGCAGTCATTCCCAAGAGCAATGGTCAGCTCAACCTGAAGATCCCTACTCTGGGGTGACAAGTCCCTGGGCATTCCTGTGCGAAATCAAACTGACATCTCCCTGGAAAGCCTAAGGGTTGCTGCTCCTTCCAGAGAGGGCACAGGGGAGGGAACGTGAGGAGGGGATAAAAGGGTCTTCCAGAAGCCATGTTGGAGCTGCTTGTGCCTGGGAACCTCACCAGGGAGAAAGGAGGGGAAGCCGCAGTGTCAGCAGGGCAGGTCCAAGGGCCCTGTGTAGACGGAGATGCAGATGTAATAACAACATCTTTATTTCACGGGTCATGCCTCCAATTAGTTACTCCAATTACTGTCCAACACTCGGGGATGATAGCACAGCCCAGCTGGTGCTTGACCAGTGTTGTACAGCAGGGAACAAGCTGAATTTTCTACCCACAGAGGTGATCATCATTTTTAATTTTGAATGTGAACCTTGATACAGGATTCTCTCATTGCCTTGACATTAGGCTAATGCATGAGGAAAAACCACTTAGAGCTGCTAGAAAAGGAAGATGGTTTAGAATACAGTTAGCGGAGTACTTCAGTAAACCCANAAAAAAAAAAAAAAAAAAAAGATGCATTTCTTTCTGCTCGCAAATGAGTTTCTTCTAATTAACACCTTAAACAGTAAGGGCTTGTCCCTTTAATCATAACTTCTTGCAATTAATATAGCTATGTCATCTTTGTAAATAAGCCATTTCATTTATAATGCAGGAACCACTTGTTGCTTCCAGCCTTTTGTAATCCAACAAGTCTGACTGCATAATTTATGAAACCTGATGAAGTGTCATGCGCTGCTGCATGATCCTCTGAACCTACCATCACTCACACGAAAAAAAAACAAAAAGCAGAAAGTAAATCTGACGGTGGTTCTGCTGACAGAGCTCAGTCCTTCTATGTTTCTATTACACAAAGTTACCATGTCTATTCTGGGGTATGATTCCAGGCGAATAAAAGCCAATTTATCACACAAGAAATCCCACAACCTCCTCCCAGTTCCTAAACATTTAAACTGGGTATTTAGTCTTCAAACAAAGCCACTGAAAATGATAACATCTGCACGCTGAGACCTAAACTGAGGCCAGCTCAAATCAAGCATTAGGCAGAAATAACTAAAAACCTGAAGCCAGGGTTTGTTCAGCTTTCAGCAAATACAAGGTGAATATTTTCTTCATTTCCATTTATTCAGCCAGTTCAGTTTAATGACTAGTTCTATTCAAGCTGCAAACTCTACCAGGAATTTAAAAAGTATAAACCTATGTTTTTCTTTTCTCTTCCATGAAAAAGAAGCAGGTGAGAATGAATGACTTCTTCAATTTCCTTGTTAAAGAAAATATTACACATTTCTAAGTGAATTTAAAATATAAAATGTGCTTAAATAAACTTATTTTTATGCATATTTTTTATACTTCAGGTAATTTTAACCACTTTTAAATAGTTTTTCTTTAAAATGTTAGTTCCACACTTCTTATCTGAACCCTGTGCACTTATAAATTCTAATTCTAGACAAACACACTTTGACATAGATGATGAGTTTTTGAAACAATCTAATTAAAAAAAAAATCAAGTTACATATTTTACCGTAATAAAAACAAGGATGCAGTGAATACAGATTAAGCTCTATATATGCTTCAATAAATGGGCACATACCTAACACATCCTCGTATTCCTTACGCTGATAAGGTACTGCAACAAAGATGATATTTGACAACATGTGCTTGTTGACTGGTGACCCATAAGAATCATCATAAGGAATTAAATATGTACAAATCCAAAATATAAAATACTAATATATCACTTATGGAAATATTTCCTTTTTACTGATTTAAATGAATAAGTGAGCTCATTACTTTTATTTAAATCAACCAACCCCACTTATATTTTCATCCTCACATGTAACATTTTACATATTATGTGTCTAAGGAGTTCATTAGAGTTGCAATATTGTTGATGTGGGAATTCAGCCTTAGGTCACTAAACAGGATTAATAACAACACAGAAAGCTACTAATAAAAAAGTGCCAAATAAAATAAAACTAGATTCCCATAATTTCAAGAATGTTATGGGCCTGCTGTGCTTTTAAAAAGCAGTATCTAAGTATTATTGTTTATCTGTCCCATATTTTTAGCACTCTGGAAAAAACTAATTACCATTACCAAGAGTTAGTTTAAACATTTTTAGTCTAGACAGGCATCCCTTAGGAAATATAGCCAAAAAAAAACATAAAAAAAATGAACCATGAGCTAGTTACTATAGCAATATTTCTTCTAGGCCAATAGCATATAATATTATTCATCACAGCAAATCCAAAGTAATGAAATGTCACACTGTTCAGCAGAGATCTTTGTTTTTATAAGACGCAGGAATCAAATACTCAGAGGTATGAGTTGGGCGTTTGATATTTATGCTCTAATCAACGACAGATTTCCCTAGATAATGCTGTATTTCTATTGCACACAACAGTATGGTAATCCAACAATTTCTGCTTTTTAGCTGTGGTATAGAAATTGATTTTATACTTTCCGAAGAATAGGCAGAATTGGATATAGGGACAATCAGGATTAATGTGTGAATATTATAATATAAAACTTTTAAATGAAGTGCGTGCTAGAGAAGACTGAAAGACAAGGGATTTTAAAAGCTGGTATGCACTTAAAGCAGGAGAGCAGACAGATACTGTTTCCAGCTTTTGCACTTGATTCCTTATCACAAATCCTCCGATGCTTCTGGATACTTTGACAGCTCTTATGCTCTGCAGTGATTTTTCTCTATACGCACCTAACCTGTGAAACCGTGACCTTTCCTCTGAGATGGGGACCTCATCACAGCCATCCATTTTTTTTATTCGCCTTTTCCTCTGTGTATGTTTTTCTTGCTGGTACTTATTTGGTTAGCCTTGCAAAGTTGGGACATTGTTTACCTACAGGTCTAGAAGATGTAAAGGAAGACAAGGTGGTTTTGCTGGCTCACCAGGTATTTTCCACATGAGGACTGCCATTGCGCCTTTCACATTGGCTTCAGATCACACCGCAAACACTTCGACTCAAGCAAAGCTTTTAGAAAGCTAGCAGATAAGATCCACTGGAAAAAAAATACCCTGGTGGATTTTGGTGCTAATCCAGACCCAATGAGAACTTCTGATTTCCTTCTATATGGACAAGTGACTTTACATTCCTATGTTCTGCTGGTACTGCTAGCATTAAGCACAGGTTTTAGTCTGTTGTTTCCCTTCATGAGAATGCATTAATTGAAGAAACATGAAACAAAGTTGGCTTGTTATTTTCCAAGAATGAGACAAACCCACAAAATGGCACAGAAAGGAAAGGAAGAAAAAAAAATATTGCATAGAAAGGAAGCAGGAATCCAGTTGGGCACTGACAATGAAGCACTGTCATTACATCAAAACACACTTAAATTACTCATTTAAAATGCTCTGTCCTGTCCATACTGACAAGACTGGAAAAATCTGTAGTAAATTAAAATTACGCAGAAACTTTTTTTTTTCCTTTCTTTTTGATTCACAATTGTGTTCACTTTAATTCCTCAATAGAGGGTAAAAACTCCCCTAAAGTTTGTTCTGTTTAAACAGCTGGTCAGGAGTGGGACTGTAACAGCAGATAATCCAGTTGTGGGGCTGTCTGCATTAAAAATTCTCATGTGACCATTTTCCTGGTGCCATCCTACCCGAGGACCTCCCAACAGCTGGAAAGCAATGGCAGGCTGCTGGCAGCATCAGAACAAGCAATTCAAGGAGCAAAGTCATAGAAGAGCTACTGAGTGAGATGGAAACATTTATGATTAAAACTTGTGCCACTACAGAGCCATCATATTTAACTCCCTACAAAAAAAAAAAAAATCCAGAAAAGTGTCAATGACAATTTTCACTGGCACACTCTCAATTTTTGTGGCATCATCAAAAATTCATTGGTATGTAAAGTCCCCTCTGGCCCAGTATTTCCCCTCTCAATGCAATCTGTTTCCTCTCTAGCCAGTTTCCTATCAATTCTGCAATTGTTCTATTAAGCCAGATCTTCACATGTACTTTCCCTGGTGACAGTTTACCAAAGTCAAGATAGATGGTATCTGCTGCATTTCCCTTCCCTGGGAAATCAGCTGTCGTCTTAGGAGATTAACAGATTAGTTTGACACAATCTTTCTTTAATACATCTGTGCTTTACTTTACATCCTACCTCCAAGACTTTTAATCTCTCTACCTTAAAAAAAAATTAAAATCTTCTGAATTATTGAAGCGAGAGACCCGAGTCCCTGAATACCCAGATCATGGGGTTTTTGTTCCCTTTTTTCTCTTTAATCAGTGGGTATTACAAATAGTGTTTTAGGGCACTACTGGAAGTCGCTCCCTTCCAGTTCTGGACATGGCAGTGAACTTATGCAGAAGAGGAGGAAGCTGAGGGCAGAAGAGAAACTGAAGAAACTGGAGCAGGAACAGCAGGAGTGACTTGGCAAAGGGACAGAGATGGGATGTAGCGACATACAAAAATATGTTAGCCTGGAAGCTGACTGACAGCTGTTTGGATGGTGATACCGCTAGAAGATAAGAGAGTAGGAGATGGGAAGAGAAACAGCAGCCCAACAGGGATCCCAGTAGGTTAAAACAGGGAGCTGGAGAGGGACAAGAGGGGAGAGAGGGGGAGACCCTCGGTGACAGGCAGCAGAGCTGAGAGGATGGGCAGCGCCTGGAACAGGAACAAGTCATCAGTGCCAGGAAGATGCCTGGCAGGACAGTTTTGGAGGCTGGCAATACACTATGAGAGCCTTCCCAAGGGTTAATGACCTATCCTTTCAGACCAGAACTGGATTTTTTTTTTTTCTGCTGACACTTCTGAAAATCACAGACTCCATAATGTACTCTGCATTGACAACACTGAAGTTGAGACTGTCAAATGAAATCTCATACACTTTATATAATATATAAACATCACTATTACTCAGTTGAAATATTAAGAGTTATGGCATTCATGTGCACAGATAATAGACAATGCTGAGCTACCTGATGCTCAAAATATTTTCATAAAAGCCAATCTGAAAATCATATACACTGGTTAAATTTAAAGACTATGGGCTTTTGTTCTTCAGAAAGTATTCCCATCCCTACCTGTCATGAAAATAGGTTCTCATCATTTTGAAGGACTAGAGGAAGAGGAAGAATAAGCTGTTATTAAATTTTTCATGGTACTGTAATTTGATTATCTGGGAGCTAGGAAAGGTCTAGAACAAGCAAAGTGATGGTTCTTTGTTCTTATTCAAGGGACAAGAGTTTTAACCACATAAACCAGCAATTTATTTTAAAAATAATTTTTCTTAACAGATATTAATTTGAGGCTTTCTGCAGCTTCTCTTTCCCCACAGTGTTAAATGGTTCTTTTCAGAGCAACAGCTGCAGCAAACCTAGTTAAAATTAAAAGCAGGCGGTACACAGACCCATACATATGCTTTGCGAGAAACAGACAGCATATCCAGATTTATATGTGTGCCAGTCCCCTAGGATGTCATAATTGTGTTTGTTCTTTTAATAACTTTAGGCTCCAGTGCTCAGAATAAAAATTCTATGCTGAAGCTAATGCTTCATCCTCAGTTCACTTCACTACCCTGAATTATACAGCAAGCAGACTTAAATAAATGGAGGAGTGTGGCTCCCTCCTTACACCATAGACTCCAGCCACACACATAATGGGTTGCCTGATTTAATTCAGGGTCTCTCTTTTCAAATCCTACTTTGTTTTTACAAAATATTTGGCTCAGCCATTTCTTTTTATAACCACACAGATTTCCGAGCCTGCCTTCCAGCGTTCAGTGAATTGCAGTCTCCACTGACACAAGCAACCCATCAAGCTTCCTGACTTGCAAGAGAAGTTGGGTTATTTGGACAATTATGTTCTTCCTAATTACTATATCTACACTTTACATCTACAGCCGCTTTCTATAAATGTAGCCCAAAATACTGAGTTAGTTAAGCAGCTTATTAAGTAGGCATGGCCTTTCCGAAGCTATCGTGACTGCAGCATGACACTACTAATCCTATGATTATAAATGATTTTTCACTCCTACAACCAGACTACAGATTACCCTATAATGAAGACGGGCATATATATTACCAATTTACAGCAGTAGGTCATAAACAGCACAGGCTGATGGCATAGTGGTGAGCAGAAAGCTGAACCCCAATCAACCAGTATCTTGTCCAACCTGCCTTACCACATAAAGGTTAAAAGTGAGCTGATGTGCCTAAATGTACTTAGAGTTTCTGATCACCTTAGAAAGATTGTTTTTTTCATAATCTGACACCATCTTGAACCTTATTTGAGACTAGAAATGAACTGCTTGAGGAAGGTCAGACAATTCTTGCAGATCTTGCTGGATTAGGCAACACTATTAGCCTTGGTTTGTTATGCACGAAATTAATGGGTATTTTTTGCCTCCAATAACTCAAAAAAACAGTTTCACGATAAAACTCTGAACTTGCCTGTTGATAATGCTGGTGGAAGAAGAACATTGACATGGTCCCTTCACCAGTTTCCTGACCATTACACCATCTTGCCCCTTTGCCCTTCATCATTACGAGTTTTACTGTCCTCCCAAGAACAATAACGACCCTTGCTTTCCATATCTCCTCTATGCTCACTTGGCTTTCTTCCATGGCTCTGTTGGGTGCCACCTTCCAAAAAACTCCTTTAAAAATCTTTTCCCTTCTTCCTTCCCATTTTACCTGATGGGAGTCACCCACCATGACTTGGCATCTAGTGTTTGGCGCCAAAAAATGCCTTTCTAGAACTGCCTTGAATCCCATGTCTCCTTGCTATTCCCAGTAACATCTCTGCTCTCCTGTCAGTCTGGTCTGATCTGTCTTATTGTTAAGAAATACTTGTTCCCAGTATGAAAAGCAGTACCTCTGCTCCCGATTTCTGACTCAAGCCATTTTGGAGCCCACACACTGCTCAGCAAAGATACATCAATCATCCCACATCAGGCAGGAGTGACCTCCACAGTTAGTTACAAGTTCCCACACTGAGATATCGCTATGCGGTGTGAACCATACGGCTTGACCTAAAGATCTTTCCTGTTCAGAAAGCACGCCTGTACTCCATGCCTTTTGACCTGCTACTCTCATAAAATGCGGTGCCTTGTGCCCTATCAGCATCATGTTGAAACTTGGCGCAGTTAGAGGAACGATACCTTTTGTTAAAGGCAAGATGAAATGAAAAGCTAAAGGACATATATATCATAGTATAAAGAGATAAATGCCAATCTCATGTAGTAGCTGTCTTAGCATGGGACAGGCAACTTCCCTCTTAGTCCAGACATTACTCAGCCATTAAGAGAAGGACCAATGTCACTTAATATCCTTTGTGAAAGCGGTCTCCCAGAGGAGCATCCTGAATGTTTTGCTGTACTAGGATTTGGCTTGACTCAGTACGCACAACTCTGTGTACCCCGAGGGCTGCTCAGAAAGGAGCTGTGATGAAGGACACAGCCTACACACCACACGCACACATACGCATTCACATCCATGAACATACCCCAGGCTTTAGCTTCAATCGAAACAGAAGGTTGAAGGATTCTTTTAGGGACTTCATCCTTCTTCCTGCCTAGCTCATTCATTGTATTGCAAGTTTAAACTTAACTTCTTAAACTCAGTTGAAAAGGAACCTTCTCAGAAAAAAAAAATGCTAACTAGGCAATGTTATCGATTCTGCCTGGTTCTCTGAGGGAAATACGAAAGCTAAGTTGCTCTCGCGTGTCCAGCACTCCATAAACCAATCCACTCTATAGCTTACTTGATGCCTTATAACTCTGCTATCTTCATGAAAATAACTATATATACATATAGCCTTGTATATCTTAAAACTCAGCGTGTTTCCTATGTCATAGATACAACGATGCATAGAGTACACCCCATACATAAGCCTAATTGGAAATGATTGAGGTAAAATGCCTGTATCCCATGGAAAAATTGAGGAAACTGCTTCTCCTCAAAGCCTTTGTATGCATTTCTGGCTTCAAACGCCTCAGCTTTCTCTTAGGTGGCAAGGCATGCTGTCTTATCAGCTGTTGTACATGGTATGGAGGAAATACAAGAACAAATAATCCAAACTGGGATGAATTCAGCAGTTTTTAAAAATTCATTTAATCAGTAATCGGGTAAACTTAATCTGATGCCAAAAGACACATCTTGCCACACTTTTTGAAATACAGCATACTCAAAGTGGGAGGAAATTGTTTTAGTGTGAGATAGAACAGTAATGAAGAGTTATATTCTATTTGGTAATGACAGTGTGCGGTAACATTTTCTCTTTTGGGAGTAAGCTTCTTAAGCATTTTTATGTTTCATCTAACATTATAGACTTCAGCAGAAGTGTGAAGTACTCACGAGAACCAGGCCTGGATATAAATCTGGAAATAGCCCATGATCACCTCTCCATTTTGGTTTTACTGACGTTGTAGATACTCGGCTTTTTCAAACTTCCACCATCCAGTGGAAATTGGCCAAACGGATGAACCAGACAGCATAAGGTCTCTGTGTACAAAGGGGAACACCACTACTTAAAACCAGTCCTTGCTTCGGGAACTGGAGGAGATGTCAGTCTTGTCTCTTAGGCTGGCAGAGGCTCCCTGGAACCTTCTTTAAGCCAGTGTTTGTCCAACCAAGCTATTACTGCTTACCTAGGTAGTGTGTGCCAGCTGGGCTGCAGCAACAGGCTGTGCACACTCTTTGCCCATGAGACGAAATGCATCAGCTTTAACTTCTTGCATCCAGACTATTTGCCAGATGGATGCCTAACAAACAGGAGAACTGAACTGCTGAATTATTTTACATATGCTTGGAAAGCCTGGGAAAAAAATAAACACAAAAGAAGTAACTAATGGGAACGGAGTGATGCATTTTTGAATACAACAGACTCCATCATTATTTCAAAAAAACCTCTGTACATTACAACTTTATTTTTACAAAAAGGTCAAACATCAAAGTAGTTTCCCATGCTAAGTGAGACAACAGGTCTAATTTTTCAGACAACCAAAAGGAGAGCCTGTGTTTTCACTCAGTAGATCTCATGTCCTGTCCTATCTGAGTATACTGCTCGATAGCAACAGTGTATGAATGGATTAAATTAAAGTTCATATTGGGTTGCAAATCCTTCAGCTATCCCTGCAAGAAGTCACCTTCTCACTCTTTAGTATGATCTACATTGCTGCTCCTGTACAATGGCTGCATTATTACTGTTGTTGTTTCTTTTCATTTGGGCTTTCAATCCTACAGGGTCCTCTGCTTTTTTCATCTCTTTTTAAAAAAAAACAAAAGCCAAATTAAGTTAATGTAGCCACCAGAGGGAGCCTCTGATATCTTTCTAAAGAAGAAAAAGCTATTGAAAGTGACAGAGAAATTAATGAAAATAATTATAGTTGAGAAATTGAGTTTCAAGAAGCAGCAGCTTTGCCTTAGGACCAAATCCTATTTCGGTGTAAGGTTTTGTGAAAAAAAATTTAATTTATGGCATAACTGGCTCCTTTGAATACGGAAAGCATGCAAAGGAAGGACAAGAATCAGACTGGGATGAGAACAACTTTGATTAATAGTTGCCTCATCTGAAAATGCAGCAACTCCTCAGTCTCAGTGAGTAGCAATCCAGATTATTCAAGAGAGCTAGCCTTTTGCAACTAGGTACTAATATAGAAATACACTGAATCAAATTTTCACTATCTAGACATAAACTTTTTAACAGAGTTTGCAAAAGAAAACACACAGCTTGTTCCCTATGCATGAAGCCTGTGCGTACACAGGTTTTATATGCATCCCGGCTGCCTTGCTGAGCGGATGGATGAAAGCAGAGCTCTTCAGAAAAGACAGCAGAGCTTTCTCAGACCTCTCAACACCTTGCACAATCCCCCTCATGTTCCCTAGACAGCTGACCTTCAAAATATCATTAAAAATATGAAATATTAAAAATACGCTACTACAGAGTAGCATCTGTGTTTTATACCTTATTCCTTCTGTGGCTCTTCAGAAGAAATCTTCCTTAAAGCATATATTGCTTAGAGGATGAAAAGGGATGAAATGTTTGTATCTGGTATCTCCAACAGTACATTTATTGAAATATTCATCACTTGTTCTAGTCTCTGAACTACTTCTGAATTGCTTATGCTGTTTTCGAGAAGATGCTCACCATATACAGAATTTATACGTTCTTATTCTTAACTATCATCCTTCTAACCAAGAAATTTTGCCAGAGGGGCTTTACTTCACAATGACAAGAAGTTATGTTTTAGTTTACCTAGGCTGGAACTCAAACGTTTCCCTTTCTCTTCCTACTAATGGACAAAAATGTTGCCAAGCAAATACCTGACTGTTTGCTAGATGATGCATGGTACTTACCATACTCTCTCAAGATCCTTCTCATGTATGGTAAGGGACTTCAGTTCTGTATTTTTCTTTTCCATAACTGAAGTAAATAGCCTACTGGAATCCGTACCGGTAACACTGATCATTAGAAGCTATCTTTCTTTCACGTATCTGAACTAGCTCTACACAGGCAACCTGGGTTAAAATAAGTGATAGTCTCGAGAAAGATCACAAATGTCTATAATGGGCTCAGATAGAAGAGGACGGGAAGAATGGCCACATAAGCAAGCCTAACTTTGGCATTTCGTAACCTGTTTTGCAGTCCAATGTCCTTTCAACCTCTTCTAGGATGTCTTTAACTTTAACTGAGTTTGACTTTAAGAAGGCAAACTGATGCTTTCTTTCACGTGGCTTCATTCTGACCAACACTATTCTGGGCAAAAGGATAGCTCCTGCCTCAGGCTCAAGCCCAGTTACTCCTTCCCTTAGGTTACAAAGGGGAGGCTACACCTCTCTCCTGCAACCTCAAGCTCCGAATGCGTGGGGCAGGATAACATGCAGCATAGGAATATTGAGATACTGTCACAAGCACCTAAATGCCTTTTGAGCATTTGCAAACTCTGATAATTATTAATGCAAAAAAAAAAAAAAAAGTAAAAAGTAACACATTGGGCACAATTAGCTATTGTTAAAATTATTCTAACATTTCCTGAAACAGAAAGTTATGAAGCCAGAGATAAAGCAAGCATGGAAAATTGCAGCTAAGTGGTTATAAAGTTATAGGGCATTGAAAACAAGGATTCCTATTTGAAGCAATTTTAGCTACTGGCATCACTACCGACTCCACCTTCCCCAACACAACACAGCTCAACCCCTACACAGCTGCTCATCACACCTAATATAATCACAGTTATATAACCAGTCCCAGCACAAGGCACTTGAGATAAATGTTGATGTCATCGTGATTTTGAAAAACAACATTTCTATTAACATTCTGT
This sequence comes from Syrrhaptes paradoxus, assembly GCA_013400615.1. Lineage (NCBI taxonomy): Eukaryota > Metazoa > Chordata > Aves > Pterocliformes > Pteroclidae > Syrrhaptes > Syrrhaptes paradoxus. The sequence continues at coordinate 183,699 of VZTO01013567.1, read as the reverse complement.
CTCCAGCCTTCCCAGCTGGCTGACTGCAGACCATTTCCCGAGATGTTCCAGTTCCTCCCTGCAGAGCTCTCTCATGTATCTTAATAATAATTCATAACATTTCTATTGCACCTTTTACTTTGACTCCCACTGACATATTCAGCTGTGACTTTCAGAGCAGCAGTAATATGTTGTAGCTGTGATTGCCTTCATGATACACCAAGGCAACATTTGCAGAAAAAAGAAGTATATTTTGCTAGACCAATTAAGTTAATTATAAAAAGTGGACCATCTCGGAGTCACATAAGGCCTTCCTCACAAAGTCTGCTGTATTGTCTCTACCCCAATTATCAACTAGAAAATATCTATTTAATGGCACACTGGCCAAAAGGTTCAACTGATTGTGAATATAACCTAACAAAGTTGCCAGAGTTAAAAGTTTGCAAAGATTTTATATTAAGAACCAGGAGCAAAATCTAATCAAACTAGAAACATATTTTCAAAAGCACCTTTCCTCTCCCTCCCATCATTAGTCTCCTCACTGACCTCTTTCCCCTTCTGATATATATATGGATCAGCGAGTAACTATTTAAGTTTTATGCAGAGAATTAAGAGACCAAGAAATACATGTCAGAACAAATAAAAGAATGTAGATCAATCTAATGCAAAAGCAATAAAGCAGAAAACAAGAGAAAGTCACTTTGCAGATCTGTTCCTACCATTTTTCCCCTAGTTTCAGAAACAAGTACAGCAAGCAACCGCATGCTGACATAAATTAGCCTACATCTACTAGCCTACCTACAAGGCCAAAATACAGTGAGCAAACATCAGTGAATATAGCCTAAAAAGCATAAAAAGGATTTTCCTTTAGGCATGGATGTAATGGGCTAGAAAGCAAAATAACAGCATGCATAATGGAGGGGGATTAGAAATTTCTTCCACAGTCCCAGCACCACCTCTCCAGCCCTGAGTAGTTAACTTCTACAACCAAGCACAATTCGACTTCCAAGATCTCATCCAAAACTGGCATCTCTACTGAGACTGTGAAAGATGATGAGCAGACAACGTGTGATGCAAACACTGAAAAGTACATTTTACATTTGTGAGGTCATTTAAAACCTATCTAAATGGGCAGCAATTTTTTCTCACTGTTGAACTAAAGTCATTGAATCAAGAGCTTAAAATGTAACTATTGCTTTATTCCTCTATCCAGATTTAAGGTTTCAAGGCCATCATGGCTTTTATGTAAGCAACTATGAGATGCTGCCAACAGAGCAGTCATTTTATTGCTATACAGTGAAAATCTTGTCTCTACATGTACAGAATCAGATATGGGAAGAAATGTCCCAAAACACATATACGTCTGTGAAATCTGTCATTTTGCGTCTTACTTCTTAAAACCATTCATTTCATTTCTCCGTTGTATATGCTGCCTGCACGTCAGAGACCTTTGATCCCATCTGTGCAATGGAGAAGCACATCGAGGACTGAGTGTTAAACAGCTAACTGGAATGGCCAGCACCTTCCAATAAAAGCCAGTTCATATGACCTTTGTTTCAACCAAGCCAGGAACACTCCTGCTAAGCCATCTGTTCCTATAATGAAAGCAGCAACACAAGGACACTGAAGAATGTGAGCTGTGCCTTAGCAGTTTGGTCCAACTTGCGCCAAGGCAGCATACGGTCATGTTATGTGTTCATAAAGACACCAGTGCAACAAACCGTTCCTAATTTCAGCTGAGAATAGTAGCCAGACTATGTTAAAAACAACTGCGTCAGTCATAATAGCAATAACAGTGATGATAAGAGTAGTAACACACCACAATAGCACTGCCGTATGTAATGTCTCTGTAGTTTTTTTTATTCTCTAGTGGTCATCCCCTTTGCTTACATTACACTATAGACCTTTAACTCTGCATTGAAAGGGTTGCTAAATTGTTTCACCTTCAGCAAGTACTACATTCACTCTGGACTGTTCATTCTGAAGTTGGAAGCGAGATAAAGAACGGGGAGGAAAAGTAGATTACATGCTGCCAGAAGCAAGTATTTCTTAGGCTGTATTTTCAGGCTGGAATCATTCAGGCTCTTGGACATGAGCAAAAATGTCCACATGTGTGTACTCTGTACACAAATCTTGTTGGATACGCTTAAAAAAAATTAAAGTTGCAGGTCTCAGGTCTTCAGCTGCCCCTTTATATTAGGAACACACCTCAGCCTTGCACCCCACTTGCCACAAGTCCATGTGCTTTTTGCTTCAAGGGCGCATTGCTGCCTCATGGCCAGCCCGATGTCCCCAGGACCCCAAGCTCCTTCTCTACAGAGCCACTCTCCACCCAGTCAGCACCAAGCTGACTAACAGGATTTGTAAGCATCTGAAAATGAACTTCCCTTTAAAATGTGTGCCTGCATTAACACCAGACTGGGATGTAGATGCACAAGTAGCAAAAAAAAAAAAGATACTTTAGACAAGGCCAGGCCAGGGAATTTGTTACAGCTGGCTATGAAGTGTTGACGAGTCAAACGTGAGACTAAAAGTGCAGAGCTCAGCTTGCACTACCCTGACTTAAAACATTCCTCTCAGACATTCACATAGGATCAGAACAGACAGCTAGTCTTCTGCTTTGAAAACATCTCCCTGGTGTAGTTTGATAAGATTCAATTCTCTCCTGTACAACAAGAGAAGATAAATTTCCAGTGAACACCGCGAGGTTTTATGTCTTCTGTGAAACACAACTGATCCTCTACTTTTGTACACCCATCACTTCAAACACAAATGAAACCTTCACTGAGCCAACCTGATTCCCAGACCTGGCCAAGGAAGAAGTGAATCCTTGAAAAGGAAAATATTTTAAAGAATTTGCCACATTGTGAAGATTGCTTCCCATCAAAGGCAAGTGGTAGGCAGTTTTGCAGTCTGGAGTGTCTTCTGCACTCTTGATATCCACATGGCTTCTCTAATTATAAATACTTCTTCCACTGTTAAGTCACTGCAAACTTGAAGTCACGGCCAAAGCACACTACACCTTTCTCACTTTCTGGCTCAACTACCACACCACACTGTACATGGAGACAGCCAACGATGCTATAGAGTTTATAACCAAGGGAGAGAAAAACACTTTCCCAATGAAACAGATCAAACTGATCTTCCAAATCTCAAAGCAAGAAGGTTCCACCCTCCCCTGCAACTGCCTTTATGACCACAGCAACTGCAATCTCCTCATGTTCCTAGGACCAAGATGCCAAAGACAAAACCTGCAACTACAACAAATGCGGGTGACAAAGGGTGTCAGAATTTCACCTCTTCTGCAGAACTCTCATGTATGGAATATCGATTGTGATCTCAAAATGTAATGCTACCAGAATGAAACAAAAGACTCTTGTCACAATCTAGTTTGTTTGGTTTTTATTTTTAATAGGGATTTTCTCAATGAGAACAAGTGGAAAAAAAGTGTCAAGAAAAATTTTTGCTATGTTGCACTCTTGCTTAATGCACTGCAGAGGAAAGGGGGAATATATGTGTGTTGGAAAATGAATGCAGGATTCATTACTAATTACCTCAATGTATCTCAAAGGACCGTCCCTAGAACAAGGACATCACAGCAGAAGATACAAGTGATCAGATCCTCCTCCCATGAGATTTAGAAGAGAGTGATATAGAGAGGGTTAGTTTTCAAGAGACACTCAAACCAAATAATAGCTTAAGTTTTGAGGTTGTTTCTAATGAAAAATGTGCTTTACTTCAGATACTTCACAATTTAAATCCTTCATAGCTCATCAGCTCCAGACCCACTATACAAGGCAAAACTTTCCAGAGTCAGAAACAGAACAGAAGGAAACAAGATGTATGAATGATTGTTTATAAAACCAAATGTTATAAAAAATATACACAGGACATTAAGGAAACTGAAGCAGGAGACCAGCTCCACTAATTTCTTCAGCCTACACCAACATATGCCCAGAAGATGAAACTATGATCTTCTATGTGCTGTATCTAGTCTGCCATTATCCTTTCAGATAAGAGTCAGACCTTTTGCCTGAGGAGTCTTCCCAGCTGGCAATGCTAACACATCACTGAAAAATTATATATCCATTTCAAAACTGTATAGCAGTACAATTTGGTAAGAATTGCTTCAGCTATTTATTCCTCCAGATTTCAAATATGAAGCCATAGCTTTCTACCCTTGAAGTGAACTCGTCCTGCAGGCAGGCTATGAGTGGGGTTCTCACCACTGTGTCCCAGTGAACCAAGGTGCACAGAGACATCTCAGCTGCTGCTCTATGACAAGTCCAGCATGAGTGGAACTGCAGAGGCTCAGCTCATTTGAAGGAGACTACAGACAGGCATTGCCTTTATTTCCCACAGCAGCTTTTTGATGTGGTCATACAAGCTGTAGAAGAAGAAAAATCCAACGTTGTGGCTACTGATTCCAACGGTACCTGTAGGCGCAAGCAGTCCCTGAAGAAGCCACATGGCGAGGCCACAGCAGGGCAGTATCCCTGTGCGAGAGCTGTGACCACTTCAGAATGAGAGGACTACTTTCGTGCACGTACAGAAGACACGCTCACGTAGGCTTGGAGTAAGGGCAAAGTGTTCATCCTAAATCATCAGTCTTAGGTACTGTCACCTGCTCTGGTGGAATGGGCATTAGGTCTATGCTTAAATAAATATAACTTGTTTGATTCTGAGGAATCACTGCCACCAGCAAATGCTTGAGTATACATTCACATGAAGAACTGAAGAACAAGCAGGTAGAACACAGCATTCCACTCCATTCCAGAAGCACACTGCATGAAAACTCCACAAACCCAAGCCAGGAGCAGCATTAAGATTATTTCACTGCTTACTAAAAACCTGCAATTTTGCTGTTAAACTTGATGTTTAGAGCAAGACTCATTATTGGCCTAACAAGGTGAATCCACTCACACAGTGCATTTGTTTACGCTAGCGATGGATACGTGGCCTCACCCAGAGGTCATGGTAGAGGTTCTCAGTTCAGAGTCAGCACCCAGCAGACAAAACCAAGAGTCAGGAGCTGGACTTATAAGCAAGAGGACAACATTAAGAGCCACTGCTGTTAAAAGAGCAAGACGACAGAGGCACTGCCCTTGCTGAGCAGGCACCCAAGCCTGTGGGTGGTTTTGCAGACAGAGTAAGCAGAACTCAACAGTGTGGCTGAAGAGAAGTCCTCCCCTGAGCTTGCAAAGGGCATCAGACTATCTCTGTTGTGCAGTTCCACTTCTTAAAATTCATCCATTTATAAAGCTTTTTGTCTCAGTTCATTCAAATCATAGCATACACAGCATTCTCTATTGACAAATAACCTTTATAACATATAGACATAGGAGAACATCTACTAACAGTCAGATCTAATATTTTCCTGGTTGTGGCTCACTCATTATGCAACTTGAACTTCATATTTAAATACAGTGCATGCGCACAGTGTGTCTCTTGGTATTTGCTTTGGTTTTTTACATATGTTGTTACGTGAAAAATATTCTGCTGTACAAACCAAAGATGCTGAAGACAGTAAGCTACCGTCAGTCTTCAAATACATACTAATTTTTCTAACTGCTACATTGCATAAATAGAGTCTGCTTAAAAGCAGATTATTTATATAACAGATCATAATAAACCCTGTAGCAACAGTACCATTTTAATGCTAATTTGTACTCAATGTCTTTTAAAAATATCCTTTTGTCTGATATTCTTATACAAAGGTAAAACAGTTAAGAAAGCAAAGCGCTGTTTAGCTATGTAGTTTTTCTTCTAGATAAATTCTGATCAACATCAATTTTGCAAATTCAGCTGTGTTATGAAACCAGAGCTGTCAGGATATTCAGTAATTATTCTTTCCTACCTTTGCCAAACACTGGACAGATGGCCACATTTTAAAGAGATTTCAGTACAGTGGCCGGAAGCCATTCCTCACTCATGGTGCCACACAATTAAGGTGCCTTAGATCAGGGTCCAGTTTTAGAAGATGGTAAAAAAATCACAACTTTCATGGACTTTTACTAGAAATTTGGGGTAGACCACCTCTGAAAATGAAGACCTTTGATTAAACCGGTGGTCTCCAATGCTTCTTTTTATGCTAATAACATCTGATCTTGGGATGCCACCTCATCTGTCAGGGCTCAGCACCAGACAAAGATTTTACATTAAATGGAAAAATAAATGCTTAGAGGACAAACTCTGGAACCTAAAAGAAACAGAAGCCATCAGCTGTCCAAATAAACTGCAGTCACAATATAGCCTTCAGAGAGACTAAGGGTCTCCCTTGCTCAGTTTATAAGTTACAGGATCAGGTAGAGCAAGAGAAATTTCCTGTGTAGGTGTTAGCCCACTACAACTGAAGTCAACTGAACAGAAATATCCAGTTCTAAATTGGCATTAAAATTCAAATAAATCCAATTGAAAAGTGAGTTAAATTTTATATTTTAAAATGTTTTCCGTGTCTATACAGTAGCTCTGGAAGTATAATCCTATCAGGAAAATTTGGAAACCAAATTCCTTTACTTAATTGTGACGTTTTACTTCTGATGCAATCCAAGGCCTAACTCCTGTGGCCTTCCCTGAACCAGGCAACTTCCAGAAAATACCCAGAAGAGGCCAGAGCAGCAGTCTTGTGTGACACCTGACTGCTGAATGTAAAACTTTCGAGGACAGGAGAACAATTCACTGGTTTTCCCTTCAAAACTGACAGCAATTATCAGGAATTAGTGTCAAGTGACCCAGGGCCATGAGACCGATAGGTATTCTGTAAGAGAACAGTAAGAGAAGGCCTTCAGGCGAAAGCAACTCCAGATTTGGAGCTAACGAGTGACGACCTATTGAAAGAAGAAGGATCGATGATCAAGAACAAATCCCTGTGGTACTCAGCCCTCTGGAATCTACACCCATTCAATAACCATATTTGATTTTTTAGAAGCCAACTTTTCACACCCCTGGCTCCTATTTCTGGCAGCATAACTTTGCATTCTGCATTACACATGTACAAAGTACAGGATTATTGCGTACAAGTGTATTTTTTCCTCAAGCTATGCATAAAGGAGTGGGTGTTCACATACGTGTAAGGCGAATGTGTAAGCATTCATCCATATTAACATTTACGGTTTGTCAGTGGCTAGGTCTGTGTGCAAGTAATCAAAAGACAGGTTGAGACACAACAAGGAAATCTGTCCCATCTGCAAAATTGAATCAATCATGTGCTGTCAACGGAGATTTAGCTCACAAGAGCTTGAGTCTTACAATGTGTTGTTGCCTTAAATGTCATGCTGTTAAAGAAAATGATATAAATGCAGCCATTCCTCACTGCAGTATTACATCCTTTATTTAAAGGTCTAACAGAGGAACAAAGAAATGAAAAACGCAGCTGTCCAAAAATGTTAGCATCTTGGTCTGTAACTCAATGACCGCTGCTAAAACCAAGGTGCCTGGGCGCCTTTCTGCAACCAGCCTGACACATGTCAGGGATACTATCTGTTTTTCTCTTGCCAGCTCGTTGCTTGTTTTTTTGACACAATTTCTTTTCTCTGAAGAGCAGAGAGAGCAGAAGTCCTCTGAGTTTTGCTTCTCTGCCTGCTCAGGGTATCCGAGGAAGCAGGGAGAACAGATGGGCAAAGTAGCATGTGCAAAAGCATCTCTGAACCCAGCAAGTCACTCAGCAGAAGACCTAGAAAGGACACTTCAGCTGTCACGTTCCCTAAGGTATCAGATAACATTTTTAGTGGAGGTTTTTTGTTGTGTCTTTTTCTTTTTTTTTTAATCACAGGCATTTTCCTTTTAATATGAAGCTTAAAATGAGAATATCTGTGGGGCTTTTGGCACTGACAGCATTCTGTTAGTCCAAGAAACCAAAAGGCTCTCTCCACTGGGTCACAATTTATGAGCTTGCAGAAAAGGGCTTGGATTATGATGCCTTTCGAGCTGCACTGTTCAGCTAATAGAAACCCTTGCATTTTGCATGGGGAGGGTACGACCAAACTCTGTTCCCACCATAGCACTTTATTTCCTGAGTCTGGGTAGCTCCTCACAAGAAAAAGGATTTACATCCTAGCAGCATTTAACACCCACGGACCCTGACAGATTTAGCAAGAGGTACGGTGATTCAGCACACAAAAGGATGGATTAAAAATAGTGACGTTGTGGCTAAATTGCATCCACTGTGTCTCGAAACACTGACAACCTCGAAGAAGCCACATACGATACTTGAAAACCATCTGTGCCAGTGCAATTGCAATGGCCTGTCCACAAGCAAAGGTCATGAAGCATCCCCTGGACACAAACGCAACAAGGCCAGTACAAAGGCAACCCAGCAAAAAAGCCTGCTTCAGGTAGTTCCTGAACAAAAACAATACTTTCTATTGTATGCATTACAGCTTTTAAAAATAATAAGTCAAAAAAGCAAGGAGAGAGAGACATAGCTTAAGCTGAGTGGTATCACCGTGCCCAGGGGTATCATATAGTGGATACAGAAGAGCTCAAACATACAGAGAGACTGATTCTGCTTCCTCTATCTGCAATCAGTATGCTTGTTCCGGGATAAAACAAACATCCACAGCCAATGCTGAAGGAATGCTGGACTGTGCCTCATATACTTGAGCAACTGATGAAGAAATAATTCATCCCTCTGCAAAGCTTATCCTTGTGAGTCTGCCAAGGTCAGTGTCACTTTGGATTATCAGCTGCTGGAAGTGCTGGCTAAGTTAAAACTGCCTAGAGCAAGCTTTAAACTTACATACCCGCGTCTTTGACAAAATGTCTGTGTCTTACTTTATCTGAGTTCGCAATCCCCTGCTAATGCAAGGCACATTCTTCCTCTGTATTCCTTACTTCCCTTTTTGGCTCAGACAAATCTTCCACACGTAGCAAACCGAGGCTTGATTACTGAGAACATGCTAGTATTGCTCAGCTGACATTCACTATCATACGTCCTTCCTAAGAAATAATTCAAATGAGATTTAAATGCTGGTAAATTTTTTCCAGGAAAAGGTTTCTGGATGTGCATCCCCCTGTGATTAAAAAAAAAATAATAGAATTTCTTACAACTTAACGTACAAGCAGTAATCTCCTTGTCAAATACGCTGCACCACCACTATGAGCCACAGTTTAAGAACTAAACCCCAGGTAATCTGAATGCAGGTTTTTGCTTTGTTTAAACTCTTAGCAAGCATCCCAAAGGCAGTAGCACCTCTCTGATCTGTCCTGTACCTTCACAGGAGCTCAGGACCTTTGTTTCACTGAAAGTTGATGGACTTTATAAGTTTACTTCAGCAGTTCTTAACCTCCAAAGTCACTGAACTGTTCTTTTAAGATGTAAGCATGTTTTCTTCTTCCAAATCCGACAGTAACACCACTCACCTTTACTTAGAAACTCAGAGTTAGAAAATGGAACTGCTTGGGTGCCACAGGGGATTTTAATGGCCAGTTAATTTCCCTGGCAGGAACACAGAGACCAGGCAACCTGCTAGGCTCGGCAGCACTTTACAAGACCAGGAGCAAAAGCTTTCAGAAATCAGTGTCGTTTTCCAAACTGAATCTGGATCAGTTGTCTCCCAGGAAAGCGTGATTCTTCCTTTATTGCATCAGTACCACCAAAGGTTTCACCTCTGAAAATTATTCTTTAAAAGTAAATAATTAGCATTCTGAGAGGAAATGGAGGAAATATTTATGCTTGGACTAGCACAAACCAGACGCAAAGACTTGTGTTGCTGTTTCAGCTATATCAGTTACCTTTTCTACCTCAGCTGTTTCTAGCAACAGTTCAAGGTGCAAAGTCTCTGTCTTTAGAAATACCAAGCAAGGACCTGTACTTCACAAAAGCAGAGAGACATTTCATCAAGGAGCGAGCCTATTATGAAAAGAAATTAAACAGACGCCTAAAATCTTGCAGAAGTCTGATTAAAAACATGAAGGTTAAACCTCTCAGCAATATTAGATGGTTCAACAAAAGATGCAGCTGGTACAGAAAGATGAACCTTTGCTCCACTGTCTCCTCTTCAGAACTAAAAATAATAGTGAGTCATGCCAGTAGCAGTGTTGCTATTTAGCCTTACAAATTCAGGTCATTAGGCTTATATGTACAGAATCATTCCTTTCCTACCATGGATCATGAAATGATCGTAAGGACATGAGCACTCAGAGACTGGGCACCAACCACCTCTTGGTTTCAAAACTCAGTACGATCATTCAGGAATAAACAAAATTAATACAGTCAAGTTCAATAAGACAGTCAAGACTGAAATTACCATTACAACTAGGAAGAAAAGGGAAGCTATACATAAACCTCTGAATAGTACATCCCTTTATCCCTTTTTCCCCATCTAGTACATCCCTGTCTTTATTTTCTGTCTTTTTTTGGTATTTCAGATCAAGGCAAATGGATACAAAGTGTTTGTAAATATTTTTTTTTAAAGCTAGCTGATCTAGACAGATAGACCAGATGAGCTGTAGAAGGCTGCACAGAAGCCAAATTACAAAGGTAACATAATAAACATTTTTCAAATGCCTTGTAGCTTCCCAGAGAATCTCCCAGAAAAGGCACCAGTTCACCTGTTCGTTTTATTTTCAGTAAGTACTTTTGAAAATAGGTCAGAGGAGGAGATAAGTATGGACTCACAAGGCTGTAAGGGAGCAAGAATGAGTGGTCTTCACATGCTGAAAAGGAGAGGCTGTATATCCAGCCCCATCTTGTGTTTTAGAAATATGAGATTTTCTTCATCCCTGCATGTAAACTGAGGTGAGACGTTGTTTTAGAACTGTTTCATAGGGCCAAATCTCTTCATCTCAAACAACCTCCACTCACCCCTACCTCCTTCATTCCCAAGGTCAAGTGTAGGAGGTAAAACAGAGGATCCAAATCTGCTCTTGTAGGAACTTTGGCAGTGCCGCTGGCGATCAGAGCCCCCAGGGCCTGAACAACTGCCTCGGAGCAAGAATAGGAATTCACAGGAGAAACGGAAAGCTGATGACTAGGAAAATCCCTACATCATCCTATTTCCAAAGATGTTCAGATCAGGGAAAAAACAGCAAATGGTATTTCCAAGCTAACAAACAGCACATTAACATTCAGAGTGAGCTGCCGGTCTCACTGGCTCCTGAAATTCTGCTGCAGCTCCCCGTACTGGGTTTGTACTTCAGAGGAGATTTTATGACAACAGAACCACTTGACTGCAAAGACAGAAAAAAATCAGCACATGGAAAATAATTTTTTTCTAACAATATATGTATAGATACACTATCAAAGGACTTTTTCCTCTCCATCAAAACAACCAAACAATTACACTGAGATTAAGTATGCCAAAAAGTGACCATAAACAGCTAATGCTAAGGTGACCACACAGTTGCAACCGGGAGCTGTTGCATTGTTTCCTTGGAAAAAATAATTATCAGACTTCAGATCAGATTTATAACTATTTCCTCTGAAAGACTACATTTTTAAATCACAGACTTAACTGCGATACTAACGTACTGCTGCAAAAATCTCTTTAGCTGACATAACCCTGAGTGCCCTCTTATTTTTTTTTTTCATTCTACTAATGCTAGCACATTCTACTAATGCTAGCATTCTAAAAAATGTTTTAAATGCATTTTTTTTTCAGTCTGCTTTGTCAAGTTAGATCCCCACAAACTTGGCTTGGCCGACATACTAACTTTCTGAACTGCATACAGCTACTTGCTCTAAATACCAGGTTTCCCGGACAGCCTGTTGGAAGAACCAAGAAAACTCTACCACATGCAGAACCCAGAGCTGAAAAATGCACTCATTAGTAGCATCCAGAAATGCACCTCCCATCACATCAAGGCTACTGCAAAAAGGCATCTTTCATCCTGGTTTTGACAAGATTCCTCTCCCCACAGTGAATGCAATTTATCTGATGGATTTCTCTTTGAAATGAGGAATGAAGTCCTTCTCTGTAATGTTACTGTATATGAAACAAAAATGAAATAGAAGCTAAATATACCCAACACTATTCTGTTCTCCATCCCTCACACGAATCCAATATCATTCTTGCACCCAAACAGAATCATTAAAGGCAACGCTCATCCATTTTGCCGTGTAAAAAGCAACCTTGTGAACATTAAGAACCAGCATAAGAACTTTGAAATGACTGTTAATGCCAGTAGTATATTTTTTACAATTTCATTGCTGGGTTGTTTTGGGGTGTTTTTTTTGTTTCTTACTCTTATCCAGCATACATGCACATTATCTATCTATCTATCTATCTCCATGTAAGATTAATAAGAGCACATTTAAATGCATTATTGCATGGGTGCACACAAAGTCACTTATGTACCCTTCCTACACCCCTCCTTTGTCACCAGATGCCCCTGCCAGTCCATATGCCCTTTCCTGCAATTTCTTCCCCAGCAGCTCTTACAGCTGGTGTGCAATGGTGTGTCCCACCATGACACAATTTCAGACAGATCACAGGTATAATGGAGCTGGGCTTCATTTATACACATTTCACAATAATTAATATATTTTGTTTGGTGAATATTTTCGCTGGGATATTCCTCTCTGTGAAGCTAAGGCGGGAGAGAGCGGGAGTTAGTGTTGCAGTCGCAGTAGTGTGGTGCTCCCCCAGAATGGCTTTGACTGTGCTTTGGGGGGTCATGGTCCCTCTTCAGATGAGAGAAGGACATTCTGCATTTTACAAGACCAGGATAAATGTCTTTGTATTCTCATTTTTACTATTGCACATGATAACGCCATTTTATCTTAATTCTTTCAAGATTACTGCAAAGCTGGTAATTGCAATCAAGCTATTTTATAAGTTCAGTTTACAGGAGACCAAATTATTTATTATTTATTTTCAGTTCTAAGTGGATCATTTGTGTTTTCTCTGAGTAATATGATGTACACAAAGTATCCCTAAAAATGTCAGCTAAGTGGAGAGATACAGAAAAATGACTGTCTGGCGCATAAGTACCCATGGCTTTCAGAATACAAATCATTATTACACAAACACAGGAATAGCATGGTAGGCTTACACAGAGTATTAGAAATAGATAAAAAAGAAATACTCTATGCCATTAAGTTCTTACAGCTAGAAGATTTACTCAAGCAAGCCTTCCTATTGACTTCAACCCCCACACCATCACAGTACTCCTCTCACTAATGCAGCTCTTAGCATTGCCCAAACTTCCATTGCAGCCTAAAAAAGCAACTCCTCCCCACAAACTCTCTAATATCCCCCACCTGTCCCTGTGCCACTCCAGATTCCTGAATGACACACTCTTTCTGGATACCTACCATCAGCATCCATTTTACTGGGAACGCGAGCTCAGGCACTGGAGGTGACAGCTGTGAGTGGCTGCTCCTAAAAATTCCAGTTGAAACTGTTTATTTGCAAGGCTTAAGCTACCGACTGGTTTTTGTGTGGATCTAATCTATTACCACAGCGATATTCAGTATATACAACTCCACTCAGTCTGCAGAAGTAAAATACAAATTCACTTGGGTGCAATTTAGCGTGGCAGTAACCATACTGTTTACATCACTATCAAGTACACAGAGTTGGTCTAACATCCCCAAGGAGAATAGGCTGTGTAAATAAGCATCTTTTATAGGAGGGCTCTGAGATTTATTCCTGATTCTTTCTAACTGGGACTAAGGAAAACCCTTGCAAGCCCTTGTAAACTAGCACGGCAAAGCTGACCCTTTTGATAGCTGCTGGTGAGACTCATGCTAAATACAAACTTGGCTGTGACCTTAACTAAACTAGAAAAATGGAAGTTCCACCATGAGGAATCCAAACGGCTCCTCCTGTATGGGCAGGAACATATGAATGTAGGGCAGGTACAGCCGGACCGCAGCTCTCGGGCTGTGAACTAACATCTCGCTTCTCAGAGACACTTTGCCAGGTCAGGATTCTTCCCACTCTGACCCAGGGAAGTGGTAGCAGCAGTTGGGATAGCCAAAGACACGGCTGTGGTGGATTTGCACCACTGGAGGAAGTAACACTTGGGAATCCCACTAGAGATGTAAATCCTCTGTGTCTCCTATGCTATAGCAAAGAAAATTAAAATTAGAGTGCAGAAAAACCTTTTCAGTTGTTAAGTGAGTGAAGCACTGGGATAGATACTCAGGGAAATTGTAGAGTTTCCAACATAAATTCTTGAATAACTTCCCTGAGGTACGTAGGATGAACTACAGGTGCTTCTGAGGTCTTTTCCAGTCCTATTTCTGTAACTCTGCTCTCAATTTTATTGTCCCACCTCCTGAAAGATGGAAACTGATTTTTTTGTTGCATAAGTTTTTTTTTAGTGTACGCATTCACTGGTGCTAATGACAGCAGTGAGAAGAGGCTTCCACTTCTGAGCATCTTCTCCTCCCTCCCAGCACGTATGGGAGCTTTTCTCTTGAATCTGTATGGTGCTCTCCAGTCTCCTGACAGCTCAACAACCACGCATGCTGCTGCCTTTCTGCAGTACCAAAAAAAGAAGATCTGAAGGCTTTGCATTTTCAAAGACAATCTCTTCTTTTTAGCATATTCTCTAGGTCTCTGGAATGGGAGTCCAGTGATATAATGATTCCCCTGATTCGTGTGCATGCTGTATCTCACTTTTTCTTTAGCAGTGTACAAGAGAGTTTATTTTTAGGACACTATCTCATGATACCCTTGATAACCCAACTTCTACATCTAACCCTTAGTAACCTAACCTCTTTTCTTCTTCAGTCTACTGTAAGCCCTGTCTCTTCTTTCCAGTTTCCAAGCAAACTTATTTTTCCGACAGATCTTGTAAATTTTTACTAAGTGCAGAATTTGGCTTTACACAGCAACTCAGCTGCACCCTTCACCCTGGCCTGCTGCCCAGCTCTGCGTTTCGCACCACTTCACCATCTCTAGCAAGCAAATAAAACAGTGAGGGACCAGGCACTACACCTATTTCATCCTCCTGTGTCCTTTACATTACACTTCATGTTTTTGTGAGCAAACAGTTGCAAGCTGAACTAATTTTTTACTTTTTTTGGTTTTTTTACATTTTATAACTACTGATTTCTAAACTGTGATGGGCGGTATAAGGCAATGGCCCTCATGCCACAGTCTGCATAGAGCCACCAGGTCGTGCAATGCTCTTTTCCTCTCTAACCACTCAGGTATGTTAGAATTATTTAAAAATCACATGCAATGCTTTTCTAATGTTGCCCTTTCATGTCAACTATGGTCATAAACTACATGACCAAGCAAGGCAGAAATATCATTTTCCTACTAAAACATGTTTTTCGCTACGAGAAACTGCATGGTACAGTTTTTCAGTGTTCAAGCTTAACTTATAACATTTTCTTACATTTTTTATTATTCAGAAGAAGATGTCTTCAGCATCTGGGAAAATGGCATGTGCTATCTCAGACATAAAGGAGTCAGGCAAATAAACCACACTGGAAAAACTCCCTCTGTGATTTGCCTGAGTAGCAATTTATGTGAATAGGAAATCTGCTGCTCATTTCAGTTAGAAGAGAGTCACAGCCAAAAAATCCTGTTATAAAGGCTGTATCATACAAATGTGGATTAGGAATTTCCCTAAATTCTATTTACAGAAGAAAGTTCTGGATGAAGATCCAGAAGATCATTTCCCAGTCTACGGCAAGGTGTTTCTTAAATTAAACATGTCTTTAAGTATTTAACCTTTCTATAGTTATTCCCTCACCTACAAAGAGACATAACAAAACTTATTTTTCTTTATAAAGTGCTATGAACTCTACAGAGAGAAAAGCTATAATAAAAAAGTCACATTTTTATCACTATTGTTACTATCAACCCAATACAAGCAAGAATACTTGACAAGTTATGGGTTTCATGAGACATGCTGATCAAATTTAAGCAGTGACACTGGCAGAACAGCCCTATATATTACTTTCTAAAGTTGGACATACTGACAAAAACAAGGCTTGTTTAATACAGAAATGTTCCTGATAAATTCTGGAACTCTACTACAGAGTTTTTCCCTTAATAACGAGCAGAAGAGCAACCCAGGATGGACACTACCCAATTTACAAGCTGATATGATTCAGGGGTCACCCATCATGAGTGTGAAAGCACATCTGACACATTTTCCCCACAGGAGCTCTGTGAGCACAGATGGCACCAACAACCTCTTCCACTGTTTTTAGGATGTGGAGAAAGAAAAAACCCCAATTCAGATAAATTCCACCAGCAGCCCAGCTGTTCAGGAAAAGCCATCGGGACCACCCCCCCCCCCCCGAAAAACTCGGTGTCAACAGAAGCAATGGGGTAAGGTGGTCAGAAGGTAAGTGTGAACGTTAAAAACTGTTACTATAAACCGCTCCACCATGAAATCTAGAAGATGTACAGCCTCTAATTGGTTTCATAGTGCTCTGCTTGTCCCACGTCAAAGAAAGCAGCTGAGAAGAAGATGTAAAACCAAGTGAGGAGATTTTGGTTTCACAGTTAAATAATTGCTGCATTGGTAAGACATCTATCTTCAGTCCCCTTAATATGGTAGCAAAGCTAATTTTTACACTTGCTGAATCAAATTGTACACACTACATCGCTTTATCCCTCGAGCTCATTTTCTGACTAAGTTATATTCACCACTAAATGCAGCCCAGTTTTTCATTCACATTTGCACCAACATATAGTAAATACGAATTCGGGCTACACTTTGTTGTCCTTTTCGTGCCTAAAACATCACTGAAACTCACAGCATCAGTGCAAGGCTTCCTACTTCTAATAACATGTATTTTGTTGTAAAAACTATGAATCGCAATCAGAGGTAGACAGTATCTAGAAAAAAATGGAGTACATGATCCACACTATAGAAAATATCTATAAGAAACCGTAAAAGTAAAAAAAAAATCTTCCTAATTATGATAAGACTATTTAATTATTAATCCACACAACAACAAAAATAATTAACGTTAAAAGCACCTTCTACTTTGGAAAACTTTATATTTCATTAAAATCCCTATTTCTCACTCCTGGAACATTTTCTTTGGGAGGTTCTCAAACTACCTCATAACATGTCCATGAAATACATCGCTTATCTACATTACAGATGAGAAAATCATGCAAAGCGTAATTAATTCATTCTTCTAAAGTTGTAATCATCCCAAATACAGAGATCAAAAATACTCTACTGTAATTCTGGGAGTAAGGGAGCAAAAGAGAGAACCAAAGTTAACCTCAGTCTCTGAATCCCATGGTAAATCAGGGATAAATCTCCTTCTTGCAGGGTGCTAAGAAACTTATTTAAGATTAATTTATCAAATATGCGCCCACCTCTCACAAGGCTGTAGGCAGAAGGACATGCCATGAGGACAAACGATGAGCTGCCATCCTGTGATGCCGCTGGCCTTGCCACTTGCAAACAGAACAGCCACAAAATGGTACTTAACCACTCACTTAAGTCTGCAGAGAGGGGAACTGAGGTTGTATGAGGCAGATCTGGGACTGAGAATATGACTGTGTGACAGTGGGAAAAATCTGTTCCTTCCAAAATACTGAGCTTCTCCAATAAGATGGGGGTTAAAACCAGTACTGCAAAATAACTGATAATTTTATCAAATGTACAGAGAACTCGAGGCTGAATTGTCCATTTTGCTTGACAAGTGAAGCAGACGCACAGAGAGGGAATGAGTAAAATACATTAACTACTGACTTAGCAAGAGTGTATCAGAAAACATCCTGATTTTTCAGAAAACCTTTCTTATAATCTCAAAAGCACATGCAAGGCAGTTAGAGGGAATCTTTGGCTGGCTTTTCTTGCCATAAACAACTGCAGGTTGACAAAAAGTAAGCCCTATGGTGGGCCTGCATCATCAGCAAACACAAAAACTTGTATTATCCCACGGAAACAGGTCCACCATCCTTAGAAACCTGAGGGATGTGGTTTTGGTAGCCACTACATCCAAAGGCAGTCGTTAGATACTATTACCAAGGCATAACCAAGAATTCAATCAAATGCAATAAAACCACAAAGTAGTAAAAATTCAACTTTAGTTTAAAAAAAAAAAAAAACAAAAAAAAACCCTACCACTATTCTACACAGTACCACTAACGTTCAATTTAATGTTTCAAGTTTCACACCATGACAGATTTCTTTACCATCACGCATAACGTATAGTACTTCCCGTCTTCAAAGCACCCACTGATGTGAAGAGATGTTGCCTGCAGGACACACAACCAGGGAAACCCATCAAATTGACTGTAATGCCAGAAAAAGCAGTAACACAGCATGGGGACAACTGGCTGGGTAGCAGCCCTGCAGGAACAAGCCTGGGAGCTACTGGGAATCAGAAGCTGAATATAAACCAGCAGCATCATATAATGACAGCAAAGGTACCCAGGATGGCTGAACAGGAGCAGAGCCTCTAAAGCACGGACAGCTATCCCTCAGCTCTGTTCCCTGCGTATTCCACAGGGACATGGCTCCACGGGAGCAAGCTCATGGTCTGAGGGAGCAGCAATCTAGAAAGTATGATGTAGACTTAGGAAAAGTTTGAAGAAATTGGAGCCATCCAGTCTTTGGAGGAACTGGAGTTCGCATTGCTGCAGCAGAAGACTGAAGAGGTGGAACAAAAGACAAAACAGCCAGAAAGCTGAGAGCAGCAGCTCTGCTGAACATCCACCATGAACAAGATGGGAAACAGGAGGCTTAAACAGCAGCAAGGATGCTTCAGGTTAGACCTTAGGAAAAAACTTGTAGTGTAAAGGCTGATGAAGCACTGGCGGAGGGTGCTTGAAGAAGAGGTAGAGACTAATAAATATCTTGCAAGAAGAACACAAGTACACCCGATCCTGCTTGAGGCCAGGAGGTAAGACGAGGTGACATCCCATAGTGCCATCCAAGCCTATGAAGACATGTGGTGCAGCCCTGAGCCTCTCCATGAGGCCATGCAGAAGACGTTGTAGAAGAACAGAGCTCACCCAACTTACTCAGGACAATAAAGCAGACACGTGCCCAGGAGATGTCCAGGTACAACGACAAAATTCTAAGGCCACTTAACAAACCTCAAAAACAGAGGCTTAGCCAACTTTTTTTCTCCCTCTCCTTTTAGGTTTTCCCCACCCCCACAATTTTAATATAATTCCAGGAATATATAAAAAAAAATCTTACAGCTATTATCTCCATACTAGAGGTTTAACAGTGAACTCTGTACAATGCCTTAAAACTCAAAAATAACTTGTCATCAGCTCCATCCACTTGCGCATTTCATTTTTCCTCTTACTAGCCCTCCCATCCTGCTCCTACTTTCTTATTTTCTTTCTTTTTTTTTTTTCCCTACACTGTGGAGTTATAGCAAAAAGCAAGATAAACAAGGATGATTAGATGAAAGCCAGAAGCTGAAGTTTGAGAGATTTACTTTATCCTTGGTATCAGCAGAGTTAAATACATCAGGGAGGAATGAGGTATATTGATAGCTGAAGGTTTCTTCATTTGAGTTCACTTCTACAGCAAATTTTCTGCTACATTCACTTTTCAGAAAGTCAGAATGTAATAAACAGAGTTATTCTCTGTAGAGTTATTGACAAGAAAAAGAGAGTTATAAGTAGTATTGATCTGGGGTGAAACAGTAGAACGTGACAATCAATAGAGCTTAGGCAGATATAAAATAGAAGGAGTCACACAAGGCATGACAGGATTATTACAGGAGCCAAATCCTGCGATCAGCTAAGGAAGGGAGGAAGCTTTAAAGGGGATCCAAAATGTAAGCTGTGGATTGCTTTATAGAAAAAAATAACCCTAAACTATTCATTTTAATTTTTTAATATGTGCGATAGCTTTTATTTCAGCATATTTTCACTGCTGTTTTTCTAAAGCTTCTGAAATAAATTCTTTCCACCTCCATAGTATTTTCATTAAATGTCATCAAAGCTCTTTTCACATCTCAGAGAGAAGTATGATTATCCTTATTTAACAGATAATGAAAAGATAGAAAGAGATCCAGGCTACATTTTGCAAAGCAGTCAGTAATGTCAGGTGCCTTCTGCCTGGGTACGCAAATCCATAAAACCCAAGTCCTACAGACACAAAAATTTAAAAGGTCCCAGGAAACCCAAACTTTGGCCAATGTCAACGGCTGCTTACCAGTTCTCAAACTCTGGGTCACAAGCTGGGGAGCGGAAAGCTGAGCCTTCACAGTGAGCTGTTTGAGCACAGTAAGCTCGCTCACAGATCCAACAGAGCCTAAACTTGGAGGCATCCTAACTTACAGTCATCTGTTCTAATTACAAAGCTCATTATTTTAACCACTTGAATGACTCAGGTTGAAAAAAAAAAACCAACCACTATATATTCTACCACATGAAAGACCTGTACATTTACTGGTATTTATATAGTGCCTCACTTCCGAGCACAACCACACTGGAAAACAATAGCAATAATAACTTCAGAACAGCAACTAATGTTTTCCACTGGTTATTTTACCCATGCAAAATTGTTCAGCAGCATTGCCTTTTCCTAGACTCTGGACCAAAAAAAAAAACCAACCCACCATTCTTGAAAGATCCTAAAATGCCTTACAAGTGGAATCTGATATAGAGTTAGTTACAGTACCAAGGTGAACAGCAGCGGTGTTAATAATGATCAACACCACACAAGAATTTATTGCAGGCTCTGATGAAAAGTACTACGTTCAAGGGAGACATAAACCATATTTTGAAGAACCTCTTGCACTAATCAGCTGAATAAATGCCGACAATCAAACTGCGGGATATACGCAGCCTCAGGGAGAAGGGGGGGCCTTGGAACAGTCTCATTTTTATGAATGGAGCCATAAAAAGGAGGTTAGGGAAGGACATGAGCTCACATAACTCCAATTGCAAGGAAAGCACAGGACCTGCAGAATGGCACCACTGCACTGAAACGCGAGCTGGTCAGGAAACCACGGGTAACGCAGTTGCAAGGGAAAAAGCCATTGATTTCTAAGGAGGGATTTGCAGAGACTGTAACAGTTTAAAATCTTGTTTAGCTGGAATCACATTTGCAGTCATGGGATTTCTATTGGAAAATGGCATTATCGTCTCCAGAAAGAAAATTAGGACTGAACCACATCAGGAGGAGGATGGACAAGATGACCTTTTGAGGTCCTCTTCAGTCGTATTTCTGGAAGTCTATGTTCCGTGACAGAAAACACATCTGGATCGGACCTGCTTGGGCTTAGGCATTCAAGTTAAGAAAATTTTGGCATAAGTCTTTGGCATGAGAAGAAGCCCAGGCAATTTTTATACTGGACTCTGTCTGCCATTAGTGATGTGATTCAATCATAAAATGGCTTATTCCCCCAACACAAATACATAACACCATGCCAGAGCAGAAAGGCGAAGCTGCTCTCATTATCACAGCTAAGTTAATTTTCCAGCAAAGCAGTTTACTTTAAGACTTTTCCAGCAGCCCAAGTCTAATTATGGAACGAATTTAAAGCAATTTGGTAATTAAATGTACCTGCTGAAAATATCTCACAGGCTCAATCATTTCAAACGATAGTGTAAAAATGTAATTAAAACGAAAAAGGCCAAAGAAGGCTGGGTCTCTCCGCTACCAGAAGAGTCCTGAAGGACGTCGCATTTTCAGCCCCAAATCGCCTGCCTCCTCCCCAGATTTCACCTTTCCATGGGCATTTAGCACTAAGACTCGGCCCAGAGATGTCCGAGCAGACCGCGGCGTGGGAAGGATTTAAAAAAAAAATAAAAAAATCACGCTGTACTTACACGGAGCTACTGCTCCCTAGCAGGGGCCGGGGTGAGGCTCCCTCCTCCCCGGGGTCCCCACGCCGAGTGCCGGAGGCTGTGCGCCCCCGGAAGGGGGGTCGGGACGGGCAGCGCCTCGCTCCCCTCGGGGGCGCGCCGGGGGTTTAAGTTTCCCCGCTCCCCCCTCCCCCGGGCCGGGGCTTCGGGGCTGGGGGGGGGGGGCGGAGGAGGAGGG
>VZTO01013567.1:20419-159833 GCA_013400615.1 Syrrhaptes paradoxus | reverse complement strand
CTGATGCCATTCACAGAGTTGGCGGCATTTTCCCTTTGCCCCCAGCTGGGCACTGCAGGCCTTTGCTTGCTCAGGGGCAGCAGAGGGTGTCCTCTAGCTGAGGAGGTTGCAGAGACACTGTTTGTGAAGCCCGTTGAGGTGTGCGGCACACTCCTGGACACAGCTAGGGGAAGAAAACTGGGGACAAGAGAAGACACATTTGTGACAAAACCTGGGCTCAATGCAAACCCCTACGCAAAGATATGTGGGCTCCTGCTAACAGCATGTGGACATAGTACATCCTGATGCTTCAGAGTTACTGGTTGGTGTTGGTAAAGGTGTATGTGCAGCTGAAGATGCTTTCAAGTGTCTCACCTACCTGATGCTGTCTCCTCTGAGCTAAAACTTAAGGCTTTTCAAGACGGATTTTAGCTCAAGTCAGTGCCTCATACATCAGTTTAAAGAGCAGTGTAAGATGCATAGTTCTTCCTCTGTTTCCTCTGCGCTGGAGGAAATGGACATCTCCTAGTGAAATGCACGTCTTTGATTAAGACAGGAAAAAGTTTGTGGCCAATTTTCAGCTAAGAGAGTGTTTGATCTCTGAGATACCTTTGCTGCTCCTTCTAAACGGGAAAATTTGGAAACTATAGAGCCTTTCCTCCCAAGGATGGTTTCCTGACCAGTTTTCACCTTCCTGCTCAGCCCAACGAGGGATTTGAGGTTAGTAATAGCTCTTTTAAGCCGAGCAAATACAACACAGGCACAATTACATGATAGAGATGGTTCTTCTGAGGCAATAGCTGTTGACAACTACAAGTGGTGGGACAGAGCAATAATGCAGCAATTCTTATTATCTGTAATAGGAGGATCTTTATTTTTATGTCACTCATTTGATAGCTTTAATTTTTAAAATCAAAACAGCAAAAGATGATGTCCCTAGTGAGCCAGCGCTTTTCCTGCTTTGCATCAATTAAAATGCAAAGTGCTGGATGCAAAGTCTGCCTTCAGCATGGGTGGGGGCATTACACCTGGATACGTACCAGCCTTCTGAGGAGGAAGAGACAAATGAAATTCACCTCTTGCCAAGCAGCGTGTGGATGAAGAATATAAGATGGAGAGGGCAGCCGAAGGGCTGGGGGGCTTGTTCCCAGGGCATGAAGGAGTTTGGTGGGCATTCAAGAGCAGGGAAGGACTCCTGCAGCCCAGGAAAGCCCAAAGGGAGGCAGGAGCAGCAAGACATGGAGGAGAATGGAGCTTGAGGCAAGCCTGACTGCAGAGAGGCAGAGGGGAAGGAGCTGCTCTTCTTCGGCTTGGGCTTTGTTTCTGGAAGAGGTAAATTGCCTGAAGGGCTACAACAGCTCAGTGACCAAAACTGACATCTGTAATCACTTTTAGTGCATTTTCCTGAGCTGAAGTGGGGCCTGAGCAGGGATCAGTGGGCTGGACCTGAAGCTTCGAGCTGCTGTTATCAGCACAGACTGTAAAATGCAGGATTTGTCCCCTAACAACCTCCCCCCCCGCCAGGGTTTCACAGCCACAGATTTTGTGATTTTGAGGCTTCCCATACTTGGTTGCCCCTCCACTATTTATTTTAAGTTTACAGCCATGCCTCAAACCTATATGGACTAACCCTGAGTCGCCTCTGCTGGGGATAACCGCTGGTGCAGACAGGCTAGAAACAAGCCAGAGACATGACGTGCCTTTTTTTTTTCCTCCATACATCCTCGCGGAGCTGCCTTCATCTCCCCGCACTGCCATTGCAGCTAAAATTACCTCTCATTAGCAGCCATCTCCCTGAACGAAGAGGGAAGCACCAGCGCTCATCTGCTCCCACAAAAAGCAGGTTCCTGTTGTTTGGGCACGCGAGCATCGAGACGGTGGTGGTAGCAGGAGGAGATCTTCGCTTCCTCGTGGCTGGTCATGGATGCTGCCATGTGGTAAGAGGCATTTCTGGCTGGCTTCGCCCTCGTTGGAAGGGGAAGGCTTCAGCTGCCCTCAGCTGGTGAGCACAAACAGGCTCCTGGATGCTTCCAGCAAGTGCAGGGTGGGCATCTCAACTGGATTTTGGCCATTTCTGAGCTTACAGCTTATCTTCTCCTGAAGCTTCATTATCTTCTTCACGAGTAAAACATTGTGTGTGTGTCTGAAGTTACAGGATTTTATTTTTATCTTGCCATACGCAGTTATCTGTTTCATTTCCTTATTTTTATCTTCCCATGCGCACTCATTTATTTTATTATCTTGTTCTGGTAATCATCAGATCATCATCGATTCATGATCTCATGCTGGATAACAGGCTAGATTAAAAAGTGGTCCCTCACTCCTGGCCAAGTGACAAGAGCAGTCCAGTTGACTCTGCTCAGGACTAGAGAACATGAAGACCACGCCCACCCAACACAGCATTTTACCCTGAGTACTTAATACTATATAATAATTTTCTCTGCATTTGTGAGAAGGTGTAGGAAGTGCTGTTCAACACATCCAAGACACCGCGAGAGCCTGTGCCGTGGCCAGTCCGTGTGGCGCTCCTGCAGCATGAACCTGATGGTCGGTGTTGTACGGCTGGTGCTGCAGCACAGAAAAGTGCTTGAGGATGCAAAGCCAGAACAAAAGGGGAACAGGGGCAGCCAAATCTGACGTAGTCTCATTCACACTGCTTATTGTTAGAGTGTCTGGACTAAATTATTTCCAGAACTGCAGACAGTGTCCTGCAGACATTTTGAGATGTGTCCCACGCTCAGCAGCTCAGGAGCCTGAGCCTGTCCAGGACCAGAAGACATGTATGGGGCCGCGTGTGACCTGCACCATCAGGGCATGCCGTGATGCCAGCCAGCTTGTTCTTTCCACGCAGCAATCTGCGTGCAAACCAGGTCAGAGTAATGTCGTTCTGCCCTCATTTGGTGGACAATGTAACAGAGCTCTCATCCAGGAACTGGGGAACCCAAGTCCATGGCCTGAAGGAGCTAAAACCTCTGCCTCTTTACTTCTGTCAGCGTACAGATGCTATAGGCCCTGAAACCCCATCTACATAAGTGCATTAAACAAACAGTTCCAGGGCACCAAATCTAATTTCTCTGTATTGTAAATTGTTACCACAGCATTACCTTGGGATATTTAACACTCTCCCAAGCCTGGTGCAGGAGATGCTATAGGCCAGAGACTATTCCCTGTAGGTGGTTTGTGTACAGCTTCTCAGTTTCAGAAAGTTGACGGTATGGACATCAACGACCCTGTGCCAGTTGGTCTCACTGCATGAGAGTGGACGTCAATGCCTTTAATTTGCTAGCGGAACTGTAACCCAGAATGTTGGGCACTGTGTCTTTGTGTGATTAGGTATTTTTAAATTTTATTTTACCTATTAAGATACTCCTTCTCCAGATTTTACTTGTTCAAAAACAAGGTCAGAAGGAATCATCCTAGTTATGTGGCTGTTGAGTAGGTACATTTCATCCTTTAATCAGATTCCAGCAAGGGTGAAGAGGGTGTAGTGGTGATTGTAGCTGAGGGTAGTGAGAGAATTTATTTGTGGCAGTGTAAGACTGTAAAAAAACCATCAGGGCAGGTTAGTTGCAGTTGAATTAGTATAGGGGTGGTCAGTCCATGGGGGAAAGAACAACTTAATGCAGCAGTCTGAAATTAATTATTTTAAAATATAAAATGGCAATGACTAGCACTGAGATTTGTCTGGCAGAACATAATTGCAGGCTGTAAGTATGTATTGTTGCAATACATCCTTCAGACCTCTTGGCCATGGACCAGCTTCCTTTTTCATTGGCCACAAGGAAGAACTATTGCTTCCCAGCCCACAGGTGTCATGTTGTTAAATATAATTCTGCATGTACAAAGAAGAAAAATAGTTCAAGCATCATATTCTTAACAGGCTCAAGTTTTCAAGTGTTTTCAAACGTGTGACTCTGCTGATACATCTTTCTTTATATCTCAATAAATGAGATAAGCCATTCAGGCAATTCCTTCATACCTGGAGTATGCTGTATTTCAGTTTCAACTTAGAAATATTGATGAGCCTAGATTTCACAAAAATGAGGTGTGCCTGGGTGACCTGGGGACATGTACATTACTAAACCATTTAAGAATACATAGATGCTTTTAAAAGAAAGGTTTTATCTTCTTACATGTTAATGTTGATGTCTTACTGTTAATGTTCAGGAGTGACGAGTTCCTGAGTATTTTCCAGTCCATTTCCAAGTGTGCTTTTAGTCCCTACCAGAGCACTCCTGGAGATCCTCCTCTTCATTGTAACATTGCCTGTGCTTGACTCTGCAAGAGGCTATCCCCCCACACCTCTCTGGGTAGCTTTGTATTGGAAATCTTGATTTCATCAATTCAGTTCATCCCTGTCTAGAAAGACCAGCTTTCTCACCTATGTCTGCCTGAAGAAGGTGATTGCCGTCCATTCAGTAATTGCAGGGATTGCAGGAAAGCAATTATTCTAAACCGAATACTTTAAGGTGATTGCTTAGAAGAGAGGCTTGCCTCATAAGTGTGCTTTCAAGAACAGGTATGCAATTAGGAGGATAATTATTTCAATAAACTCTGAACCACTAACAATTATGATGGCTCAAGAAAAGCAGCCCTAAAATGGTTGAGTCTTGATTCTGCAGATGCTAAGTGCTGACTGCTTTCAACTCCTATCAAATTCAAATGAGAGTTGAAGGCATTCAGTTTCTCCCCAAAGTCAGGATTTTAAAAGAGGCTTTCTGTTCCCTAAACATCATCACTGTTGTTTGAAGGGAGAGGGCACCCTGGAAAAATGACAGGAATATGAAAGGAGAATTCTTTTTCCTTCATTGAGCCATTAGCACTGACAGCCGTAAAACCACGTCTGGGACCAATACACAAACATTAATAACCAGCCATCAGTGTAGTTTTACCAATTAGTGCTAATTACATTTCATTAGAAAAACTGGCAGCATAGGGAGGGTGGAG
The DNA here is from genome assembly GCA_013400615.1 of Syrrhaptes paradoxus. Classification (NCBI taxonomy): domain Eukaryota; kingdom Metazoa; phylum Chordata; class Aves; order Pterocliformes; family Pteroclidae; genus Syrrhaptes; species Syrrhaptes paradoxus. Next base: position 154,907 of record VZTO01013567.1, on the reverse strand, counting down.
TTTGAACTACTTTTTTGTTTCTCACTGACCTACATAACTAATGAAAAGTTTTAATTAACGTAAAACTATGCCTTATTTTTTATTTCCATCAACACAGTTTAGAGGAGATTACAGAAAAAAAAAATACCTGGCTAATTGGAGAACCGGACTACAGACCGCTTACTGGGAGGTCTGTTCTTCACCTCAACACATGGATATTTTTGTATTTTTCTGATTATAGACACATTGTACTTGTCACTAGTCCTGTGACTTCATTTGGCCCTTGATTTCCATTAGACAGTCATTTCCAGCAGAAGAATGTGAAGTGAAACAATTCCAGGACATGAAACAATTTAAATTGGTTACAAGTGCCTTTCTTTTCATCCCCCTGGACAAGAGGAGGCTAACAAATACAAAGGGCAACATGCAGTGTTTGATTTGCAACCCCTTTCTGAGCTTGAATAGTGTTAATCACCTTTAAGTATAAACTCAGAATTCATTTTCTTGTGCCCACAGCATACTTGACGCAGTTAATTTTCTTCATACTGTACCTGAAGTTCTGCATAAGAGGACCCAGCATCTTTCCCCTCCAGCTCACAAATTCATTACTCACTGAAGGCTGGTCTGTGTAAATTAAGGTGCCCAGCCCCATCCATTTTTTCCAATTGAAAAATTCTCAAATCACCCTTTCCAGCCCTTTTTACCCGTTGGGCAGAGGCAGTCAGGAGCAGAACGAGGAGGCATACATTCGACCTCCACTGCACCTTTGGGATGGGCAGTGCAACACAGCCCATGACGTAGGGAACCGCAGAGGGACAGCGAGAGACAAATCCCTTCCTACCACTCCCTGAACCTACAGCTACAAGCAAGTCCCTCGTATTCAGCTCCCCCAAAGGGCACTTCAGTTCAAAATTGCAATCTCCAGTCTCCTGCTCAGCTGCAATTTAACTCAAAGACACTTCACTGTTCCTTAGAAAAAATTTCCCAGGGGTTTGGGAGTGTGTTTCTGGGCACGGGCTCAGCCTCAGCAGCAGGGATCTTGTGCTTCCCTAGGATGTGGTGTACCTCCGTGTGCTGGATTGACAGGATCATGGAAGCTAGCAAGATGCTTCCGATTAGAAGGGTCTCTTTCAAATCAGAAGGGATGTGCCTTCCCTTGTCCAAACTCAGCAGCTGCACTTCCCTCCCAAGGCACAGAAGAAATCTGCTTCCGCAGCCCCTGGGGGGATTCAGGCCCCTGCGCCTTGTGTCCCTGCAGGCTTTGTGTAGACACAGTGTGTCTGCCTAGAAGCATTTAATTAACCATGTAGAAAAATGTGCGCTACCTTTTTCCATGAATAAAGAGCAGCTTTATATATTCCTTGAGGACAGAGGAAAGAAGAAGGAGGAATCTGAGTGGAGTCCCCATGAGAGAGGAGAATGAGAGCTGAAGCAGATGTGTTCACATGTATGCTTTGAAAGGTGAGTTGCTGTTTGAGAAACCTTCCAGTGCAAATACCCATACCTTTACAATCCAGAATAACAGAAAAAGGTAAAATCTCACCATTTTATAGCACTACATAATAGCTTTCTAAATTGTTGAGATTTTTTTAATATTGTGTCCTAAACAAATGCCATGTAAAACCTGAGCTTCATAACACATGGTCAAATAGGAATTTGGCAAGAACTGATTCACATGCATCTTATATATTCCATATCTACACATTCTTCTTGATAGAGATACAGCAGTTTGTGTTAACTTCATTTCATAGCAAAGCCATGCAAAGGCTACAAAAGGGTAGTTGCATCACTGTCACACTAGAATTTTTGTAACTTTCTTTGGCATCTGTTCTGATGCACATATTAAAAAACACAGTATGAAGTTGCAAAACTTTTAGAAAAGTCCACAATGTAAAGCAACATCCATACAGTATGGATGAATGCAGCTAGAAGAAAGGGACCAGAAAAAAATATCTACTAGACAATGCTTAGCATTAGCAGACTTTGAAGAAGCAGAGGTTTGGATCTGAGCTGTTCTCATCGCTAATTTCCACATTCATTTTCTATTTTTTTCATGTAGCCACAAAAATAACTCGATTCAGCTATAGCCACATTACCATGGAGTTGTGCCAATTGTTGGTTGCCGTTGCTTTGGCTTTTATCACAGGCAATGGTTCAGGTCTGTTCAGCTGAATCCTGCATGTGATCCTTTTTTTCCTTTTTCCCTTGGAAAAACCTCTGAAATGATGCTGCTTTCCCCTTTTCTTCATGTTCCTGCCTTTTCCACACAAGGTCTACTGCACCCTCCAGTGAAAACAGCTCCGCAAAGCAAGGGCTGAGACCCTATTTAGCTACACAGAGGAAGTTCTGTCTTTTTTCTGAATAAGAGGACTTTCAGGTATTTGGATCCCCATGGGAGTCGTCTAATTTGTCATGCTTGCTAATGAAAAGCAAATCCATCCAGGTCTAGTCTTCATCAACAGGTTAATTGTCATAATATTAATTATTACTTCTTATTAAGTTCAGTGCTATTTTAAAGTCTTGCCCTTCTTTGTAATCAGGTGTAAAGGTTAAATTATTTATGTGAAGTGATTGCTTTCCTTACAATGTAGAATGCAATCTGAAACATAAACTAATTTCTCAGGTATGGCAATGTCAACACATTTTTGGTGTTTTCACTGTTGAGAAGCTCGTAGTAGCCCATGCCCCTTTTCAAAGGGATGACTTCGTGCTTCGTGATGACAGCCACTAACCCCGATGTGGGCTTTATAGGGAGCTACCACTGTGCTGCACAGTCATAGCTCCCTACAAAGCTCTCAATGAAAAGCCCAAACTGCCTTGTGGCCAGCCAGGAAGGAACTGAAAGAAATCACTGTCACGTCTTTTTGTGCCCTCTCCGTTCCCCACACTTCACAAATTCTCATCTCTAATTGATTATTATGTGTTACGCTTTTTTACTGATTATGCATCACTGCTTATTCCTAATTGCTGCTTTCATTTTTTTTTTCACAGAGTCTGGATAGCCTTTCAGGCAATGCTGTTATCTTTCTTGGCACTGGAATCACAGCTTTTTGGCTATTTAATGAGCTTTTCTTGAAAGAGATCACAGTTCTACATCACATTTGCTCCTTCTGGTTTATTTTCTTTCCCTCACTCTCAGTCTCACTGTTTTCACTTCATCTTTGGGAAACTAGGCCTTCTGAAGCACTAAAAATGTTCAAAAGTCTGTTCTCCTTTCACCCATTTTGAATATTGGCAAGCAGTGAATACTGGTTGTCCACTTAGCTTTACCTGTCACAGAAGGGTCCAAATAGATTTGGTGTAGAGTGGGTATTGTAGGTTAGGAAGTTACCTTTGTAATTTTTAGAAAAAATGCCTTCAAAATAGTCTTAGACGATATTGCAGTTCTTTCCATACATAAAGCTTGTGAAGAAAAGAGGAACTGTATATGTGAAATTTGGTTGCAACTGATTTGAATCCAGGAGTTCTTCTTTGGTCCATTATAGCCAAGTCAGAAATTATTTTCCTAACATTTGAGACTGTTTGGGTAGCAGGTTGTATTTCAGCTGATGATTTATTTATGAATCTGAGGAAAAGGATGATTTATGACTGCAAATGTGGGATAAATTGTAAAATTTTACCTATACCCAAAACTGAATCACAAAACTTCAGGCTATATTTTATTCACAAGCTTCCTTCCTAATCTATTATTTAGCAAACATTACATTATCTCATTATATGTGGTCTTTGCCCCAAAGCGTTTGCAGTCTCATTCAGGCACCAAAGATTTTTTAGCAGAGGAAAGCATAATGAAGTAATTAGTTTTGAAATAAACAGACATAATTTCAGATTAGAGAGGATGCACTTTAGTTAAGGCATCATCCAGAAACCTTCATCTGCAAGGCACACATTCTGCACCAGCAGTGACAAAAGATGTTATGCGAAAGACTTCACTGCAAGCAAAAAACTGTTCTCTCGGATTATGACAGTGAAATAATCTACCTCTGCCTGGGTCATAGGTCCATCAACCAAACACAAAGATAGTGATTTCAAAAGCCATACGTTCTGTTTAATCCTCCTTACAATATACTGAGCACACTTCCCTGCGGATTGATTCCGCTGGGAACTGAAACCATTAAGGTGCACAGTCCTCAGGAAGAGTTACAGCACTGAGAATTATTCCACCACAGTTCAGTGCAATTTACCACGTCTCATAATGCCTGAATAGAGGCAGCCCGTGAATGCAAATGGGAAGAATAATTCTATTAAATTATTTCTATAACTGCATAATTTTAGTAATTAAAACCTTTACTTATACCGATTCAGGAACGAGCAGAATATTATACTAATGCACTGCACTTATTAAATTTTTAAGGTTGAGTAGTAAATTTGTGGGTGATGCAAGCCATCGTTAAAAAGCTTTGAAGAGAAAAGTGGTCGAACAGCATTTTAATTAGTACAAATATATTTATGAGAATTATGTCCCCAAATTCACTTTGGTGGGAACAGATGGGCTTTTTCATGTACCTGATTCTATAGCTATTTTGCTGTGCTTCAGATGTTTCTGAGGCACAGGTGTTTCTAGGCAACATTTACTGAATTCCCTGAGGAGAAACAGGAAAGCATAGGAAAAGCAAAACTAAAAGCTGCCTGACCCAGGAGCTGTACAAAGCTAGCCTGTTGTCTAGTCCTTCAGTTATTCAAGGTCAAAGAAATATGCTTATTTATTTCCTTGGGGTTTGGGTCAAGCTTTTAGGTTATGATCTCCAAAAACAGTGAGAAACCCAAGCTGAGCAAAGCCCGAGGGATGTGTAAGGGAGCACTGACGCTAAGTTGCTCATCATATACTGATAAACGTTCAGTCATCTCCAGAAACATGCACAGGACATGGAAAACAAGTGCAAAAAATACACATGCATGACATGAAAATCCTGATTTTACATGTATTTTCTCCTGCCCAAAACCTGCATATCCCACAAAAAATACATGCAAGGGAGCAGGGCTCTGTACAGACTTAATCACAGTGTCTGGTCCCAGGTTAGCTTAAAGGAAAAAAAAAGAAGTCATCTCACCTTTCGTAAATCATTAGAAACGTAAGTTAGACGCGACAATTGATTCAGAAGAGTACATGACACTTTTTTTCATTGCCGCTTCTCTATTTCTCTGCCAGAAAGCTCTTATATCTCAGCTTCTTACAAGATTGTTAAATTACTAGTCAGAAGAACAAACCTTCCAAAAGATTTAGAGGTTTTACCTTCTGGATTATATACCATGGTGATTTAATGCTAACATGCTGCGGTGCTGGCTAGGGCAACTTCATTCACAAGAATTTACAGGCTACTTAGAGTACATCCCGAATGATGATTATAATTACCTGACAAATTGTTCAGGAAGCAGGGGGACTGATGTTGCATCTGTGTCCCTCAAGCCCCCTCCCATCCCAGGCATCCCATCACTCTGCCTCCTTCAGCAGCCCCTGGCTGTGGCTGGGGCAGAGCTGCAAATGTCCCAGTCATTGCCACTCATACCACACAAAACATCCAATGGATTCCACATGTAAAACCAGCATGCACAAAAGAAGAAACAACTGGTTAATTTTCCCGGTGTGTGTTTATTCTCACTGCTCTCCAAGCAAAGGCCACAACAGCTTTAGGCACCTGCTGAAAACCAAGATCACAGATCCTTTGTAATTCATGGGGATTTACCTTCCACCTCACCAGTTAAAGAATTGTTATTGAAATCTTTAGGCTCTCTCGGCTTGCTTGTGTGTGTACTCACTCAGGTCGTGTTGGTGATTATACCTCCTCTGCCAGATCACAGGTAAGTACACGCACCATCATTACAAACAGAAAAGTCCTGGCTGAGAATTTACAATTTACAGTTTCACCTTATCTGTGCTCCGCTGTGGCTACAAGGTAAAAAAATCATACAGAAAAAGATGGTGACAGCAAAAAAGGGAGCACAGTGATACCAAAGTCTGTTTTCTCACCCTGGGATCAGTCTCTGGAGCTTCACAGCTGAAGTAAGTGGATTTATGCTAAAGTAGATTAGAGCAGATTTAGTTCCTAGACTGTCATCCATATCTGCCTCTCATCTCATCATTGTCATGGTTGCACTATAATGTTTAAAACTGTCGAGGAATAATATCTCCGTTTAGCACTGCCCACAGGTCTGTAATTTCAACTGCACACCAGCGAGGTTTTAGCTGCTGATGAATTTGGCCTCTAATTTAGTTCTTTAAGAAAAAAGATGTTCATAACTCTAACATTTTCCTAAGCAACATCCACAGTGCTGCTCATTCACCTTAGCACTGATTTCACTTCAACTCTCATCAAGCAACATCTTGAATGGTTTTAAAGAAGGAGAAATACAAAGTTCTGGTCTTTCTAATAGCAGAGCAAATCAGGAACCTCCCCATAAGCAATCAGACTTACTCCAATAGAAAATGACCACTAAGCTCACTCCTAAAATGGGTAATAGTAGCTAATTACACACTGCTGATGGGAAGGAGGACAATCTCACACACCTGCATGTTGCTTCTAGCAATGAGAGAAAATAGGACTGGAAAGAACTCCAGGAGGTCCTCTGCAATGTTTCTGGATCACTGATATGTGATTCTGTGATTTCCCACAGAAGCTCATGCCATTCACTGTGGATGTGGAAAACAGATTATTCCCACCGTCTCTGCAGCTGCCCTCCAGGTACTAACTGAAGACTGTTCCAGTGTCTTGCTTCACTCTTCTCCAGAGTGACATCCCTGCTTCCTTCAGTATTTTCTTATATGTAATTTTTTTCTAGACCTTTGATCACTGTCTTTGCCTTCCTCTAAGCATTCTCCAGTCAGTTTAGACCTGTTTGAACTATGATGCAAGAAGTTGAACACAGAAACCTGCAAGCGAAACACCAGCGTGCCCCACTTGGTGTGTCTGCCTTTGTAGGTAGCACAGTCCCAGGCACGTGTCTGGAAGGCAGCATCATAGGTCTTCTGATCTAAGCAGCTTTTTTTTTGGCCCCTGCAGTATCTCTGGCTCTTATGCTACATATCCACCTGTGATAGTCATTATGAAGTCATCATAAGTTCTTATTTCTTGGTTTTCAGGTGTAAATTTTGTCAATAAAGCTAAAATAGAAGAGTTCTTGCACTCTGAGGAGCTAAACTGGTTTATGCCCTGAGACTGTGTCTCTCCTGGCTCAATTCTACAGGTATTTAGACTGGCCCTGCTCTCCACTGGAACGCTTGCTTCTGGCTTTATTTATCAGAGACTGCAATAATTCATTTCCTATTACTTTACTGTGATGATGGATTAACCTATTTAAGGATCTGAGGGAAGACTCCATCTGTGAAGAGAAAAGCAGAACCAGAGTGGGCATTGCCATTGAGGGTACCGAGAGTCTGCTGACTGCTCAGAAAATCCGTGAGTGGGCATTGCCATGTAAAACGCACCTAAAACCCCAGGCGTCACGCCACGCTCAGTTTCCTAAAATTACAGATTAGAAAGTTAAAGGCTGTGCATAGCCACCAGTAAAATAAAAGTTTCTATGCATAACAAGAAATATTTGACCACTGTACAGTATGTATCAGAGAAATAATCTGCAATCCCATTCAAACTGTGGAGGGAGGAGATCCATTAAAAACAAATCACGTTATAGTGTTTATGCTTATGTCTTGCACAAATGTCTTGCTCTGTAAAGTTTGACACTGATGAGAAGGAAAGCTGTGGGGGGAATGATTATGTACTTATTTTCGTAGAAATGAACCAACAGTTTCTGATGAAAACAACCCAGAAGTGTGTTTGGAAGATACCAGCTCTGACATCAGCTCACTACACTCATCTTCCTCTACAAATACCAAAATCTCGAGATAAATCTGAAAGTGCTTAAATCTCTTAGGCAAATGATCAGATTCAATTGTGGAAAGGTAAAGTTGATTCTGAAAACTCAACAAGTGCAAACGGCATCCTTTAGTGGCAGTTTGGGGTTTATGTCTTGTTTGGGGTGCAGTCACTGCAGCGTGCGATCTGTCTCAGCGAAGTGGATATGTCATCCACTACCAAGCAGTCTGACATGCATTCATCATGAGAGAGGAGCCGGCAAGCTACTGGTTCTCTCTCTTCACTCTCTCCCCACTTTCTAAAATACATAATATCAAAAAAACCCCAACTCAAGCCCCAAAACTGAACAAAATGTGGATGTATAAGATCTAATGTAAAGAAGGATTTGTTTAAAACTGTGCAAGCTGTCATATCCAGCAGCATTAAAAAGCCTAAAGCAGAAGATCCTTCAAAAAGAAATCATAACACACATCCAGGTACAAAAGTATGCTGTTCACTAACACTTATTCAAATAACTTCTGAAAACACTGCCCCCCATTCTCCTGTGAATGCCAGCACAAAGAGTAAACAGGTTACTTCACATGTATCTCAACAGTCTAACCTAGTTGGGCTTGAAGAGAATAAGGTGTCTTCTAGGCATCTTAGACAGCCAAAATTTAAATCCATAAGGGTCACTAGGTATCTTGGAAAATTTTAACTTTTTTTATCTTCAGTACGTTTATCTACAGTAGATAATGAAGATCACATTCTCCCTAGTGCTGAGATCTTGGTCTTCTCCTAGATAATGCCCCGCAGATTTGCTGGACCGGGAGATAAACCCCTGACTTCTCGTGGTGTGTATCACTGTTCCCACCGCTATGAAGATACTCACTGTATTTGTGAATGTTTTTCTGTGTTGTAGCAGGGAATCTGAAAAGCTCAGTGCTCAGACCATTTATTTCATTTCGGAATCTGTGTGGCTGAATTTTATGGCACAGAACAAGTCTTTCATATTTAAATAGGGCAAACAGGCCACGCCAGAGTGGTAGAGTGCAATGAATTTGTCTTTGTAACAGGAACATTGTTTATTACAACCATTTCAGTAGAAGGATAACTGCATGTTATTAGTTCCTTTGCACTGTGGAAAAGCCTGGTGTATCAATTGATAACCTATTTTGCTTTGCCTTTATATAATGAGCTTGAGTTTTCTTTAGTTGAATCCCTAAACAGCCAGGGAACTCAGTTCAGCTGAACTGGCTGTGCTGAGTCATAACAATTCAAAAGCTGAGCAGGCAGAAATCTAATGATCCTCTGGCTCTCTCTATAGACCAAGTCTCTCTGGGCAAAGGCTGGTGGGTATGACTAAATGATGGCTTAAATCCTAACCATTCAGATCCTTCTAGCTAATTACTGCTCTAGGGATCAAATAAATGTCCCAAACTCCAGTTTTCACATTGCCTCCAGCAATTTCAAAGTAGCTAGGTGTAGGCTGAACAAGTATCCTTTTTATGTCACAGCATTGTGCAAATTGCATCTTCTTTATCCAAGAAATTTGCAGCCAAGAGAAATCATGTACTTAAAGCTATTGAATTAGTGTGGCAGCATCTTCAAGAGCCATGTAGCTAACATACAAAGCAAATTACATCAGTGGAGCAGTTCACCAAATACTTAAAAGTACTCATGCCTCTTTGTGGGTGTTCAACAGGTGGGATCAGGCTTGTTTGCAGAAACCCTCCCTCCTCTTTGACATTGATCACCAGACCTGGCATGCAACCCAGCACTTACAGCAAGACTGATGTGCTTCCAACAGCTTTTGTGTGGTCTAGACACTTCTACAAGCAAAACCCTAAGGAAAAGTATCACTGAGCTTGAGAAACTTCAGACTGTCTGGTAGACCGGTCTGGAAGATGTGGCAGCTTTGAACAGAGTCTAGGAACAGAGTCAAGTAAAGAACCCTCTAAACTACTCTTCATTATGCTGGTCTATTCAAGAGGACATGTGTCTGTTTCTAAAGGTGAGAGGTTTGGGTCACATCACCCAGCCTGGTGTCTCTATTCTATGATTCTATGCAAAGTGATTTTGTGCTTATATCCAAGACACACAGGTACATGGAAACAGTAGAGTGTTAGCGAGATCATCATTCAAGCTTAGTGGCTTCACAAAGCTCAGTGCAGAAGAGTAACTTTTGTGACTGAAATTTTAGATGAGATAAAATAGAAGGATGGTATCCCCTCAGATTCCTCTCTTTTTTAACTTTAATTAGTTGATTAACTTCTCATGGGTGTCCTAGACAAGTAAGGCTAGAGGACAGATTTAGAGACTGATCAATCTACACTGGGAGACCATCCAAGCATCCTGATGTGGTCTGCTGAAGGTCTGAGAAGATAAACAACATTTCATATCTGAAGTAGGTCACTGAAACCTAATTAGAAGTATGTCCCACCTCAGAAAAAGGTATTTTCCAACACTCTGGCAGTTTCCTAAGATATCTGTGATGTCTGGCATACTACATAGATTGCTATGCCCCACTCCTAAAGGTCAATGACCGTTAATTAAAATCTCACTGGGCACCCATCTTTTGAAGGATGTCTCTTCAGCTTGCCATCTGGAAGGTTAACAATGGGCAGATTTGCAGGCTGTGCTGCAACATTCAGATCCAAAGATGAATTTCAAACACTTCTTTGCAGCAGCTGTTCAGATCTGTGCTTTGGGGTGGTTTGCAGAGAAAGGGCCCCTTCTCAAATTTTGGGTTCAGTGTCAGGGCTTTACAGGGACTAATTCCAGTGCTGGAGATGCTAACGTTGATGACCCTAATGCTGGGCACATAAGTAATAACCAAGGATAACGTGAAAAGATAACAAAGGATTCTCTGTGGCCAGATGGGTGGAGAGAGAAATGGAGTCTCCTGAATGGACACCACCCAAGGCCTCTTTGACAAGCAACAGCCCCAGACAGCTTCCATGCTACCAGTTTCCCTTACATGATATAGAGCCTCAGGCTTGGAACTGGGGCACAAGTAATAGCACAGGCAAGTTACAGCTTCTTTTTCAGGATCAGAAGGAGAAAGATTAGCAAAAGCTTCCTGGATGTTGGACTTCTTTAGTTTCTCTGTGACTCTTTTGAACGGTTTGGGGGAATTGCTGGTGACATATTCGCAGCTATGACACTGGAAATACCTAACCCCTGGGATGGCTTTCATAAGCATGCTTAACCCAAACTCCTTTCATGGTTTCAGCTCTCTCATTTTCCAAAGAACATCCCACTTCATTATATATTTTAGCATTAAATACCTGGCATCTGTAAAGTTTTCAGAACCAACAATTCCTGTGCTTTAATATTGGCATCTGGCTTTGGCTCCCTCTTATAGCCTGAATTAATTTAACTGTTCCTGGCATCTGGGCAACTGCCTAAGAGGTGCAGAGGAGCATAATGACATGTAACCCAGGGATGCTGTTCATGTTTGGAAAATGATGTTGCGTTCTGCACTCTATAACCCATCTAGTGCCGTTAGTCTTCTACTACACACAGATCACCAGCCACTGAAGAGCAAAGATGCTTGATTAGGCTGAGCTGTCCCGTGTGTGTGGACTCTGGTAACATGTTGTAGCCAATACAATAGAAAAATGGCATCCAGAACTGTAGGCAGAGTCCCCCAGAGAGGAAAAATTTGCAGATAGAGAAAAGGCTGTTATTTGGTATGATATTCTGGCAGTGATTAGCATTTTGGTCTAGGAAGGCATCTCGTGATGAAGAGTGTCTCACCTTATCAGCGATGGGCAGCAGCTGCTGAACAGGGACAGGAGGTCTTTAGGTGATCAGCTGCACTGGGAATAATTTGAAGAGATGAGTTAATTAGTTCAGAGTAAACCAAGAATGGATACGATTAGCCAGAGTACTAAAAGCCAATTACTTCCAGAACACAGGTAAATGGCTTTACAAAGCTAAGAAAATACAGCATCTGATAACATGAGCTCTGATTTCTAAAAAAATACCTCTTCTTACCTTCCCCCAGAAAATTTAATTCTGGATGAGGGCAGATTTGGGAGGGAGATTGCATTTTTTTTTTTATAAATAATTTCTGCAAGGGCTTGTAAGACACCCGGCTACTCATGAGCAGGCTTTAACATGGAAAAAAACTCATCATTATGAAGTAGGATTGTTTGGAGAACCACTCTTAGAAGCAAACTGATCTTCCTTGCAAAGTCGAGTTGTCCCATTTTCAAGCGAGGCTTGCTCTCATGCAATCTGGCCACCCTGGGAACAGCATCAGGTCAGCCTCCCACCAGCTGGTCCCCTCTTCTCTGACAAGAAGAAACTGTCCTGTATGTAACTGAGAACCTGATGATTTCCTTCCCATGGGTTGTCCATTGAAATATTTAAGAACTCTGCTTGTGGTTTTAGCCCACAGCTGAAACATTAGAGATGTACATTTCTGGACATTCAAACACATTCAGTATCTTGCATAACATTTATACAAAAACAAGTTGATGCTCAAGGCAGGCAAACCTAAGACTGTGAGCAAAAAATGGACCATCTGTGGGCAGTGTGTGGCTGCCTCTGCTAACACTGAATTCCAGCTGGACCTGTCAAGTCCTTTCTTGTAAGCATGCTGTCAATGCAAATTGACAGGAATCCCCAGGATTCAAGCCTCTAAATGTATTCCCTTATGCAACGCTAATTGTTCGCAACAGGACAGATATTGCAGAAGAGGATGTTTGACTAATTGCATATCAAATTGCACCCAAGCCAAAAAACCAGTCTCAGAAGAGGCAGTATGGAATTTCAGATAGGGTGAAATGGGAATGTGAAATGCACGAACTCAGCCACTGAGGTTCTGCTTAAATTCTCACTGTAAATATTCAGCAGAATTTGCAAGGCCATAAGCCGATGCTCTGTATGAATGTGAATTACATCTGTAGCGTGTATAGGACTGTGTCTTGTATAATTCATGAGAATAGCCACACAGGGTCATAACAAAGGTTTGTTTAGCTCAGCATCCTGTCTCTGAGTCTGAACAGTGACAGATGTGTGGGGAAAAAAGCATAAGAAATAGGATAAGAATAGCATGCTCCTTCCCCTGCTGTACCCTCTACCTGCTGACAGACACCAGTTCAGAGATTTCTGGAGGTTGTTCCTGCTTCCCAGAGCTTAATGGCCCATGAGAGACCTTTCTTCCCTGATCCTGTCTAATTGCTTCTTTAGCCCATACATACTTGTGATATCCAAAACATTCTGTAGCAAGGAGATGTACAATTTAATTATGTATTGTGTGCAGATGTTCTTCCTTTCGTTCATTGTGATTAATAATTTCATGTGTTGCCTGCTAATTCCTGCGTTATAAGAAAGCGCAAACAACCTTCCCTTACTCATTTTTGCAATTTTCACTTCCTGCCATAGATTGCTGTGTATTACTAGGTGCAAATTAAACCTTGAACCAACTTATCTCAAATATTAAGGTGATAAGTGATCACATCTATTTGTTAGCTTCCAGTCGTATCTGTATAGTGGGCCTGTTATGAATTCCAGGTGCAAGAAATGGTCTCTCTCTAGCATTCAGGCTTTGAATACGAATTACAGCATAAACCTGCCTCCAGCATTATTATCTATTAAGCTACTGGGATTTAGAAACTCTTTGTATTTTGTTTGGTTACTGTGGCCATTTTCAAGGTCTGCTATTTCTATACTTTTTACCAGATCTGTAAGTATAAGGTTACGCTTTGTGTTGCCTTAAAAGCTCTACAGCATTTCAGTGGAAATCTCTCCATCTTCAAACAGAGAGGTTTCAGCAGACCCCTGGAGGTGAAGACCAAAAAGGACCCAAAAACCTTGGATTTGACTGAAGGAGAAAAAAAAAAAACCCTGTCCTCCCTTTCTCCTTGTCTTCACAGTTAATTGTGCAAAATGCTGCTATGAAGGTCTCCCTCGGCCATGTTTCTTAAACAGGTTTCTCAGCAGAGGACCATTGAAAATGAGGTGGACACTCCCCTAAGGGTCTTTCCCCTCAATTCTCCTCTGATCCAGGCTATTTCTGAACACCACGGCAGCCCATATCTCTGCTGTGCCACCATGCACCAGCCAGCCCAGAGCAACCAGCAGCAAATTATAGCAGAGCCCGAGGGGAGCTGAAGTTTTCTTCAGCTTGTGAGCAACTGAGCTAGAAAGAAAAATTCCAGAAAATCTCTGCTTAAAATGTCCAGGCTCTGCCAAACTGAGCTAGCATGTTTCAATAGTTCTGCCACACACTGCACTGGATCTCTGCAGTTCCACAACTCCAGCCTTAAAATTGCTTTTGGAAACAAGTGAGACTAATTCCTGCTTCTGAGTATGAACTGGAGATAGCCCCTTGACTCTTCCCCATGTGCTGAGTCATGGTCCTCATAGTCCCACTCATGTCCAAAACTGAAATGAATCATGATTATTATTTTTAGAGCTAGCCACAGGCACTGGCATATGTGAGTATATTCAACAAGGAGGTTTTGAGGACTAAAGCACCCTCCTAATCTGAACTGGAAAGAATGAACTGTTTTATTAGCTGATCGGACCTTGGCTTGTATTAGAGTCAAACTTGTGACTTCAGTGATAACTCATGTTTTATTACCTTTTATTCCCATTACTCCTATAAACCCTGAGAAGTGTGATCCAGATTTTATTGCCCTTCTTTATCACCAGGGGAATCGTGTACTGAGTTCCCAAACATTTATACTTTGCAAATTCACTTAAACCGAAGATGCCGCTCAGGGTCCAGGCTGAGAAAAATATCAGGGCCTGTTGTGTTTGGTGGAACCTGTATTCATCATGACAATCTGGGACACCTGTCCAGGTTGATAGGTGTCACTGAGAAAGTTAACAACTCTTTCTTGGAAAATAATTTCGTACGTTTATCATGGGTGACAGAAGACACAGGGGTCTGCCAGCCTGCATGCAGAGGAATTTTTCATTTATAAAAAAGGACTTGCATGGTTGGCATGGTGTTGCATTTCCAGTATGACAGGCCATCACACCTAGAGAGAGATCCCAACATGATAATTGAATCCTGGTGCTAGTGGAGAAATACAGGCTGAATAGCTGCTTCTGTCTAGCTCTTGCAGATGGAAGTGCCGAACTGTTGAAGAAAGGACAGCAAACGTGGGAAATTGAGACCCTGAGAGAGATGAAATTACTTTCTCAAAAGCACACAAGCTATTTGCGACACAATTGAGAGTCCAAAGCAAGTCTCCCAAGTCCAGTCTAATAGCAAGCACGTAACCATCCCTTGCTTTCTGAGCCTGCCATCCTCCATTTACACTCTTAGAAAGCATGATGGTGGGAAAGCCATCAGCAGTGCAGTCTGAAGTGCATTGCAGAGCACAAGCAGTAAGAGGGATCCTGAGGCTCAGGCAGGCCCTGCTGCTGTTTTACGCTGGTTTTGATCAAGCTGCACTAAAAGGCAATTTTTTGATTTCTTTGTGTAGTGCTCATGGATGCAGCGCCTGGTACACATCTTATCCAATTTGAAAGCAGATCTGTCTCACAGATTCTGGTCGCTAGAATGGATGACAGGGAAAAACTCAGGCTGAAGCCATGTGTTGCCGTGATTGTGTTAAAAGGGCTAGATGAAAAGGAAGCGTTACAGCTTGTATATCACCATCAGTAAGAAGCATGTTTGCAGACAGAAATATTTGTCCCTTTGGGTACCCAGATGCTTCCTCTTTGGGGACTGATCTCTATCAGGACAGCTATTTAAAATTCTAGTGGGTTTCTATTTAGTCCCACAAGTAATTTTCTAGAGCTGTTAGTAAACAGGAATTACAAAGGGACGCTTTCAGGTGATCTGGGGATTATAGTCACCATTATCATCAGATCTGGAAATCAGAGCTATGGGTTGTCCCCATGCTGCACTTCATGAGGGAGCCCTAGGCGCCCAGAGAGGTTCTTCACAATTGACAGAGACTGGGGTTATATGAAATGTTTTTAATACATGTCTTAGTCCCCTCAAGCCCACACCTTGTAAGCTATTTTTATACAAAAAGACAATTACACTTTTATAGGTTGTCCTCTAGTTTAGAGGAGTTGTTACTGGTCAGACAGCTTTCGGTCAATTTAATAATTGGCCAGAACTGTGCTTTGCAAATACCTTTCACAGTCTCCATTGCCTCATAAATCCATAAATAAAGAATACACATGTAACTTACCACTCAACTGCATTTATTTAGGATGCAGTAAAAGCTGCAAAGGAAGGAGTAGGAAAAATGAAATCTTTCTAAGAGGGCACAAGTTCCTTCTGCTCTTTGACATCTCAACTTCTCTCTGCCCAGCAAAGAAGAAGCTGACATTAGGCTTCTGGTGCCACGGAGGGGTGAAGTACAAAGCACCAGTGTTAAATGCACAGCAAATGAGTACCAGTCTATTCAATATAACGTAACGCAAAAACTGGTCTCATGGAAGTGGTCTGTGTCCAATCATCCAGTCTCAAATTGTCCAAGATCTAATGTTTCAGAGTAGCCACATGGATGGAGGGATATTTTAAACTTCACAGCAGGTTTTCTCTCAATATTAGAGGTCAGCTCAAAGCCTGAAATCATGAGGACTCATAATTTTCCCAAGGATATTTTCGCAATAATTATTAAAACACTGATTGCCTTTTTTATCCATATGGATGTCTGGTCCTTTTTCTCATCTTGCTAAATACTGTAGACCAACAACACCCAGTGACAATAAGCTCCACATTTTAGTTAACATTTTGTAAAATCTATTTCCTTTGGTCAGGTTTAAACGTACTATTTCAATGTTATCCTGAACATCTTCTTCTCCTGGAGTGAAGCAGGTGTTTTTTGGGAGAGGTCCTGGTAAAACCATTGGCTAAGAAGTCAGGTTTTACAAAATTTGCAAACAAAGGAGGAAAAGAGATACAAAATCTACCAAGCATTATTATGAAATTTTTTTACTGATTTCAGCAAAAAATGGGGCTCGGGCAAAAGGAAGCCATACTCCGGCTGCTTCCTGTTCCAGGAGCATGCCATCTGTTGATAAGGACTTAGTTACTCCCCAAATTAGATGGCACTCAAGAACACATAGTCTAGCTCCTGGGTATTGTAGGACCAATAAAGCCACGGAGTGCACTGCAAATGGCTTCCCCTGGCTGTTGTTTACAGGAGCTCTTAACAAAACCCTCACATCAAGCCGTAAGTGTCTCCACAGTAGTCCCATTGA
The DNA here is from genome assembly GCA_013400615.1 of Syrrhaptes paradoxus. NCBI lineage: Eukaryota > Metazoa > Chordata > Aves > Pterocliformes > Pteroclidae > Syrrhaptes > Syrrhaptes paradoxus. The sequence continues at coordinate 137,949 of VZTO01013567.1, read as the reverse complement.
TTGCAATAGCACCACTCAAGTAGCAACACAGTGTGAATAAGGGTATCCATCTGGTCCTTGGAGATGTAGCTGCATCCGTTGAAGGATCTGTCAAGCGTTCCCCAAGCAGTCTGTGCTCGTAGACGTACGGGCTAGAGCTAAATTAGGCTGGGGAGTATGCTGATAGAGTGATAGACAGAATAATCTGGGCAATAGATAAAGACCCTGTTACAATGTAAGAGTGGTTCCCCAGTGTAATTAGAAAGTGCACTGTTATGCAATTAAGAAAATTAATTAGAAGTAAACGTTTAGGGAGTGCAGGTTGAAGATGCGTTGCAGCACAGTCTTGTCTAGCTCTGTGGTACTTTTAAGATCTGCTGGTGGTATAATTGATTTTACAGAGTCTCCAAATGAGCTGTATTCCCAGACTTCTGTATTGACCACTCCAGTGGCACAGAGCCTAATTTACTACATACATCAGAACACTTCAACCCACCAGAACCAATATTGAAACATGCTGTTCACTTTTTGCTCAATGCAATGAACCTATTTGGTCCAGCAGGTTCATTCACCTTATAGCTAAGTTCTGATGTAGCTGTCTCCATCCATCCATCCATCCCTGCAATGATCTTGAATTTAGAAAACATTTCCTCACCAAGTATCCTCAAGCCAATTATCACTATGCCAGGTACTTTTAAATTAAATAAAGGAGAACTGGCCAACAGTATTTTGCCTTTTTTTTTTTTTCAGGAATCCAGAAGTGTTCATTCAGAGTAAAACAAAGTTGAAACAAACAAAGAAAAAAATCATATTCTTAGTATTTGAGGAAATTTCATCTGTTCTATGTGAAGAAATTCAGAGAAGAAATATCCTGATTTGACAAGTACCACGATTTTTTCAAGACATGCTCATGTATATCCTGTTTCCAAAATGCACCTTGCCTTAAAAAAAAGTACATCCCTGTTGAGAGTAGGACATCACCATTACATAGCTCCATTACATCACAGAATGGTGATAGGGTATCAGGTCCTTTCAACTAGAATAATATTGGCAGCCCTATGGACAGAGCTGTCTCAAGGATTCTTATGAGGACAAGCAAAATCAAGCCTGTCGGTGCCAGGGTCACTGAGACCCCCAGGGATGCAGGAGTCATAGACCTTTGCCAATGAGTCATCTATGTTGAGCTCCCACCCCTGAGCAGCACTTCTTCTGGGGGAGAGAGCTCAGGCTACACCGCTCTGTGGTGGAGATCTACCCCTCAGAGTGCTCTGTCTCACCCAGATTTTCTGTATTCCTGGCAGGTACATGTTTGAATTTATTTTGCATAGCAGCATAACTTCCAGAGGAAGAATGGAGAGGCACCTCAGCTCCAATATCACCCCTGTGCTAGGTGGTAGAACCTCTCCTGGGGACAGGAGACACTGACTTGTGTCATCTAACGAGAAGAGAGGCTTGAAGCAGAGCTTCTCACAGGCATCCTAGTTAAGTGCTGAAAGCACTACACCATCAGGTATGGAGAGAGTGAAAGTGGTAGGGAAACCACTCCTCCACAGACAGATTTCAGACAAAAGCAGTGCTATCGCTGTGTTTCAAGGAGAACTGGATCCTCCTGAGATGCTTTGGGCATCCTCAGAGGTGCCTCTTGGACTGAGACTCTCAGAAGACTCTCTCCTAGAGAAACACCCAGTGCCTGGAACCTGGTTAGCCTTGAGGCTGAGCTGGACACCAAAACCTGAAAACTGTCAAAGCTTAAATATTTCTGCACACTTGGAGAAACACAGCTTTCAGGGACCTCAGCAGCTTCAGTACAAAATCTGCAGCAGCACCTCTGAGCAGAAGTATCCCCAGGCAGCAGCTGAACACAGGCAAGTCTGAGCAGTACCGCTTTGGAGTCGGGGTCCAAATGCAGGTGGAGGGCAGTTTAAGCAAATGTCCCAAGAATACCCAAGTAACTAGCGAACTGACCCTCAAAATCCTAATTCAGAAAACTGCACTTAACCTTTCTACTAACTTGACGGAACACACAGGAAATCCCTTGTGTGACCCACATAATTTTAAAAGTCATTATTTTTTCTTGTTACTCATGTTGTTGGAATCACCATACAATGCAAGGCATGAACTGTGAAATTCATGTTATTTTCTTTTTCCATAAATCTTGTTCATTGTTTATGCTCTAGTCAGCTTGGACACTAAAATTTGATTAGGTAATTTCTTGCTCAAGATTTCATGCACCAGACCAGCATGTCTGAAATGCAGACTATCAGCACGTGCAAAAGCACACATACACAAAAATTCCCAACTCAGAACTGAGGGGAGTTCAAATTAAATTAACATGTAGAAGACTGACACTCTCTGCTGGAATCAAGTTCATTATTATTAAGTTCACAACTGCTGCTTCACGTAGTTCCTTCTCTCAGGATTTTGACTAAAGGTGCTTTACAAATTAGAGGTCAGGTTGGTACTTCATAATTTTCTCATTTTTTCCCCTTAATCTCCTTTATTCTGTTTAATTAATTCCATATATTCTTTCTGAAACTGAAAATAGTTTCCTAGTTTTCTATGTTCACACCTACCATCTCCCAGGCGAGGCTTCCCCAGCAGGAGAGGCCACCCAAGGCTGAGGGGAGCATCCTTCACGTGACACAACCTGCACACCGGAATGGCCCTGGGGATGCCGCTGCCCTCCAGCACAGAGACCCCCCAGGACACCTTGCTGCCTGCCACAACACCAGCCACCGCCAGGAATCAATCCTGTGTTTGATGAGCACCACATTTCCTGAGCTCCAGCTCCCTGCAAACTAATGAACAAGTATGATGAGCTTCTAAAACATAGAAAAATACAGTTTGCCGTAAACTACGTTGGTCGCAGAGCCCCTCTACACTCCCAAGAGATCATACTTGCTCCGGCATTTGTGCTGGGTAAATTTACACAGCAGCCTAAGAGTGTGATTACAGCTTGGGAAAACATATACAGCTTTACAAACACATACAGTTTTAAGCTGGCTAGCTTAGTGACTGTGACATATCTTGCTGGTATCAGTTACCAAATAAATCTCTCTAAATAAAAGGAGATATTTTCTTTTACGGTGAAACCTACATGGATGACATTAAAGATGGATGACATTAGCATACAGGTATCCAGAGAGCTGTGCCCGAGAACTAGCCTAGGAGTGCTGGCTAATTAGGCAGTTAAGGTGTGCAGAGAAAATAAGACACAGAAGTAAAAAAAATCTCTGGCAATCCCAAATCCTGTGCTGTCTGCAGCTAAGCTGTAGCAAAAGGATTTCATTCATTAATAAAGAGATCATTGATGATTTTATAATTAAAGCAACATCATATTGCCCCAGTTTACTCTATTTTTCCTTTAAAAGCTTCATAAGACAAGGAAGCAGCCTGACTTCTTTCAGAGGTGTGAAAGGCAATGAGAGCAATGGGTACCTCGTAATAAATCAGTTTCTGTGCTTTTGTGTCTAAATACAGGCCCTCAGTGGCATGGAGGTTGGAACGTAACGGAGGAACACTGAAACATTTTACCGTATCATCTGACCAAAAGCATAGAGCAGAGATAAAAATGTGACCATCTGTGCAGTTAGGAGAATAAGAGAGGGAACACCAAAAAAGATGTGGGAATTTAGGGAAGCCTGAAATGCTTTAAGGCGTCGGAAGAAGTCCATCACTGTTCTCTTCAGCATAAGATCTAGATCAAGCTACTCTATTTAAACTAGTCTAGGCAAACCAAATTTGGTGAGGGATTGTATCAAGGATAAGACCAGCTAGTCTGAATTTACAGAAATCATCACTGGCTTGGGGGCAGGAGCAGGGAAAGGGGGAGGTGTGTGAATGAATAGGAGGTGGGGTAGAAGAAATAAATGAATCACCCCTTAAGCCAACAATGTAGTTTTTACACATTTAGAAGTGAGCAAACAGACAAGACCAGCGATGTTGTACACAGTTTTCCAAATAAGCAAGGAGCATTTATTTTTCTAAGTCAGCCTTGTGCATTATGAAGGGAATGCATTTGCCTTCTTCCCTGACAGCAGCAAAAATCCAAGAAGAAATCATTTTCTCCAGTTCTTAACATGGTTCAGCTCCTGCATGGATGAAAAGCTGACTTATTCAGCTTCTCCCTGGCTGTTATCCCAGCATTTGTTCAGGTGTTTATTTAGTCCATCGCCCAGAACCATTCCTATTAATTATTTTGCTTCATGCTCTTCTTCTTCCAACATAACCTTCCCCAAGAACCACACCAGCCAAGCCTTCCCACCCACACCTGCAGATGATGCTGTGCTGATGGGGGCCTGTGCTTCAGGTGAGAGCTGCATCAAAGACTTCAAAGATGGAGGAAGGAGTTAATGAGTGGCCAACAGTAACAAGTGAAGTAATTTGCTCTATTAAAGAAAAATGATTTTATGCTGTATGTGTCAGTTATACAGAGAGAGACAGACACCATGGCAACAAGCTTGTCAGGCAGTAGCAAGGCACTACTTTAAGATTAACTATCGCTGGGGACATCATTAGTGGTGGAAAAACTTCAAAAGCTTTGGAATTTGGGTTCCTTTTGCACCCAGAGTCTTGCTTGCTTCTGTGGACTTTATTTGACTCTCCGGTCTATAAGCTGAGGTTGGGATAACAACAACAGCAGGCTGGGATTTTGGGTGCATCCTGAATAAGATGGAAAGGAAAAATGTGCTCATAGTATCTCAGTGCTTCCAGGCCTACCAGGTTGTCTGAGCTGTATGGAAATGAATAACTAAGATCTACCATTGAGTCAGGTTCAGCAGGATTGTCTGAAGTAAAGAACAAAAAGGAGTTTGAAAAGGACTGCTCCCTCTGTGCTTACTTATAAGCCATGAATCTGACCATTAGCCTGCTGTGATGCAAAAGGAGAGATCCCTCTGTAAATCTCCCATTCTGGGAGGATGAGCAGGTGACAGGTAATTGCATGTATGAGGTTGATTCTTTTTATCCTCCTAGCCCGTAGGCAGAATCCCGAATCCTCGTGATTGTCTTGCGCCTCATGCAGATATACACTCTGGTGGAAAGCTGGTGTCAAATGCTGATGTGTTAGGACTTATACCCACAGGTAGTTCTTCTGTAGGCAACCACAAGACAATTAGTGCACAAGGAGTTTGGAACTCTGAACATGGTCCAATGTGAATCACATTTTACAGGAACAATGTAGAGAGTTCAAGTTTTCAGTTCACAAGGCTGCAGTGCAAATTGAAACATTTCTATGGGAAATGGGTGGCTCAGCCCACCATGCCCCACTGCTTCCGCAGGAGCTGCTGCAGGCATTTTAGTCAAAAGGCATTTTAGCCCCATCAGGACTAATGGGGAGAACTGATGAGTGCAGACATTTTTCCAGCTTGCAGCACAAGGAAGGAAAATAAGGTGGATGTTAATCATCTTTCTGCAGATGCGTCAAGCAAAAAGAAGAAGTGCATTCAATCCCATGAAAAGGCTTATTTTTGAGCAGTTGTTCTCTGAGACCTGATAGCCAAGTGCTATGCTCAAAGAATGAATGAAAGAGGAGGTGGGTCGTCTGGAGCTGCCTGTTTCCCAAAGATAAAGGCAGATGGAGTGCAGCACTCTGCCCATCCTGTACAGGAGAGGGAAAGTCATTGAGATAACTGTGAATTATTGTGGTGGGGGCATTTTGCTTGATGTAAAGGGAGAAGAACTAAGAGCATGCAATGGATTTCTGCATTTGAGTTTTCCCAGTCCTGCTGAGAGAGGCCTCTCTGTGATCGTAATTGGAATGAACTCATGAACAGTGCATGTGAGCAGAAAGCAAATCCAAAGCTGCAAGCAGTTAGCTCACCCCTGCTGCATGGTTAGTAAGGAGATGTGTTGCATACTCAAGATATAGAACAGAGAAGGACACACTCATCTTACTGAACAGGCAGAGCGTTCACTAGACAATTCTCAAGGTTTTGGAGACCTCAGCTTGCCCCAGGTAGCTCTGTGTTCCAGGCAGGTGGAGGTACGTAGATGTCTATTGTTGGGCAGCAGGCAAATATCTACTCTGAGAAACTGGTGGCAACCTACAACAGCTCTGTGTGTGTGATGACCAGCAATAGGTGCCCAGGGACAGCAGGGGAAAGGCTTTGGTTCCCCTGCTGACTGTTTTTATCCTGCAACCTGAACTAAAAGGTATTTATTTCTCTTTTACTGGGAGAGGACCTCTAAATGAGATCAGCGAATACCACCTATTAGAAAGGCAGAGCCATGCACTGGAGCAGGTCATACTTCCCTTTTAGTCAGCCAGCTGTAGCCAGTACCAACAAGAAATGCTGGGAGATGGCAAGTGCAGGCTTGGGGGCTGTCACAAGGCATTTTGTGTTCAGAGGTGGGAAGCGAACAGCAGCTTTCTCCTTGCTTAAAGGAAGAGCTTAGGAACAAGAAGGCATGGAGAAAGGCCCCTCGCAAACAGCGCTGAAGGGAGAGGGAGGCAGAGCTCCATCTGCCTTGGGGACACAGATACCTGTGTGCACTGCTTCCGCTCCCAGCAACAAGTGTCAAAGACATGTCATCTTGTCAGATTATTACTGTGAGTTGGAGAAATATTTTCTGATTGCTAAAAAAAGAGTGCTAGACTACCTTACCTGCATTGCTGTGCTATTTTGTGNGATATTAGGAAAAATTTCTTCACTGAAAGAGTGATCAGGTGTTGGAACAGGCTACCCAGGGAGGTGGTGGAGTCACCATCCCTGAAGGTGTTCAAGAAACGTGTAGATGTGGTGCTTAGGGACATGGTTTAGTGAGTTAGGTGGTGTTGGGTTGGATTTGATGATCCTTGAGGTCTTCTCCAACCTTAATGATTCTATGATTCTATAATACTGTGAAATTAAATGCAGGGAGTTTTTTTTTTAAAGGACAAAGAATTTACAAAATCTTATGAAAGCAGAGAACTGTTAGCCAGTGACTATTATCTTCACTTTCTTCTTTAAATCATGATCCACATTATCACATCCCATGGATAGTCAAGCTGCTAGACCGCTACATGCACATTTTATGTCCCTCCTCTCACACTTGCCTTCATGAGCTTCTGGGCTCCAATCGTTCACCTCCTAAAACTCCAGACCCCACCTTTGGGGACAGAAGTACACATACGGACAAGCATTCATAGGAGAAAGTCTCAGCTGAAATAACTACAGCAACTTGCCTATGGCCTTCCATCCTCCCTCCTCTTCCTAGAAGACTGAGCCAAGACTCGGGGAGGAGTCCCAACACCTTTGCCTGGTTCCCTGCTCAAGCGTAGGGCTGTGTCCATGCCCAATTCCCCTCTGCTCTCAGCAGCTCATCATCTGCATCCGAGCTCCTCACCCCCAGCTCCTGTGGGTGCTTGGCACAGCCAAAGCAGACAATGGGCTGGGAAGGGAGGTAGCCAAAGCAGCAACACAAATTTGCTTGGGTTTCTCACTGTGAAACATCTTCTGGATGTTGCAGGCAATGGAGATCCCTTCCAGGATTTTGAACACTGCTGAGCTTTGATGCACAGTCAGCAGTCAAACCAGAGCCACCTGGGCCCATCTGTGGCAAGTCAAATTTTGTGACACTTCAGCATGACACAGGAATACCCTTTGGACAGGAAAAGTAAAGGAGGTTGGGTTTGGATTTCCTTATTCTTTGTATATCTGTTTTTGTTCAAGAGTGTGTTTATTTTACAATTGACAGGAGATCACTTAATATTTAGTGGGTTTAAAATAATTTGCCAGTAATAAAAACAAGTTTCTCTCTTTGCTTTCCATAACAAGGAGAAGTCGAAGGAGTTGTTCCATGTTCAGAACAATCTCAGAGGTCTCTGCTCAATTCAAACCAGAGTGCAGCACAGCCACTGAAGGAGAAACAGAAAAAAGAGTCAGACCATCTGGAAGGTCCATAGGATGCCACCAGGGCACTCTGCCACAGCCCTGGGAGAACAAGCTGGGAAAGGCTGGAGCTGTGTTTTAATCTGTTGTACACGTAGGATCCATCTGCTTTGGAACTTTGGGGAGATTTATTGCCAGGATCAGCCTCAGACATTGCAAGTGGAGTCTCTTCCGAGGAAAGACCAGTTCTCCAGGGTAAGCTGTGTGACTTTTGAAAAATTCTAGGGTCAGAGTATGTGATGTACAATTTCAGCTAGATTTAACTGGCTGTGACTGAGGGTCACAGGGCTTCCTAGCCATCCTCCTCCCTTTGAGACAGTCTTCAGCTGAGAGGACTAATTGGATGGACCTCTTGGGGCCCCTTCCAGCTGTTTCCTGAGATATATTTGTATTCTGCAAAGGAAAGACTCAAGCTGATGGCTTTTATTACAGCTTCAACAGGAGAAATTTGCATTAAAAACAATGTGGGGGAAAAAAAGACCTGGCATCTTGAAAGGTCTCTTCTAATTCTGGCAGGTTGATCAGTACGTTTTCTGCCAGACAAGAACAGTTCCCTGCTGTGTGTTTTCCAATGAATTGACTACTGCCCTCTAAAAGTAGACACTGAAACACACTGTGTAAGCATCTTCTCAAGCAACCTTAGGGGTTTTGAATGTATCTTTTCTTTTTTGCTCATATAAGGTAAATGTTCATTCTACTGATTCAGACGTGCCTTCTGAGCTGAAGAAGCTTTTCACATAAACGCTCCCTTTGAATCACGATTGAGTTTGCCACTTATAATAGTGATTTTTAAATAAATGTATTTTAGTGCAGTCCAGTGCCGTAGCTTAACCAGATGGTATTTCAGTCTGGCCAGCCTCACCTCAGCCAGAGAGAGCTGGATGGCTCCACTCTTGTCTTTGTCCAGGAGATGGAACACTTCTGAAAAGTAGAAGAGGGGAAAAAAAGAAGTATATAAACCACTGAGTCTGGCATGTAGAGAATCACTGTCTGACAAAACGTAGAGGTCTGGCTTTTTGCCATGATCTGCTGGAAATCTAGATTGGTTCTGCAAGAGAATATTACAGCTGTTCTTACCTCTTACAAGCCATTTCTAAGACGCTTCATGGGGTGGAATAGTCAGATATACAGCAGCAAACTGAGAGTTGGCAGCAGGACAACTATAAAATCTGATGCAGTAGCATCTGGTATGATCCAGGAACAAACCTGTAAATCAGGTCTGAGTCGGGACTGTAAATGATAAATGGTAGCATTTACAGTAGCTGGGACAGCTTGGGGGCCAGAGCACTGACCGTAAACTGCAGATGACTGTAAAGCAGGAGAACACGGTAGGTTGTGAAAACGCATCCCCCAGCCCCCGTGGTCATTTGGACAGGAAGACTTCTGCTGTTTCTCTGCTGCTTTCTCCAACACACGCAATTTTACTGGCATCCTCACAAATTTCCATGCAATTTACTACATTGACAGTTATATATACACTTAACAAAACCCCAGAGTTTTCAGGAATTCCCCTTGGCTGATGAGCAGAGACACTCACTGAACAGGGTCTCCAAGCGGATCATGCAGGCCACAAAGCCATCAAAGTCGATGGTCAACTTGCTGCAGGCATGGCGCAGGACTATGCTGTGCTGCACCTGATCGTTGAGCGTGAAACCTGAAGGCATGAGAAGTACATGAATCAGCAATACAGCATGTGAATATGCTGTCTTTGATGTGAATTGCCCATGGACCGCTGCAGCTGCACACAGATCTGGATGAAAGATTGAGGACTCTTCCTCCCAGAAGGTCTGTTGGACTCCATCACCCACTTCTGCTGTGAGTCCTTTCCAAAGACCATTGTGCTGGGTGAAGAAAGGCATAAAGTTCTCCCACAGCATTTTGTCAGACTGCATATTTCACATTGTTTCCCAGCATAACCAGTCCTATGTTCCCCAGATAAACCCCTAATTAGCAAGTCTTGGTGCTGCAGCTGAATAGCAGTGATTGCCGTAGAGCCATTTGCTCATATAACATTGGGCTCTATTCAGGCCCATATTAGTGCTATTTCTGTCTCCGGATCATTCACATAGGCTCCACTGAGCACAAGATAGATCAAAAAAACAGTGCTCCTTGAGATGCCCCTGAGCTGGCAAGCACTGCCCCAAAAGTGAGCAGCACACATCAGAGAGGATATCGTTGGGGCATGCCTTGATCAGGCTTGCACCTTCTCTGGTGGAGAGAAAGGTTGTGGGAGGAAATGAAGGGGAAAAAAAAAAAAGAGGATTTGGGCATAGCTCTGAAAGAGAACAATTGGGTTAGGAAATAAGAGGCCAAAAATAGAGCAAGTAATAATCAGAGAGATAAGCAATAGTCACAGCATGGACAAAAATATCAGTGGACAGAGGATGGGTTTTGATGTATATAACAGTAAAACGATGGAGCGGTATGTGACTGTCACAAAGGAAGAATGGCACTGGCAATGCTGTGATCTAGGAGATGGGGGGAAGCAAAGCCACTACAAGGCTCCACTGTTCTTCCCATGTTTGGTGGGGGAACGGCAGTGACCCAACAGTATCTCCAAGCAGCACACTCACCTGCTGCTCTGAGGGCATTTCGCATCTCATGGGAGTCAATGGTACCAGAGTAGTCACTGTCCACTTTCCTATAGATCTCCTGCAGCAGAGGGGAACACATGAATGCAGATAGTGCTTTTCAGCACATGCCCGTTCAGCAATGCAATGGTGCGAGCACAGGCAGGCAGGCAGGCTTTGGCTTTCATGGCTGGGCAACACCAGTCGTGAAGACATGCCAACACAAGGCTCACCAGGGGTTAGCAGCCAAAATGAAATAATCAGGGCTGCTCTAAGGCTTAACCTTGCTTTGCTAGTCCACTCTGCAGCACATGCCCTGCCATCCTTACTGCTCCTGGAGCTAAATTAAAGCCAGGACATTCATGCCTACCTCTGCTGCATCCACACCATCACCCTAGTGTGCAGACAGAGCCTCAGGTTTCTGATGGCAGGGACAGGGTGGCCCCTATCAGCCCAAGATCCTACACTTCGAAATGTTAATGATCAAGGGAAGTGTTTCAAGTAGCTACTGGCAAGCAAGGCAGACTGGGAAACGCATTCCCATGGGCTGGCAGCCTGCCTGCCTTCATGTTGCATGGTGGCAGTCAGGCCATTGAGGAAAATATCCTATCATTCGGCCAACACTGAAAGAGACACAGTCCATTTTTTGCTTAATATTTCAGACATGATGGCAGATGCCAGCAGGTTTATTATCCAGAATTAGATGACACCCAGACCTACAGCTCAAACTGCAGTTGGCTCTCAGGGCTTGCTCTGCTGACACCAGCCCCAGGACAGAGCCGGTTCCTCCGGCTGAAGGAGAGCTGAACATCTCCTCATGAACCTCCAGGAGAGATGCTCTGTGCTGACCAGCATCAAGCCTGATAGCAGCACACTTGCCCAAAAGGGATACTGTCAAACAAAGCAGGTCCAAATTTGACCTTCCTTTAGAGTGCTTGATTCTGGATGCACTTCTTGGGATATTAAATCCTCCATCAGAAAAATAATTCAGCACTTCTACAAGATGCTAAAAATACCAAGACAGGTTTTTGTAGGTCCTAAAAATATGTGCTGCTTGTGTTTGCTGGTGCTCAGCTGGCAATGTAACATATTGCAACAGCAGAGACATGTTCATATGAGCTTTAATACAGCAGGCAGCAGAGAGCTGTCTTTGCCAGCAATGGCAGAGGGTTAATCTGGCTTTCCATACGGTATTGCACATTCTGGAGAGTGGTGGAGCCAAGGTGAAAGAGGATCTGCTTGTGTCCTTTTAAATCAAAGGTGGTTTTGAGCCCTGGAACAAACTCCAGCCATGAGAAGGAAAGCTTCCAAGTGTATCTGCCTGTGGTGGCTCAGCCCTATCTCAGTTCTGAATCTGTACTTCAGAGCTGAGAGGGAAGGGGAGACAGTCAGAAACCTTATGTTACCAAATACTTTTGAATTTTCATCCAAAGTGTCTTGAATTCTACAAGTCCCAAGGTGCCGGTCCCGTTGGTCTGGGGAAGTTAAGGCATGGTTCAAAAATCAGAATCCCTCTACCCCCAGCAAAACTGAAGAGCAACCAGTTCTGATAAAAACAAATCACTCATCACAGTGTCATCTCAATGCCATGTTCATTCTCATCTGTAGTACACCTCCATCTCGCACAGACGTGCCCACAGCCTTACATTTGCTTAGCTAAAGGCATGCCAAGAATTTCTAGGCTATCTGCGCTCTCAAGGAATGCTATATAGCATTGCTAAATATAAAAGCACCATTAGATCCACTCACATTTTGTACAGTTAACAGTAGATCAAAGCCCTTAGGGAAACAAAGGACTGGCCTCACAGCAGACAAGTGTTAGAAAGCAGAGGCAGGAACTGCAAGCGATCAGAGAGAGTCAATAGTAGGCTACACAGAACCCCCCTGTGTCCTTCAGGGCCTTGAACATCCCTTCCTATGGGAAATCATGCAGAAACAAGGAGCTGGCCCTCATGATCCTGTACTTATTGAATTGCCCAGTTGAGTTTGGGAGGCTGTGGAGTGTAGGGCAAAGGCATCACTTCTCCTAACAGCTGGTGATCCATGAGATCCACAGCTAACCCCTGCTGACCTCAACACGACTGCCTCATGAAGTCAACACTACTGTCATCCTGGCAGCATGATTCTTGACCCCCCCAGTGCACTGGCTACTGTCCCAGCACATAAAGGAGTGCAGGGGCAGATGTGGTGACCTCTCCTTTTCCCTCGGCAACACAAAGCTTACTAGCACCCATGTGTCCTACAAGCTATGCAGAATGGAGGGAGGCATAGCACGTCCTCGTAACCTTCCCCCTGCTGCTTTCTCCTCTCTGCTATTTTTAGTGAAAAGTTTGAGCAATAAGAGATGCAGAGCAGGTGAGAGAAGCAGGCGATTGTCAAATGGTTCAGGTTTCTGCCACCCTGAGCTGATAGAGCTGCTTGGCTGAATTTTCTACCTCCAGCCATGCACCTGGACGCTGGAAGTGTAAACTTAGCTTATCTTGTCAGGAAGTTTTGCAAAGGAGATCCAGAAACTTCAAAAGTGATGAAATGATGTTCAAAGGATACATCTAAAAGGCTGATCATCTCTCTGCAAGTATTAATGTTGAAACCATCACTTTTAATATCCTTTCCTGTACAAAAAGGAAGTAAAAATCCAAGTCAGAAATACTTTCAGACATTTTTTTTTTTTCTGCAGACAACCTTGGAGACATCACCCACCTCAAAATCTTGCTAGTAAAGTAAATGCTCTGCCATTTCTTCTACTGTTTCCCTTCAGCTGATTAACATGGCTTTTTTTTGACACAGGGGCAGGGGATGCTATTGCTTTTGGGGGTGGTAAGCCTTCATCTGTCCACAGAAGTTATGCAGCAGCATAATAATACCTTCCCATGATAGTCCTCCCAAGAAGATACACAGAATATAGTGCCTCTGGGGGACATCAGCTAGCAGCTCTTGGAAGGGGAGCACCAGGTGGTACTTTTTCCCCCCCATGTTAGGGTTCAACAAGCCAGAAGAAACTCAGCTGAGGGCAGACAAAACACCAGTTTTTCATCACCCTTAGCTCATAGAGCTGGGTTTTGCTAGCACAAATCCCATCTGTGTGCTGATGGACCCAGGCCCAGACATTCGCTCTGACCAAAGAGCAACTCTATGTCTCGCCATTTCAGCACGTGCCTCAGCTCCATTCAGTGGGAACTACATAGCATTACTCACTCTTTGCCAAAACCCGGTTTAGGATAGTTTGAAGTTCAATTGCAGTCACTTCACAGTCCTGGACAGAAAGCATATTTTAGGTGTTAATACAAAAATTATTTGAAACAAACTATATTCATTTGTTGTCAGACATCCAGGGACTATTTTCCTTCCAACCCTTATCTAAGACATGTAAACCTTTAATTTTTTTGTAACACTTTCCCTTGATTATCAGACATCACATGGATGAGATCCTCAGAAACCATGAATATATCCTAGCCTTTCAAATGGGAAATAAGTGGCTTGTTAGGCGCCATGGTGACATGACCCAGTAAATGTTAACTTTTTAGCAGGTTTGAATGAATTGGGTGACTGCCTTCTTTCTCAGCTGAAAAGGTTCAGGACAGCATTTGAGATTTTTCCAGGCTTATGGAAACTACAGCCAAACAATACTAAAATTCACACAGAATCACAGAATCACAGAATCACAGAATGTTAGGGATTGGAAGGGACCTCGAAAGATCATCTAGTCCAATCCCCCTGCCGGAGCAGGAACACCTAGATCAAATTGCCCTCTCAAAACTCAAAAAGGTGTTTCTTGCTAAGAAGATGTTTTCCCTCTTTGGTGCCAGTGGCCACCTGTTCATTAAGAGAAAATCTGACGTGGCAGCCACAGGCTAGCACAGCAGGGCTTTGTAGATACTGGGGTTTGTCAAATACAATAAATAGAGAAAAAGTTCAGCCAACAGATTTTCTGATTCCTGGGGCTTCTAAACAAAAAGGAAGGAATTGGCCAACTAGGCAATTGTCAGAATTATACGCTAACTCCACAGGTAATTTATTTCAGCATGGGATAATATTTTCACAGCCCTCACTCCCATCACCCTTATTTTCAAAGTTATTCCATGCCCTGAATTACCAAAGGAACAAATCACATTTTGTACCAATAAGAGGAACAATGTAGTAAAACTGTTCTATTGTAAAATAAATTGAACCGAAAGAGTAATGAAAGGGAAGAACTGTCTGGTTTTTTGAAGACTAGGCAGTGAAAGGAACTGGCAACTCAAATATTTGCCTAATCATAACAGAGAGGTCCCAGTCTTTTTCTTTCACCTTAACCCACTTACCTCTCCAGAGAGCTTTTGAAACAGAGTCTTGAACTCATCATCTATATCCTTGTTATCAACATGAGGCTAGAGGAAAGAGATGACCAAGACTGTGGTTTACAAGGTGTCTCTAGAGAGCAAGCTGTGGATATCGTAAAGCAGCTTTACAGGGAACTATTTACAGCAATGGGACATAAGCATTTGCCCTGCAGAAGTGGCAAAACAGAGACACTACTTGAACAATGACCAGCCAGGGGCTGGCTTCATTTGGCAGTAAATACTTTATAAGACTGATGAAAAAGTTTCCTTCTGTTACCAAATTAGTTTTATAAAACAGCTGCAGTGAAAATGTTGCTGCGCCTGGCCGTAGCAATTCAGCAGTTCCTTGGAAGTCTGCTTTTGGAATTTCTCTTGGGCTTGAGGAAGACTATTTCTTTCTGTGAAAAGGATCACTCAGTGCCCTCCCCACCTCCTAGCTGTACAAGATGGAAGGAAAATTTAATGTGTTACAGCCCAGTCTACAAGGGTGCAGTTTCTGTTCCACATGGGCCCAGGTACATGAAATGCACGTGAAAGCCATGGAGATATGTAAAGAATCCCCATAAGCACAAAATATTTTTCCTGAGCACAAACACATACTGTGATCCTAGCTCAGGGGAAAAATTAAAATCTCACCCATGTTTTGCCCCTACATTATNCAACAAAAAACGAAAAGTCTCTCATTTGCCCTTAAAATAATTATCAAAACAAGCTGGTTTAATAGAAGATGTTAGCAAATGCATAGGACAAGCCACCAGGTTTCCTGCTTCCTACACTTTTGTCCCACCTCTTTCCTTGGGAAATCCAGCCTTGTTGTTCTTGTCTTGTAGCCAGACTCCTGGTTTTTGCATTCAGTGGCTGCTATTGATGCAACCCTTTTAAAACCATCTCCTCATCCTCATACTCCCAAATCCTGCACTCTTTAATTGTGGAAACTTCTACTTCACAGACCTGAGGGATCTTGTTACCACTTGAGTGCCTGCTGGAGGCCATCTGAAGAGCCATGACTCTCTACCATGGATATGCGTGTGTCACATACTGCAGACTACATAAGGAAATAGGTGCTAGAAATGGGCCTATATTGCTGGTTAAAGCATGGGATGTGGATGCAACATCTAACCTTTTCCTTTATGTGCCTCACCAGCAGAAGAGGCTTTACAGAGGAGATACGCACTGTGTTTTAGCCTGTTTCTCAGAAAAAACTCTCAGGCAGAACTCTCCATTTTTGTAAGGCTCAAAAGTGGATGGCACAATGAGGTACTCTCCCCGGGGCAGCTTCATGCGGCCAGAGACTTCACGCAGGTTGACATAAGGGTCAGATCGAGCTGCTGGTTGGTTCCTTGCGAAGAAAGCACGGTCCACATGAATATCTGTGTTATTTTCCAGCTGTGGGAAATGTGTTTTTGTTAGAAACCACTTGACAATTCACTGGTAATCCATCCACCCTATTTCAATTTCAGTGCTTTAAAGTAATCTCAAGTTTTTTCTTAGAGTAAAATAATAAATCTGTGAGTGATGGCATAAAAGATAACCACCAGGCTTCTCTCATGGGAAACAGTCAGGCAGATAATTAGAAGGGGAAAGTATCTTCCTTTCTAAAGATTATCTTTTCACATGTGTCTTTACAATCTGTGATATAAAATAAACAAAAAGATCATAATAGGTGCTCATATCTAGTCAAACTCATACCAGGGGTACTTAAGTCACCCATGTATTGAGGATTTTCTGCTTTCCCAGACTGTTTGTGAACAAATTTAAATTTCAGAATGTTTTTGAGCAATTTATAATGTGGGATAGATCTTCTAATTGCCTAGGACTTGTAGTCTCTGATTTATTTAAACNAAAGAAAATTCTATTTAAAAAAAGCAAGCCACAATAATCTGCCCAGTTAGGGCATTTACCTCATATGGTTTTGCAGATACCACATCACCAATCATCCTAAGAAAAAAAAAAAAAACAGAAAAAAAATTAAAACAACAAAAAACGAAAAGTCTCTCATTTGCCCTTAAAATAATTATCAAAACAAGCTGGTTTAATAGAAGATGTTAGCAAATGCATAGGACAAGCCACCAGGTTTCCTGCTTCCTACACTTTTGTCCCACCTCTTTCCTTGGGAAATCCAGCCTTGTTGTTCTTGTCTTGTAGCCAGACTCCTGGTTTTTGCATTCAGTGGCTGCTATTGATGCAACCCTTTTAAAACCATCTCCTCATCCTCATACTCCCAAATCCTGCACTCTTTAATTGTGGAAACTTCTACTTCACAGACCTGAGGGATCTTGTTACCACTTGAGTGCCTGCTGGAGGCCATCTGAAGAGCCATGACTCTCTACCATGGATATGCGTGTGTCACATACTGCAGACTACATAAGGAAATAGGTGCTAGAAATGGGCCTATATTGCTGGTTAAAGCATGGGATGTGGATGCAACATCTAACCTTTTCCTTTATGTGCCTCACCAGCAGAAGAGGCTTTACAGAGGAGATACGCACTGTGTTTTAGCCTGTTTCTCAGAAAAAACTCTCAGGCAGAACTCTCCATTTTTGTAAGGCTCAAAAGTGGATGGCACAATGAGGTACTCTCCCCGGGGCAGCTTCATGCGGCCAGAGACTTCACGCAGGTTGACATAAGGGTCAGATCGAGCTGCTGGTTGGTTCCTTGCGAAGAAAGCACGGTCCACATGAATATCTGTGTTATTTTCCAGCTGTGGGAAATGGGTTTTTGTTAGAAACCACTTGACAATTCACTGGTAATCCATCCACCCTATTTCAATTTCAGTGCTTTAAAGTAATCTCAAGTTTTTTCTTAGAGTAAAATAATAAATCTGTGAGTGATGGCATAAAAGATAACCACCAGGCTTCTCTCATGGGAAACAGTCAGGCAGATAATTAGAAGGGGAAAGTATCTTCCTTTCTAAAGATTATCTTTTCACATGTGTCTTTACAATCTGTGATATAAAATAAACAAAAAGATCATAATAGGTGCTCATATCTAGTCAAACTCATACCAGGGGTACTTAAGTCACCCATGTATTGAGGATTTTCTGCTTTCCCAGACTGTTTGTGAACAAATTTAAATTTCAGAATGTTTTTGAGCAATTTATAATGTGGGATAGATCTTCTAATTGCCTAGGACTTGTAGTCTCTGATTTATTTAAACAGACAGAAAATAATAGTAAACAGACAAAATAGCAGTCACAAGGGTGAGACTTTTGGGGCCACATTAGATGATTTACCCAACTTCTATTAGTAATACTCCTTTGGATTATGTGGAAAATAGTACTTAATATTTCCTTAATACCATTATACTATTAAACAAGGGAAACGTTGCACAGCTCACAAAAAACCCACCAATGTAACAAGAAACAGCAGTGTAAGAATAACATCTCTGTTTTAAACCTCCTATTCATGACTTTTGCTCCACAGGGATGTCTTTCAAAAAGTGTGATTCAGTGATCCACAAAAAGTGTTGTGTGGTTGACACAGGGCGAGGAACATTGCATAGGGGTAAGATTTCTGTCTGTCTAAGATCAGAGCATACAAAGATGTTATCAAGCATTTTATAATCATTCAGTTTTTCTGTCGTAAACTGTAGAAAAATACGGGTTTTTTTCCTCTTTTGTTCTGAAGATAAGATTGTATGTGGTATTTATTCAACAACTCCATCCTTTCTCCCCACTCAATCTTAACCCAAGTGGGACTGCAAAGATTAAGAAGCCAGATCCATATCTTTTTCAATATATAAAGTTCATTTTCCCTTTGCATCTGCAAGGCTGTTAAAAGAACACAGTAATTGCTCCATGACCACACATTCATTTACTGAGAGAAAAGATAAGGGCTGAAAAGCCAAGGAAAAATTGGCAGTGCAGGCTGCTGGACCTCAGTAATGAGTATAGGCTTTTCCGAGTGCCAGACGCTCCTGGGGTCTCTTTCTTCAGGAGTGAAAAGTCTCTTTACCTCAGTATTGACATCTGTAATGATTAGGAAAGGTTGAGCGGGGTTTTTCATTACCAGGAGCCCCAGCTCAGAACTAGAAAAGGAATGGATCCACAGAGTTTGGCACTTCTTCGAAACAACATTAGCTACATTTTCTCAATTTTAGAGTGCAGAGACCCTGTTCTGCCTTCACCTGTACTGACAGATTCTGACCTCTGTTACACAAACTTAGTGGAAGCCAAATTTCAACACTTATAAATGAAGTCAGGATTGGGACTCAGATGCCTTCAGTAAAGCCTTGTGCCCCAGTCCCTTGGAAATTATTTTTTAGAACTTGAGATATGGATCCAGTGATGAAAGAACAAAGCTCTCCAGAAGAGCTGTTATTAGTGAGGAAGTTTTCCTAGTAGCTAATATCTCCAGTGCAACAGGAGGTGCCCATCCAGAGGCTGCAAGTCTTCAGCAGAGATTACATACCTCCCGAGGAATCTGAAAGGAAGAGAAAGAGACAATATTAAAGGGCTGGTACATATCTGCATCCATCATTACGGGGGGGAAAAAAAGTCAGATAAAACCTCCTTCAGTCACTTTTTTTTAATTTTCATTTACAACAACCACATATTGTAGTACCAGCTACACATGAAGTTCTAGCTTGTGCTACGGCTCTTCCAAAGGAAAATCAGTATCTTCATACAGAGGAATCTATGCAACACTTAATTGCTTTTCTCCTTATACGGTGTTGTGAATGATACTATTGTTTGGAAATATTTGGGTAAACATTTAAATGGAAAACCTTTTAAAAGGAAAGTCAGCAAGTTAGCCCCACTTTGCTAACCAAAACCAAACTGAGAATTTATTACAGCAGACCAAAATCTACTACTCTACTGTTACTGGAATATGATGAAAATATAAGGTTACAATCACTAGCAATCAGCCTGAGGATATTGTTGTAAGACAATTATAACAAATAACAAATTTCAAGATTTGGCCCTTCTTAAATTAATTAAATTGCTATGTTAATTGGTACCTCCAAATATAAGGTAGCTTTTCTAAAAGCAATTAGTTGTCTTGAGATCACAGATTCTAGTGGGAGCCAAAGAGAGTGTTCTCCTAAGTCCGAAAAGAGCTTTTGAAGTTAGCTCTGATAACTTCTCCAGCGCTGTACTCAGTGGTATGAGCAGACAAACATCTTTAATGTGCAAATTCAGGATACCAGCAGGCCAGGGTGCTTGGCACCAGCAGATGGCAACTCAGAAACCCGCTTCATGAGAACCATTTGTGCATACAGACACTTAGGCACTAGGGAAAACCTTTCCTAGTTTTGAACCATCCTCCACAAGATACAGTAGCAAAAGTCAGCCATTCCCATCTGCTCCCACCTGTGCTGGTTAATGATCTCTCATCCAATGGAATCTACCCAACCTTTAATTTATTTTCTCTAGATATGATATTGGGAATGATAGTACTGGTTGGAAATTTTTATATTTACTTCTCTCCCCTCACGTAATAGAAATTAGAGGTGACACTGTAGATTTTTTCCCTACGTTATATTTTTAGAGACAGAAGCAACACTGGGAGAATAAAAAAAAAAAACAAAACTAAAAATTACTGAAACAGAACAATAGCACAGTAGACAATAAATCAAAACAATTTGTCAAATGCAAGGGAAAAATAATTTTAAAAAAAAGAAAGTGACTACAGTGCATGATGATAGGTTGTAATCAGAAACACTCATCTGGAATTGCCAGGCACCCTGAGCCTGCCCCCATTCAGATTTTGTAAGAGAAAGCTCTCAGTGAGACTGTAGCTAACTTATTGCCTCTAATTTTACACTTCTCTCCTGTTAAAGTGGGACAAAAACTGAGCCTAAGTTTATCTAAATCTTCCCATATTATGTGGGTCAGGAAGAAATGAGAGAAGGATTTGAATCATCTTGCAAAATCCATTTCGTATTGAACTGTAGTGCTGAATGTCAAGATGTAGCACATTGCTGTTTTTTTCCAGCACAACAGAACAGGAAATAAAGCCTTTAATCAGGAACAAACTTTACCTGATAGAGTGAATAACCAATACTAAGCAGTGCTTCTCCCATTCTCTTCTGCCTCCTGCGGTTCTTCTGCATCAAGCCCACCAGTATAGTACAGCATGGCTCATTCAGACTCCCTTCATGGTCATCATCTGGTTCATCCAACCGGATTTTAAACTGGGGATTAGTCCAGTACGTTGCTAAGAATTCCCAAGGCAAGACAAAAAGGAGGAGACTTTGCTGTCATTGTAGCTGAGATAGCTGTCACTAGAATTACAGATAATATCTCTTTGCCTGGAGTTTTTCCAGTTCTTTCCATTACATTATATGTTTCTATGTTTTCACAGCTATGCTGAATATAAATTGGAGCCATGGCAAACCAAAGCACCAAGGTATTTCCTAGGGAATAATGAGCAACAGGGAGGAGCTGATATCATTAATTCCATCCAGACATTTATCTCCAGGAAACATCCTTGGCTGAGGCTGTTGTTCTTGCCAGAGGACCAAATGCCAGACAGCCTCTCCAGAGGTCTAACCTGAAAATGAATGGGAAGCAACACTGCCACTGAACCGTGACACTTTCCTGGCCTAACCAACCCTTCAGAGGTTTACTCCAGTCAGCAGCAAAAGCCATGCAAGCAGGAAAAGCAGACAGAGAAAAAAAAAAATTCAGGCATGAATTAACTGCTTAGTGGGTTGGGAATCCCCAACAAGGAAATAACTGTGAATTAGATCTTGGTTTAGGCTGCCAAGATTTTGCTTACTATCTAAGCCCTGCAGAAAGAGCTGCACCTCCGAGCCCTTCCCACTGAAGCCCTTTCTGGTTCCCAAGCTTTTATTTGGATTGTTGTGTAGGTATTTCACCAAGTGCCCACTTGGCTGGGTCTCTACCTTGGTAGTTCTGGCAGCCCCCAGCAGTTGAACCACGTCTCCACTGTCCATTAAACAGGGTCAGATCCCATTTATTGACTTCGTTGCTTGTCAGTGTGTCAGGAGTCAAGTTGCAGATCTCAAGGCGGGTGAACTGCCTTTGAAAATCCAAAAATGCCATCCTGGTGCACAAAGAAGACCAGGGTCAGTCCATCAGCCTGCGACAGTCGAGGCAAGTGAAAATGGATGTCCCTCCCAACAGGGCAGCAAAGGTTAGTACTACAGAGCTGCCCAAAGCCCATTTAATTGAATTCTGAAGTTTGGAACCAGTTTTTGGGAAACAACATTTCCCAGTCCCTGAATGAGCTGTATCTCCTGAAGAGAGTTGTTCTCAATGGCTGTTACACATTATGTAACAATGGTAATACCATTGTATGGTAACAATGGTCAAACCATTTTGTGTCATCCCCAGCTGCGCGCAATCCCTCACAGATCATACTTCATAAGTAAATTCACTAAAATTGGTGGAACAAAATGCGCAAGGAGATGCCGTTTAATGGGAGTAAGAGTTGGCCCTTATGAAAGTTATTCTGTAGAAAAACAGCCGCAGCCTTTGTTTTGCTTTAATTCTATCGTTAATGTTTCTTTCTGCCATTCCTAGTAGGTTTGCATGAGCGACAGACCTTGATCACTTCATGCCGCAAGCAGAGGTCTGTTCTCATTTCCCAGTGCCTCATGGCCCACAGAGCTGATTGCACTGAAAGCGGTGGGTGTTTATCTTGCCAGTCTGGGACAGAGTGACACAGATTCAATACTGATTGATATAATCAGCTAACTGGGGTGGGCTTTCCATTAGGTCTGGGTAAACAGACTCCTCCCAAGTTGGTAATCTAAACTTTTTTATTATTGTGTAGCATTTAGGCAGAAAAAAAACAAACCTAAAAATATAGAGCAGCTGAGGTTCATTCTTGACACCTCATTAATTTTATTACCATCTGGTCTCTATATTTTGGATAAGCACTGAGTTATGCAAGCTCTAATAAAAGGTAATATCTGAATGGGAAGGGAGATAAACAAGAGGCTAACAACACACACATGTCATTATTAACCCCCTTGGTGCTGGCAGTTTCTCTTCATCCAACCGAAAGGACTGCTTGAAAAGCATACGTGCACATAAAATGGTCAAAAGATTAAGCTAACAGAATGATTCTCACCAAAATTCTCCATCATCTACTTGCTTATCCAGCACCTGCCTTTGTCTGGGATCAACATAATTCCATTCAGGAGCACTGCAGACAAAGCACAAAAGCACAAAGCTTAGATGTTGTATTTTATTCTACAAGATCAGAGAGTTAGGCTCTGTCTTCAGCTGCAGCGGATAAAAGAGGACATATTTCTGCAACAGTAGGACCTTCTTTCCCTCCCGATGGTGATACACACTGCAACCTGACTAGACAGGGCTGGAAGCACACTCCAACCACATTTGCAACAAATAAGCCTTAAATTGAATCATCGCTGCCAGGTGCCAGAATGTACAAATATTGCAGACTGGCTGAATTAGGTAACACACAGCCTGAAAGTTGAGCAGAGCTTCTCCATCGTAAGATCTGTTGGGATGCCCTAGGGAAACGATATAAGCTCCACTGTTGGGGTCACCAAAGAAAAGGAAAGCAAAAAGACGGGATTAGAAAATGTACTGCAGAAAACAGCTTTGCCTCTTTCCGATCCTGTCGTTACTGTGCAGCAAGCTGGATTCTGCTCTGATCTGCTCCCTTGTGATGATGCAGTTCTGCACCCGCCTCAGCAGGGTTGTCCCATGGTAAAACAGGTGCAAGAAAATAAGGACATGGCATGTGTGCCTGCCTGAAGTACCTTATCTTGGGGCTAAGCAAAGCAGCTCTGATAAAGGTAAGAATAATTCTAATCTTTATCTCTGGATTCCATCCTTAAGTGTTATACAGCATCAGCACCAGTATTGCAGTCAGTCAGGACAAGAAACTGACATCTCAAAGTATTGCGTGAAAAAACACCATCGTCTAAAGGAAAGTAAAATTTATGTTATTCTGAATATAAAAATAAAAGGTGTTGTCACTGCCATTCTCATGAGATTCCAGGGCAGGTGAAGTCCAGACAGCTTTTGATAGATTTTCAAACTTCTGGGTCCTCAGCTGAGTCAACATCCCCATTTTTTTGAAGATTCTCCAGTAAAAACCAAATACTGGTCTGATTTAGAGCACAGCAACCTTAGAGTTGAAGCAGAGGCACAATAGCTTAGCTCTGCTGTATTTCCCAGGAATGGGATTGGTTTGGATATCCTACTAAGGTCCTGGCACCATCAGCAGGATCAATCTGAGAAAAGTTGTCTTGTAAAATAACCTGGATATGGCTTGCATTGGGCTGCTCACAATTAAAACATGGGCTGCTCTCTCTTATTAGAAAGCTCTGCCTGAGGCAGTGAAGAATGTCCATGGGGCAGAGCAGATCAATATCTAACCTTGCTAATAAATTAATAGTGTTTTATTCCAGCTGATTTAGTATCTCTCCTAAATGTGCTTTGTGATTGGATTAACTGCATAGTGCCAATTTAATTTTTAAAAGATACCAAAATACACTGAAGAGAGAGAAGCGGAGGCATATAAAAACCTACTTATCACTCCAAGCTCCAGTCCACTCCACTTCACCCCAGGGATTTCTAAGCCTCACCAGTTTCTCTGGCCGTCCTCGATAATATACCTGAAAGATCCACAACAAACAGAGCCTGAGCACTTCCATTATTCCAAGCATCACAGAGCAGTTGCTTTTCAGGCAGCATAAAACACAATTTATACTTGAGTGATGCAGTCTATTACGATTTGAAATACTTAAAAGACACCTAGGTCCCTTCCACCCTTATTGTACATTATCCTGTGCCACCAAGTGAGCTGTTAGCTGCAGCACTCACCATTCCGTATAGTGACAGCAAGCTGCAAGGAAAAACACAGCTACAAAACAGCAGAATATCTATGTCCTCGAAAGCAGGAGGCGTCACAAAACACAGAAAGGTTGGAAAGAGGTTGTTTGGCATGGATGTCTCTGTAATGATTCCAGTTGCAGAGAAGCAACCTAGGCTCAGTGTGAAGCTGAGGCTAATGGAGGAGTTCATTCCCACTAGCGCTCATCGGCAAAGCACATGCTGCCACCTCAAGCAGTAGGAACACTTGGGGAAACAGCTGCCTCCTCTCCTGTTCCTCCTTTCCATACCCTCACTTTCAGTAACAGCTTGGCTCACCTTACCTTTTGCATTCCAGTCTGCTGGTACAACACAAGCTGCAGACTGCACAGTGCACTCTATGTAACTACCAGTACAGAGGTTCTGACCTGGCTGAGTACTACAGGTATCTCCTTCTTCTGTAAGAAGGTTAGCAACATTTTTATTTGGTGAGTCACAGAAAACCATCAGAAAGTTGAGGGCACCGCAATATTGCAATGCCACGTTGTTTTACATGATGGCAAGAGTAAAAGTTTCAGCCAGGCTGGATGAACCCTGGAGAGGCCGGCTTACCTCTTCTGCTCCAGTGACAGAGTACGCGTGTCCCTTTACCAGCTTCAGACTTGTGATTGCTTCTATGTCAGCTGAAGTAGTTATCTGGGACAATAAGTGTATACACATTAGGACTATATATTGTGTACAAACACAGCTTTCATGAGCAAATTAATATGGGGGAAGATATTTGAAGTGGTACGCACATTGAATATCAATATTCCTGATGCAAAGTGTATTAAATAGAGGTGAGATCCACAGCATAAGTTCACCACCACAGTTTCATAGGCCTAAATATGCAGTCCTAGTGCAGCAAAGATTCAAGAATGTACAATGAAATCTAAATCCAAATCCAATTCCCAGGTCAGACAGCAGACCCAGTCACCACCAAAGACTCATTTCACGTGAACTCAGGTCCACCCTGCCTCAGCTGAGATCCAGCATACCAGTATTTGAATTCTGGTAATCCTATATACCATGAACCAGGATTTCAAACAAGGTAATGAAACAGGATGTGCAAGGCGTGGAGTTTCCAAAACATGTACAAACACCATCTGTAACTTGAGAGAGTTTGTATTACACACGTCAATGATCTTTAGGATTGAAAACCTAAGAGAAAGCCAGAGTCAGACTACAGGCTACAACAAAGTGTCTCAAAGAGTTTGCCTCTGGCAGTTGAGTGTCTGGAGCTGAAATTACACAGAATATGAATGAAAAAGGATACTCAGAGAATGAAAATGGAGTTCAGGAAGACCAGTCCCCAAGTTCATGGCTCAAAGTATTATTACACGCTGTCTTGTAAAGAGAGGCATGATGAGAGCTGGTTATTTAGAACCTTGTCCAAAGTTTTTATAACTGAAATCAATAAAACTCTCCCATTAATTTTAGTTTGCTCCTAATTTAGACCTTCCTGCCTATGTCTAACACTAGTCTGAGGTTTTGTTACAGTACAGACCAGAGCGCTGAGAAGAGGAGTGAGGAGAGTAAAGCGGCCACAGTCTCTTACATCGATGGAACAGCCAAGTAGCGACCCAGCTCTCAGAGCCTTCTGGATGATCTGGTACAGGTTCAAAGGAGCCCTCCGCAGGTCATAGGACTCCGAGATGCCTCCAGTAAAATCCTCAAAGCCCTCCATAGTGGACCCTCCTGTGAGAGCTTCATAAGAGCCATTCAACCTGCAAGAGACGTGACAAGAGCTATGCAAGCTCCACCTGTAAGCACTGGCACTGCAGAAAGAAGGACTTATAATTTAGTAATAATTTATATATAATGTATGTATAACTTAGTCCCTGTGATCATCAGTGTGACCTGGGTCACCAGAACTAAAGTCCTTGAAAAGACAGTCGGCAACACCCTTTATGGACCTAGAGGAGACTAAAAAATAGGTCGAATGGAGGCTGCATTTGAGTGAAGGGTGGTGTGTCTAACACCACAATCACCCAGGCAGTCAACTTCTGCACACCCAGGAGTGCTGCCTCCTGCTTAGCCACCGTACTTGGCATAGGCCTTCTCCAGCAGTGCGCTCCAGAACTCATTGCCTTCCTCCGAGTGCACGAAGACCAGCTTCCCATTCTTGGTGGGCAGCCTGTCGTCCACCACAACGTCTACCCACTCCCCGTACTGCCAGAACTGATGAAAAGAAGAAAGGAAAAGATGATGAGGGCTGGTGCACACATAACAGCTCCGCACTACCATCTTCCTACCCCTTCACCTGTCACCGGTTCCCCCTGGGTTTCATTCCCATGTTGGACTCTTCTCCCTTGTAAGAGAGGCAAACTCTTCCCATCCCTGTGAAGTGCTGGGCAGGCTTCTTAACACTGTATTAAAGTTTTGCAGATAGATAATATTAACAACAACTTCTTGCACGTAACATCTGGAACACTATCCGTACTCTATGCAGAGCTTGCACGGTGGGCAGTCCAGAAAGCTCGTGTGTAGACAGGATACTCTGAAGTCTTTTCTTCCCTGCTCTTTTAAGGCCCATCCATTGCGAAGAAAAACAACGACCCTATAAAAATGCTGCAAGGAGAGGTCACCCAAAGGGGAAGCACTCGGTAGCTCTAATCCCTTCTGAAAATACTGGGAAATGTGTGAAACATTGCTAATACTATTTTTTGCCTGAGCACTTGAAACATTTAATCTTGAGTTTGAGGCAGCCCTGAAAGGAAAGAAGATAATTGACACAATAACCTCTCTGCTGAGATGAGCAGGTAGAAGGGATAGGATGTGCTCTATAACATCTGTCCTTGCCAAAACAGCTCTTTCAGCTTTGCAGGGTGAATCCATACTGCTCACAACAGAGCCTAACTTATAGTCAAAGCAGGCTGGCTCAGTCCCAACACATTGGGGCTGCAGGCAAGGAAATCCAGGCAAAGCAGTGGACAGGGAAGGGAATGAGGAGGAACAGCATCAGCCCGAATTCACTCTTGACAGTCATCAGTGACAGAGTTTGGCTTGACTCATTTGGTGTGATGGTTTGGCTCAGTTTTCCAAACCTGTATGACTCACCAGAGCCCTATCAGCTGTGAGACAGCAGAACCTAGCCAGTGAGCAGGTGTCATTTAATGTTATTTAAGTTTGTTTTTCTTTTCTTCCTCCCCTTGCCCCCCACCAATTTCAGTTACACACTTCAATTCTTGAATAGTTAGCCTGTGGCAAACATTTTTAAAAAGCTGCTTTTAGCTAAATACTAGCATTTTCCTCTTTATTCTCAACACCTTGATCTGATCAGATACCTGAAAATGAAAGATCCCAGCATAGTCATTCTGGAAACTCTGATTCTTGGGAACAACACGGTACAGAACATCTGGATTCAAAGTGAGAGATGCGATGGCAGCTAGGAGCCAGCAATCACCTAAAAACACATGTGTCATATGGCAGAAAAGTTCATTAACAAATAATGTTTTGCCCAGCTGATCCTTACACCATTATGTCCCATCCGGTGGGACTTCTATCTTTTGGAGATTCGATAGATAGCAGGAGCATTTGGGCAGCTGTTCCTTCTTAGCCCTTTCTTTGAAGGTCTGAATTCGAACCAGCACTTGGAGCTATTGCTACAGAATTGCCCATGAGACTAATGGAAGTCTCTGGGAACTCTGCGAAGAGGTGAGTCCTTTCTCTGGCCCACTCCTTATGCTGGAAAGGATGGGCGCACCCAACCCTTGTTGCAGGCTGGGTGTCTGCAGCTGGAGTTGGTTGCTGGGCTGTTACCTGCTTGTTATAGATTGGAGTTTGGGTGCCCCTGGGAAACAGCATCTCACGGGTTTCTCACAGTATTTGTCATACTGCAAACAGTAGACAGAACTTTTGTTGTTCGGTGCTATTTCCAAGGTGTGCAGAAAGTCTAGGAGAATAAAGCTGCTCTGAAGCTGCTAACATTTTCCTAGTTCCCTGTGGATTAATGTGCCAAGACATAGTTTCTCTGTGCAGGTGCATGTTCTGCAGAAGGAACTGGCAGAACAGCCCTCGCTTCAGCAGAGATAAGCTAACAGAGGAATCGAGGAAAGAGTTTAATCTGGAGCATGATTTAATATCTTAGTTAACTCCTTAAATTGACTTGAGCTTTATGATTTAGTGCCATGACAAATGTAATTGTAAACGTAAAATGGGGGGACTTGCCTGGTGCTGTGGGCTTTCTGCTGCCTGTACCCCACTGGGAGGGACCCAGCTGCCTCCTATGAGCTGAGTGAGAACCAGCTGTTCCCAGTTAGGCAAGTGGTGACTTGAGAAACACCTGTAAAGAAGTGCCCCTGGTGTGATGACTGGTAACCACCAAAGCTGGCTGATGGGATATGGGTGCAAAAGTGTGATCTACCCACCATGCCACTCCAGGTGTTTCCAATGAGGAGCGAAAAGGTGGTATTAGTATGTGAGGTGCTGCTTAAGCCCTCCCTCGGGATAGCTCTGTGTTATCTTGGCTGCTACATTCAGAAAAGAACGTTCAGGCTGGAAGGAGTAGAAAATGTCTGGATTACCTGCTTCTCTGCACCCATCTGCACCTCTTATGAGAAGAGGTTAGGAAAATTTGTCCTGCTTATCCTACACAAGTGAAGTTTGAAGAGGAAGTGTGAGGCAGGTCAAGCTGCTTGAGCCAAGAGCTTTTGCTTCAAGGTAAGATTTCCTTTGCAGAAGAAAAGATTAATTAAAAGAGTTGTGAGATGTTTAAACTGGAAATAGAAAGAAGTTGCTGCTGAGAGTCTGAAAGCCTCAACCTCTAGAACACCTATGAGCAAAAACCTTCTCGAGCTCATTTTCAGCATAATTATTTTACAGATTATTTTATACTCTCTGGGAGAGGGCTTGACTCACTAGCCTGGAAGGTTCCTTACAGCTTTATGTACCTATGTAAAAAATAAACAAAATGAGGAGAGGACAAGGTGGGGAAAAGAAAAGCATTAAGAACCTTCTCTCCCAAGGAAAATGTAGATGCAGGAAAATGAGACTGAGAAGACTCGGAGCTGCTTTGTATCTATTTCTTTCAGGATTTTCTTGGTCCATGCGTATGCTTTTATGCTGTTATAATTTCTGCTTTTTTATGGAGAGGTAGAAATAATGGTGATAAGTCTGGGGAATGGCTGTTCAGAAGACAAAGATTAAAAACCTGAAAGTTAGAACTGAAGCCCTCATTTTTTTTTTTTTCAACTACTTTAAGATTTTTTTTGCTGCTCTGGCTGTTTCTGATGTGCTGTGAAGCACAAACAACTATTTCTGAGAAGGTGGCAGGCTGGGGGTCCTGGTGTCTCTGTTGTGTGTCTCCACCTCCAGTGAGACCAGGGAAGGTCTACTGCTGTGATGAGCTGGTGCTTTCCCAATGTGCAACATCTGGAAGGGTTTCCATGTTTTTACAGCCAGTGAAGGGGAAACTACTCTGGGGTTTGTTGAGGATGGTGTGTGTTTAACGCACAATTAGGCAGAAGAATCAGTTGAAATGAGAGGGGTTTCCTTAAACGTGTTATTTACTTCCCTGATTCAGAACTAAACAATTTCAGAATCTAAACCTCATAAGATGCCAAATGCAGCGTGAAATCCTTTACAAGCCATCTTACGGTATGAATTAACTCCTTAGCATTTGGGAGGGTGAGTGACATTGGCATTGGCACTTCTGCCTCCTGCAAACACCCTGTGCAACCTAACCCCCCGAGGAAGCATGAGGGGCAGGTCTGCCCAAAGCATGCGTGGAAAGAATTGTGCTGGCAGAATTTCAGCAGTGAACTTGGCCTTCAAAATAGCTATGCCTGCCTTGAGCAATGCAGAGCCCTATCTCTGAACTTTACTTGGGGGCCTAATATCTTTGGGTAAGCTTGTGGCTGAACAAGTTCCCTCCAAAAGGAACCAGCTGGGAATTGGCTGATGTGCGGTAACTTGAAAAAAAAGGAAGGTTTGCATGGGGTGCCTAGATGCAGATGGTTTGGGACCATCTTTATATAACAAGCAATGCATTACATTCAGGTTCCTGTGATATTGGCTTTCAGACAAATTAAAGAGGATGCAGGAATCTGTCTGTATCAAGGAGCATGCAGGATGGAGCCTAAACTGCACAGGTTGCCTCTCATCTTCTAGTACCCCACAATGGGATCCTGGCCTATTAATGAGGTTTCTGAGCCCTACTGGATGATATACTTGTACTGAAAAAGTACAAGTTGACAGTGTGTGTTCATTTTTTTCAAAGTTCAAAATAATGTTGCCAACAGCAAATTTCAGAATTTTGTTGGTGTCTACAGGATAGTGCAACAGCACAAGTTCCCTAGAAAGGCAGCCTGTGTGTGACCACTCAAACTTGTCCTCTTTCATCTGCAGCTTATAAGTCATCTTTCAAACTGTGAGGAAACTATTTGATTCCCTTCCTAAAAAGTGACTTTTTGGAGGGAGAGGAAATGAGGCCAGTTTGCCAATGAATTAAGTATTTAATCATAAATATTTCCAATACAGTTATAGTCAGAAAAATGACAATATCAAAAAGCATTTCTGCTCACTGTACACATTTGAAGTGGTAGCCTTTTAGCTTATGAAAATAAATTCTTTTTAAAAGTCTTCTCACCATTAGCCCTACAAGGCTAAATCACCTCCAGGCACATACGCTGCTTTCTGCTCAGTCTCATATTTCATGAACAAAAGTTTCAGACAAGTGCCAATTACAGTGTTTACTGCTGCTGCTGAATGTGCTGAAAAGAAGCCAGCTTGATTCCTGGATCTGAAGTTATTTGTAATGTTGTTAAAGTGCAAGTTTTGGCATTTGTTTTTGTTTTGGTTTGTTTTTATTATTATTTGAAATAAGAAATTCTGCCCTTGAGTTTGTGGTGGAAAGGGGAAACATGAAGCCTAGCTGTGCCTCACTCTGTGTGTGTGCGTGTGTATATATATGATCTTGGAGAATAATTTTGACTGTTAATGAGCTTGAAGTAAAATCACTTGCTGCTCACAGATGTACTGAGGTGGCTCACGTTCTCAGTGCAACACAGGCACCTCCTGGCTTAGAGAGATAATCGAATTGCTGCAGAGAATACTGAATCCTGGGTGACCTGGGAGCCGACTCTATATTGATGATGTTTACCCAAGCGCACTGCACTCAGAGGCCATAAAATAAATGAGAAATTTGATTAGTTTCAGTTGCTACATAGCTGTGCTCCGTTTCTGTTTATCTACCAACAAAGTGTCTAGCACTCGGCGCATCTAAACTCTTAAATTGACCTAGTGATGGTGAGTTTAAGCCAAAAGTCCAGGTGTCTGGTTCCAAGATCTAACTGGACAGAGGTATTTCTGTCCTGACTGTGCTCTATCTTGTTGCTATTTCAGCAATGCCTGGTTTTCAGAAGTGATCCAGATACAATACTGTGGCTCTTGCTTCCTGGTTTGTCAAGCAGATTTGACTCTCAGCTTTAGTCTCTGCTGGAAGCCCTTCTTCAGAGCTTGTACCTGGGGCATCCTACCAGACATGAAGGAAGCACTGACCCACTAGTTTTGTGATATCTGGCAGTGCAGGCTGTTCCTGCTTTATTTCTAAATAAAGCTTCCTAAATTTTTCTATGGATATGAATTCAGCTCTGCAACTGTGTACAGAAAGGCAAAGGAACACCCAGCAAAGGAACAGGCTTTCTTCTCTTTGGGGTCTCGGATCTGTCAGTGAATGTATTTTTCAAGGTCTAGGGGATATATGTGCTAGAACAAGGACCTCCAACACTGCAGGCCCTCATGACCGAACATCAGAAGGGCCATATATTAATGTGTATAGCAAAATAAGTGAACAAACCCAGTACTATTAAGCACTCTACAACCCACAGGAGCTCCAAAGGCTCCTTCAACAGGTATCGGATCTATCCCAGAGCTGGAAGGCTTTGGTTTATTTTCCAATCTACCCATAAACTCTCAAATCTGCCCCAAGACAAGATGCGCGCAAAGCAGGCATGGGGTGGGCTCCTTAGCTGGCATGAACTGGTGCATCTGCATTGACTTCAGGGGATGTCCAGCCCAGGCCAAGGGACCTACAGTGTTGGGAGCACCCTCTGAGCCCTCACAACAAAAAGCACCTCATGAATATAAATGGTGTGGGTCTGAAAGCTAATATTAAACTGAGAAGGTCTGAATTTTTTTTATATTCTTTAAATTAAATTTATGCCACTTCTTAAAACCTGCTGCAACCAATTCTGGAGTTAGCTTATTCAGATAGCTGCAAAAAAACTTCGTAAGTCATCTTTAATAACTAAGAGTATGTGACTGCATTTCAAGTTGTTACTAGGCTATCAAAAAGATATGGTTCAAAGAACGTTTAAAATATTTCAAGTCTTTCAAGTTCCCATCAAACTTCCCAAGCTGATATTCATCTAGCTTACTCTGTTGTCAAAGAAATAAGTTTAATGGAGTGAGACAAACTCTAGGTTTTCTTGTTCCTTTTGTTCATATAAACCCAAACCTGCAGCGGTATTTTTAAAAGAAAATAAATGTGTCAGAGAAGATTATTAAAAGTAGGCTCTACATCCCTAAAGGAATTGTTAACAGGTCACATACAAGGCTTATGTAAATATATAATCAGGGTCTGTTTCACTAGAAGTGTTTTACATGAGGGCTTTAGCAGCAAGGGCTTTGATATTCAAGGTATTGGATCAAATACCAAAAAAGCATGGTATGCCTCAGATGTAAAGCAAATACCTGAATGCTAAAAGGGAAGTCCCATGCCTATATTCTGAAGTTTATTTTTGTGAAGGGTCAGCGTGCGTAGAAGCAATTGTAAACAGCCCTGCAGAAACAAATTGGATTATCTTTGATTATTTACTTTCTGAGAGAGACAAGGAAGCTCCTAACAAAACCAAAATTGGATATTGGGGTTTTTCTTCTAGGTTTAGGAGTCACTTTCAGGACCAGCACTTGGGGTAGTGCCCAACAAAGGCTGGCTTGGGAAAGTCCCCAGGCAGGCACCGTCCCCACATTCGCCTGAGGATTTTGGGTCTGGTTCTGTTGTTGGGTGGATTTTGGCACTGCTCTCTAATGAAAGCCTATTTAGCACAAAGGACTGGGACTCCACAGAGATATTCAGGAGGTGATAGAAATAAAAAGCAGCTCAGGGTATTTGCATTCAGTTTCTAGGCTTAACACAAATAATGCATTGACCTCTTCTAGTTCAAGAGCAGGTAATATTCTTCAGTCCTTTACCTTGTAAACTGTCATGGAAAATGAGGTTTTACTTCAGGCATACAAGCTTTATTTTTTTTATGCTGTTATAGAAACTTTCCAAATTGGAGGTGACGAGAAATGTCTCTTTTATTACTTATCTGAACTATTTTCCTAAAATACAGTAAATGATTACCACACCCTCTGTTCCAGCATCCGCTGAATAAATATCCTGGAGCAAGTATATGATTGGGCATCTTGTTTTTAGCATTTGAAACACAGGCCCACACACTGGGGAATTTTTTAGCAATTGCTCTAATGGTGCTTTGTTTACAGGACCAGCATTAGTATTATTTACTGCCAATGACTTGCAGAAATTGTTTGAATCTCATTTGCACAACGGATGGGCTAGAAGACCGGTAAGGTCAGGAGTACTGAGGTAAGCAGCGCAGGAGGGAGAAAAGCTGATTTCTCTGTGTCTAATCCATCAAATTCTCATTATGAGAATTTCAGCCTTCTTGCCTCTATATGTAGTCAGGAGGGGTTGCTGCTGCTGTCTTCTGCAGCTGGATCTTATCAGCGAGGCAGGCAGGGAAGAAGGCTGCTGCTGCAGCTATTCGAAGGGAGAATAAAGCCCCCCTACAGCTCCCTTCTGGCTGCTTGCACAGGAGCTCTGCTTAGACAACAGCATGCATTGTAGAAAAACAAGTAAGAAAGTTTTGCTATGACGGATCTCCAGAAGAGGATGAGTGCTCTGACAGACCTCTTGTCAGCATCAGCCCTTCATTCGGGAGCTGAGCAATGCTGCCTTTCTTGGCTGTGTTTGCAAAGAGCATTCAGTATGAAGGGCTTGGAACTATTTGCCTGCTGCGGATGGCATTACAAAGTTTGTGCTTCATTCATTTTTTTTTATAATGTGTTCCTTGTTTCTAACTGACGTCTGCAAGCAGAGGAGCTATCCTGCTTGATATGAAATGGCACAGCATCACCCCAGCCCCTGTATCAAACCACTGTCTGCTCTGCTCCCCAGTTATTATATATCTGTTTTGTGTGAAACTGTGGCTGGAAGTTGCTCTGCCCCCCCATTAAAAATCCTTAATGACTAGGCTACAGGGTGAAACTTCCCCAGTGTCCCTTGAGCCTTTGGAGCTGCTCTTTCTGGGACAGGAATGAAGCCCAGACTCTTGCTTCAGGGCAAGTGCTCTTGTGGTTAGTTTAGTGTCCAGCTCTGTCTCAGGAGGTGAAAAGCAAGCCAGTCTTCTCCTCCACTAAGGGATAATTAGCTTCCTACCTCCAGGAGACAGCTTGGTGTCTCCCAGGTTTGGCGTAGCTCTTACAAGCCCA
This sequence comes from Syrrhaptes paradoxus, assembly GCA_013400615.1. Taxonomy (NCBI): domain Eukaryota; kingdom Metazoa; phylum Chordata; class Aves; order Pterocliformes; family Pteroclidae; genus Syrrhaptes; species Syrrhaptes paradoxus. The sequence goes on along the minus strand of VZTO01013567.1, from coordinate 102,917 downwards.
CATACCCCGTCCTGGGCAGCAATGCTGGGGTGCACGTCCCACTCTTGGCTATCTGCCTCTCCATACTATGGCTGGGAGATAGCCAATAAAATGGACTGTGTATGAGGAACTTTAAGCTTTTTTTTCTTATTATTACAAAACAAAATTCAGAAGTGCTGTACGTACCCAGCTCTCCTTGGCAGACATCTGTTCGAGTGGCTCCTCCAACTATAAACTGAGGATTGGTGCATAACTCCTGAAAAGACACATTTTTCAAAGCATGCATCACCCTTCTGGTCTGAAAAGTTACCATTTCTTGTTCATTGTTTCAATGTAAAAGTTCAAAAAATACTATCACTTTCAACATTTCTTAAAAAATATATCCTTTGCCCTTTATCTGATTAAGATGGTGTGAGAACAACATTGCCTTATTCAATTGAAAACTGCCTGCATTTTTTGGAGGCAAATGCCGAAGCCCTTTGCTGCTTGAGACTATCAGTGATAGCAGTGAGAATTTTTGCTACTGTGGGGATGGAGATGGAAATTCAACCTTGATGTTTACATCTTATTTTGTCTGGCTGTGGTTTTGGCTCAAATTAACTTGTGGCAGTCGTTGTTGGCTCTGGCACTGGAGCTGTGCTGACTTTCCACTGCCCCCAGTGTGGAGTAGGTTCCCCGACCCCAACCCCACTTCCTCAGGGGCCAACCACACACACACTTCTATCAGTGACCTCTCCTTTCTTCCTGGCTTTCTGGGGCCAGCCAAATAGGTTATGGCAGTGACTGTTCCTCCTATCCCGACTCTGAGTGCTCTGACACTTCATGCTGTCTATTAGGAACTTAGTATTTTCTCTCTAGAGACAAAAGCCTTCCCTTCCTCCTGAGAATTTTCTGAGAGCTGCTGGATGGCAGCAAGAGGCAGTTTATAGGAAACCACGCCTGGTGACCAGTGTTGAGGAAGGCTTAGGCAGTTGCCAGCTCTCCCAGAGAGCCACGGTTGTCAGCTCTGAGCATCCCTGTGTCATTGCACCGCGGAGGCAGGGACAGCCCAGGACTTCTCACGTGTGTGTTTGATGAAGAGCCAGTTTCTGAAGCTCTGCTTGCAATTGTGGACCATTTGCAGATGGGAACTTGTTGGCTGGTTGAAAAGGTCCAAGCAATGAGCAGGGCTGTGATCTCCAACAGGAGCCATCTGCAACCCATGGGTCAGATCCAGGTCCCTTCACAGGAGAGCAAAGCAGGGGGTTTGTCCCCAGCACGTGTGCTCGTGCCGCCTTGCAGCAGGGGTTGGACTCTGCCCTCTCTATAGGGATAAGCCAGCAGGTCCTGGTACTCATGAGTTAAGTGTCTATAAACTGCTTGTGTCTAAGGCTTGAAATCTTCCCTTCTCTCATTCTCCTTTCCCCCATCAGAGGAAGGTGTTTGGGCTTTTTTCCTTCCTTCCCCTTTTTTCAGTTGTTCTTGATGTTGCAAGGAGGGGCAAAATGACAAAGGAGAAGCTAAGTAGGGACAGAAACAAATGGCTGAAAAATGAAAGTGCAGAAAAATCTCTGAAGCCCTGATCTTGTGGTTTAAAATAAAAATTCAGCATCTGATCTTTCCTGATGAAAATGACCACTTTAAAACGAAAGACCATTTGTTGGATATATGTATTCAGGTAATAACAGTTCCAGTCAGTTGTTCTTTAACAGTTAGGTAGCTTGAAGAGAGGCAGAGGATTTTATTAAGTGTCAGCCTGGTTTCCTGGGGTGCACGGTGGCAGGACCATGATGTGGGTACTGTTACAATTGATGCTCAATGGCTCCTGGGGCACCCTGCAGTCTGGCTGGGCACACATGGGGTGTTTGCCTCTATCTCTGGGTTGTACCCTGGAGTTGTTGCTGTCAATGGACAGGGAGGAAGCAGGTTCCCATGAAGCAGTTAAAGGATTCCTTGCTTTATAAAGGGCTTAGATGTTAATTTCTCTTTTTCCCCACCTCCTTTTCAACTTTGCTTCTGCTAACCAAGGGAGTCAAGTAAGAAATAAAAACCAAAACATACAGGAATAGTGGATATTCACATCCACCAGAAATTTAGCATGGATGTTCAGGTGGGATTTGATTAGACCTGAACCCCAGTAAAACAGGCAGTTATAAAGCACTCTTACCGTGGGGCGCTTCCAAACTATCCCCTGGGTTTTGAAGGAGTACGGTCCCAGGTCCCGGTAGCCCAGCGCAGAAGGACAGGCTGGGAACTCCTCATCCTTGAACAGGGTGCCAGCCTGCAGGCACTGCTCCTTCAGGGCTTTGTAATCCTGCTTCAAATACTTGACAGCATTGCTGTTGGATCCCAGCCCATCTGTGGCCGCTCTTTCTTGGCACAGCCTCGCCGTGAGCCTGGACATGCCTGCCACCCTCCTGGCACACCGTACAGCTCTGTCGTGTTCTCCTGGGCAAGAGGAGGTGAATATGGGCAGGTAGCAGGCTCTGACAGCCCTGGAGGGAGGAGGCACCTGAAGAGCAAATATGTACTCGAGATGTACCCCAGAGATGCTGGCACTGTGGGCACTGCCCTGTGCTGCTCCCCCGTTATTTGTTCAAAAGCATGTGAATTCCCTGCCTCTTTTTAAAACACACTTTTAATAAGGCGCAAGGGAAATCAGTGGTTTTGCAGGCACGCCTGTTTACCCATGGAAAGTGATTGTGGGCATTCAGTGGGCTGAAAGTCAGGCTTGAGGACCAGTGCTTTAAAAACCCAGATGAAAATGGTTTAAAACTCCTTCCTTCTGGGATCAGGTTCTGTGCTGTTGGAGGGTTGAGCAACCACAAAACCTGGAGCTGGATATGTACTGCTACAGCTTACATGGCAATGGAGACGTCAGTGAGTTTTAAAGTCAGGGAAAATGTTGCAAAGTTGAACCCACTTCTGGTCTAAGTGGTTTGTTTTTAAAAAAAAAAAAATTCTCTCTGGTCCTCTCAAAGCAGCATGATTTTATGAGTTAATTTGTTAGCAATAAAAGGTATGAACTTAGAGCTAGAGATGGCCACTTGGCCATAAGATCTGCAGAGGGCAAGGATACAATCCAGGAGCATGACCCAGGCCAAAAGGGGAAAATTATATCACCAGACAGGAGGCAAGCTGGTAACCCCTCCTCCCCATCTCCAGTGTGACCTTGGGCAAAAGCCACTGTACCTTTCCCATCTATAAAACTAGGGGCAGTGAAAAGTTAGCCATCATATTTACAGTCTCTTGGTTGTGCTTCCTGCATATAAAATGTTTGCAAGAAAAAAAAAAAGAAAGCCTTGGGTGCAGAAGGCTTTTTAGACCTTAAAAAGTAGTGGTTCCTGTTCTCGTAGCAGAAAAACTCCAAGTTTCTGCCCATCTTGTACTGACACAGGGGTGCAAGGTGGTTGCTAATGAAGGTTCAAGAATAGAAGCAGGAGCAATTTTCACAGAGCACAGCTGCTCTCTGCTGTCTTTCTATTTAATGCCCAGGTTTCCCCAGCAAAGCCCACTGCGTGTCTGGCTTAGAGCTGGGTAAACAGGAACTTTATTTGCCAGAGAGCATGTTTGATGACTGCCCCTTGGTAAGTTTAGAGAGGAGGTGTGGCAAAGGGAAGAGAATTTTTAAGGACTGAAACCTATTGACGTAAGGAGTCCAAACAGAAGCCAGCTGGGTTGCTTGTCTGCAAATATTTGAGGAAAAGAAATTACTTGATCGGTACCAGAGGTAGAGAAGGCTGGGCTGAGGGAATTACTATACTGGTTATCCTGAAATTAAATTAATACTGTTGAAATTGAGTGAAGGAGAAGTGGCCAGAATTTCTTCTCTGTTACATTTCAGTACTTCTAGGTACACTGTCTGTGTACTGAATCAGAATGGAGAGGGTGATAATAAAGTGCTGAGGAGAGGGGTTTTTTTATTTTCAGGAGTGTTTGTTTTTGTGGGGGTTTTTTTCCTGATAAATAGACCCATTCAGAGGTACCTACTTTCTCTGCTCGTGAAGCAGAATACTTGTTCCTTTGCAGCCTCTTATGCTGAAATCTCCTCAGTTCCTGTGGCCCAGAGGCACACTTCTGTCTTGCCATAAGCTGCAAGCTTTGGCAATGTTGTTCACAGGAAGGCACGGTGCTCTGGCCTCTGAGAAATGCCATTTTGATCAGGAAACTTTTCTTTCCCTTGTACCTTTTTAGCCATATGCGTGATATGCTGTGTGCTCTGTAACTCCAGTTGCAGGCACAGAAGAGGTGAAGCACTGGGCACCACCAGCCTGTTCAGGTGTGATGCAGAGGAAATACAATCAGATTTTAATCTTCATAAATTCCAGTGAAATGTGCCATAGGACTTTTTCTGTCCTGTATCTCACATTGGGAAGAGGCTGAGGACGAGAATTTTCTCTGCTGGAGGCTTGGCCCAGGTAACCACCCAGCATGTCCACCACAAACCTCTGCTCCTAGTCACCTGTAGCACAGCAGTTCAAATCCATTTCCAAGCTTGATTAGTAGCAAAATGAATTATTTGGGCTAGAAAGTGGTACACAAGCACCATCTAGAGGATATAAAGAAGAGGAAAATATGGTGATTGTATAGTTGACTACAGTAAGAGCTGACAGTCATGTTATGGAGCAAAATTTTTTCAGATTCCCCATGACTCTCAAAAACTGCTGCTGAAGGAGCATTAACCCCTAGGGAAACAGCAACAAGGAAAAAAAATTATTCTGATTTATGCAAATCCCAGAAGGAAAATATTTTTGCCTGGCTCTTCCTGCTTTTTCTCCCCCCTCTCCCTTTCTTGATGGTAGCAGGATGGTGAGAGAAATGGGGAAGAACCAAATAAGTCAGGAAAGAGCCTCATTTTCATTTCAAAGAAGAATCTGAAAATTCCATGAAATCGAAACTATTCCATATCTGTGGAAATCTTTAGAAGAAAATAACTGCTCATTAGCTAGCAGTTCTAGATACTACCTTTTTTTTTTCTGTAGTGCATTAGAGGGAAATGAAATGGCTCTCCTGTACCACAGCACTTCCCTAATGATAATTAAAGCTGTTTAGCTGTACTGTAGACCCTATAGCTTGGTTTAGAGAGTTTGCCTTCTCCAGTTCTAGATGTACGAGCTCCTACCCACCCTATTACTATGAAAATGGAGTGACTATTTACTAGGTGGACTAGTGCAAGCTATGAAAGGTCCTAAATGTTTGTCTCTAAGACTATTCTTTTGGAGGCTGCAATATTTCACATAAATGTTTGTGGAGGGAGGAGCTGCTACAAGCTGCAGCCTAGTGGGTTCCCTATAGGGAAACACACCTTAAATGAGTAGTGATCCTGCTCATTTGTTTCATAAAAGCCAGGAAATTAGCAGTGCCTTAGGAGAAGGATGAAGATGATGTGCTTGTTCCCCCAATATCTGCATATAGTGCAGCGCAGATGAGGAGGAGGGCTGCTCAGAGGCAGAGCAGCACTGAGCTGCTCCCAGCTGCTGAGTGTGGGTGTAGGGAAGGAGAAGCCCATCCTGCCTGGGACTCCAGCTGAAACCACTTCACTTTCAAATTCAGAGAGTTGGTTGCTTTTTTGAAGAGCTGCAGGTGTGCAGAGAGCTTAAGAAAAAGTCAAATTTCTTTCCCTTTCTGCAGTTGCCTAGTTTCAGGGGGACACCAGTGGGTAACTATTCTTGAGGCTGCTATTTTACCTGAAGCATTATACATCACAGCCAAGTCAAAATTACTCCTTTCTTTAAAGAAAACAGGCATACTGTGTATGTAGAAGAGCAGGGGACTGGCTCATGTAGTGCTCAAAAGAACTTCATTCCCTCCAACTGTGGACTCATGCCCACATCTTCTGCTGGGCTGGAAGCAGCTGACTTGCTGACTTACCTGGCTGCAGAGAACTTTGCGGTGGGTTGGCTGTTCAGATGGCTGCTGGTACAGCCAGCTTCCCATTTAAAAAGTGAAATCCTGTATGACACCAACATATCCTTGTTGATCCTCAAACCACCCGGGACAGTACAGCCACTGTATGTTTGGGACCAGTCTAACAAGCCATGGTGGCAAATATACCTCTTCTCTGCGTTGCCCCAGCTACCTCTCCCACCACCTTTAAACTGACACTGGTTTCCTTGTGTGGTGACCCTTGAAAAATCAGAGCCATCTGATATGTGGTGGTTGTACAGATCTGAGCCACTGTGTGGAGCCAAGCAAACGCCTTTTGATCAGCTCTACAGCTCCTGGATCTGTCATGCTGGGATGCAGCATGGCTGGTTGTTAGTTAAACTCCAGGAGGCGAGGTGCTGTTCTCACTTAGTCTCCTGGTTCAGTAGGTGGCCCTCCTGCCTGGGAAATAATTCAGCAGCGGTGCTTAATGAATCAAAACGTTTGAGCAAAACCATCCTCCGGTGTCATACTGTGTCCTGCTAGAGCTTCAGCACAGCCATGCTGGAGACCTTGGCTAATGACTTACTGGTAATTGAGTGTACACAGCACGTACCAGCTCTATTCAGGGAGCACTTACGGCATGTAACATTACTTGATCCGCTTCCAGTTCTTCATGCGTGACTGATGTTCCATGTGCCCAAATATTCAGCTAAAAATACCATTATCTCTTCATTAAGAGAGCCCCTCTGACCTGACAAGGAAGAACTGACACCTCCAAAGCAGAGCAAAGTCATCTGTGTCTGGCCAGGTTTGGGCAAACTCCCAGGCAGCATCAGGACTGCTCACTCGCATGGCCATGATTGACACAGGTGTTGCGGGCTTGTGTGGCCCATACCACTGTCATATCTAACTTCAGAAAGATATAAGGGGTCTCCTCTGTCCTGTGAATCGAATGGGCAATGCTTACCTTATTTTCCTATTCAATAGCAATGGTTTCCCATGTCACTGTGTAAGTAGGACCTGTGCTGAGTCTAAGCAGAGGAATCATAAGTGATTGAAGTCCAAAGCCACCAAGCAAATGGACAGTGTATCCTAGTGCATCGAGGCACCATATATCAGCAATGAAGAAAAACTTCTGATTTATAATTTTCAAGGAAAACTTCCCACCAAATCTCAGCAAACAGCACATTTGGGTATTTTATGATTCCTTATTTATGATTCCTTAGACACTTTTTTAAACAATAAGATTAACTTTAGTCAGATAGGATGGCTCCAAACAACCATTTAGTGCATCCAGGGCTTGGGGTGCAATGCACAAAAGGCAGCACCTCTCCTCCTGGGGCAACTGGGTGGCCAGCATGGGCAGTGGGTGCAGCACTGGGGCTCTTGGCCTCTGCACAGCTGTCTGAGGAACACTGCCTGGTCCTCAGCATGGCCTGAGTCAGACCTCAAATATGAAACAAATGGTTTGAAATCTCCTTTGGAGGGATGCCTGCTGCATGGGTGCCAGCAGCAGCATTTCAATCGTGCTTCGCAGCAGCACACCACCAAAATGGAGACACTCCTTTTCCCCACCCTGCTCAGAGGGGTGTGTGTTAACCCGCAGTGCATTGTCTGAGCTGCACAGGGGGTGTAGATGGGTTTGTGACAGCCACATGGGCTTTGGGTACTACCAGCAAATCAAGCTGTAAATTATTTCCGCTGTGTGCAGCGTTCAAAATTGTAACAGGATGATGATGGGGGTACATATGTACTATATTAGTTTTTTCCCTTTCTTTCGACTTTTTTCTAAGGTTACAGATTTGGATAGGGGGCCTACAGGAGGGATGGGGAAACACTCTTTGTCAGGGAGTATAGTGACAGGACAAGGGGTAATGGTTATAAGCTGAAAGAGGGCAGATTTAGACTAGATAATAGGAAGAAATTTTTCTTTTGAGGGTAGTGAGGCATTGGAACAGGTTGCCCAGAGAAGCTGTGGATGCCCCATCCCCCGAGGGGTTCAAGGCCAGGCTGGATGAGGCTTTGAGCAACCTTGGCTAGTGGGAGGTGTCCCTGCCCATGGCAGGGGGGTTGGAACTGCATGATCTTTGAGGTCCTTTCCAATCCTAACCGTTCTGTGATTCTAGGATACAGATAATTCTGGGTTTTATGCAGAAGATATGGATTTTTTTTTAAAATTTATGAATACATGAGGCAATATGAGAGCCAGGGCTGGTGCAAGTGTGAACCTGATGGGATGTACAGCTGCGATGGAGACTTCGGGTCCCCGGGGAGCAGAGATGGAGACTCGGGGGGTGTGCAACTGACTCCCGGTGCAGAGGGACTCGAGCCCGGGGCTGAGCACTGGCGGCACCCGTGACACCCGCTGGGTGTTTGCTGGGGGGTGTTGGGCGGGGCCGTGCCGGGGCGGGGCAGCAGCAGCAGCAGCGGGGCGATGGCGGGGATGGCCGCGGCGGTGGCGAAGGAACGGGCGGCGGCGCTGGGCGCGGGGCGGCACGGCCACGCTGTCCCCTACCTGGGCCAGGCTTTCGGGGCGCTGCGGGAGGAGTGCCTGCAGGAGGGGCGGCTCTTCCAGGACCCCTCCTTCCCCGCCGGCCCCACCGCCCTCGGCTACCGAGAGCTGGGGCCCGGCTCCTACAAGACGCAGGGAGTCGTCTGGCGCAGACCCACGGTAGGGGTTTTTTCTGGAGGGGGGGAATGTCTGTAGTATCATTCCGCGGCCCCGCTGCGCCTTTTCATCTGATTTTTTCATTCTCTCCCCTCTTAAATTGGGTTTGATTTAATTATATGGGGGCTGACGGCGGGTCGGGGCGCGGTGGGGGCGGTCCCGGGCTGGGACCCGCTCCCGCTGCCTCCCCGGGCAGCAGCCGGGCGGCGGCGGAGCCCTGGGGCGCCAGGTTTGTGAGATAGCAGCTGCTCAGAGCGCTGGGGGTGTCCCTTCGGCCGGGGTCTGGGCTGGCAGGCCCATGCTCCAGCTGGGAAGGAAAAAAAAAAAAAAAANAAAAAAAAAAAAAAGGCAAAAAATCCATTAATTTATCCAGCCTGAATTCTCCATGTGGACAAACCACTTGCTTGGGCCTGTTGCTCGGGATAACTCTTTCCCTTCACAGAGGGATGCGCTGACCACAATGCGGAGGTTGCCTTTGCAAGCCCTCTCTCAACTTGCGCCTCTGGCTACCAAAATAGCCCTGTTTGGCTACAGGAGCCATCGGGTCAGAGGGGCTCCACGGTGCTTTGGCATTTTGGCAAGATCCTGACAACGGTCAGTGGTGGGGAGGTAACAGAGGAGTTGTGTGTGCATGGGTGTAAAAATGCAGTGGTCCTCCTGGCACGTACCATGTGTGTAAAAACACAGTGGTCCTCCTCCTGGCACATACTGTGATGTGAGATGGCTGCACACCAGCTTTGGTCACCAGCCACCTTTCTCACTGTGCTTGGCATGTCTGGTGCCCTGCACTCATTCCTGACCTGTTCCATCTCTGTGGCATTGTCCTGCTTGTTTAAATCTGCTGCAAGTGGAGCTGTGTTCCCTACCTTACCTGTGGATATCTATATAATGCAAGTCCTGTTTCTTTCCCAGGAGCTGTGTTCCAGCCCCCAGTTCATAGCCAGCGGAGCCACTCGCACAGACATCTGCCAAGGGGCTTTAGGTAAGGTGGGGGTAGAAAGACAAGTTTTCCATGCAGGTGCTGCCCCAGGACACCCTGGTCCCCTGCTGTGCAGTTTGGGTTTATGCTAGGCTGTAACTCGCTCTGTAGATACGTCTTCTTGCATCCTGCCGCCTCTTTTCATATCAAATTAGATCTTTCTTGCCTTTCCTCGGCAGCTGCAGGTAGGGACTGTGTGTGTTTGTCTGCTGAGCTCAGCCTGGCTGTGTGCACTGACCAGGGGTGACACAGACTGGTTTCCTGACAGCTTTTCTGATCGCTACCTGTTTCTTTCCTGTCCGCATCCGTGTGCTTGACTAATTTCTGCCTTCAACAGTGTGCTTAGAAGAGCAGTTGAATGCTGCCCTAGTTTCAGCTGGGATAGAGTTAATTTTCTTCTTAGTACCTAGAACCGTGTTTTGGATTTAATGTGGGATTTGGTATGAGAAGAATGTTCTTAACTTACTGATGTTTTTAGTTGTTGCTGAGACAATTGAAGACTTTTCAACTTGCTTTGCTGGTGTGCAGGTGCACAAGAAGCTAGGAGGGAGCATTGCAAGAGAAATGGACAATTACTGGCTTAGGTTTAGGATTGAGACCCAAATTGGCCAATGCTGTATTCCGTATCATGCAATATCATGCCTGGTATATAGATGAGGGTTGGTGGAAAGTTCGACGGCTCTTGCTCTTCTGCTGTCTTGCACTTCTCTCTCTGGGCATTTCATTGCCCGGCGTGGAAACTAGCAAGGAGAACAGCTGTGGGGATGCAAGAGGAAATAAGCTGAAGTGGAAGCAATGAGGCTTCTGTTTATTCCATAACTGTAGGGAGAGAGTTTTAGATGAGACTGATAGCGTGATTGAGAGAAAGCTCTCAATGTAGGGAAACATGACTAATGTGTGCCATGTGTTGTGCTTTGACAGAGGGTTTGGCAAAGGAATGAAGTTCTGTTTGCTTGCTTTTCATCAGCATAATATTATCCACATTGTGTCGTCTTAGTTTCTAGTCCCACTGCTGCTATTTGTGTTTTCATGTCCAAAAATATAACAGATAGGGAAGCTTATTTCACATATTTTGTGCTTATGTTTTCTTTCAGAAGTTATTTTGGTTGGTGTTTTAACAACTAGGTACAATTTGTGTAAAAAGCCATGACAATAAAAAATAAATTAGATTGTGAATTTAGTTCTCCTCATGCCCCAGTATCGTCTGTGGCAGGGATTAGGCTCTGTTGTGTAATCGGCAAACTCCTTGGCATGTCACCAGCTTCCTTCATGTCTTTTCTCTCTGTCCAATATCATGTCTCGTACTATGACTATTTTGGCATAAAGCATGTCCCAACACTTAACACATGTGCCTCTGTCCTCTGTTTTTATTGTGAAACTTTACAGCTAAGCCTGCCTCCTGCAGGCTTCCAGATGTTGTGGCAGGAAGAGCACGGGAATGAAAGATTTGTAACTTCATTTTAAAGTTGTGGAGTTGCTGTTGCTAAAGCCAAGCCTCGTTTGAAATTGATGAAAGCATTTGGTGCCTCAATGGCAACTAGTCAGATGTCCTCATGAGGTTGCACGGTATCACCAAAGGATATGAACTGACTCGCAGCTGGTATTATTTTACCCTGAAACAATATTTGAACAGGAGGTTGTTAGTGTTCTTGGTTGTGTTATTGGTTGTATTACTGGTTTGCCCGTGACTAAGTACTGCAATGGCTCGCCCTGCTATCTTATGAATCTCGGCAGGATTTTGGTATTGTGTGACAGTTCACAATTAGATGCTATTGATCTCTTCCTTGTATAGCCATTGAATTACTAAGAGCCTGTATTGAATCTCTGCTTTTTCCCACAATGAGGCTAGCAGATGTGCTGTAGAAATGCCTTTTTTTTTTCCCCACTGCCTCATCTGACACCAGCATTTGAATCAATACATTTGATTAAGCTTGCATTTGCTTGAACCTTGTGTGCTGACACTGATGTCCCATCACATTTTAGGATGTTACAGTGAAGATTGCACTGGAAGATGTCAGGTGCTTTTGGAAACTTGTACTTTTCATTATGTTGTTTTTTTCTGTAGGAAGCTTTCGTTGTCTTATTTATCCCCCAAAAGGCTTGATCACAAAGAACAGACCTGTACCCACATGGAGTTTCATCGCTGTTGCAGTTCATTAGGTTCTCCAGACACTTTTGGGCTCTGGATTATCCTTTGTTCTGATTTTGTTGCTTTTTAGAATAAACTTTTAAAGGCAATTATTTGGAGTTAGTTTTGCAGTATTAGAGCTGAAGTCAATGATGATACTTGGCTAAGAACAGCAGCATGTGGGATGTGGTGACTCATTACAGTGGAGGGGAGGAACCAAAGCCACTGTGGAGAGGAAGCTTATTCACCCTTAACCGCCTTCTTTGGATGGGATGTCACCATGGTATCACAACACTGGGGTGTACACAGCGCAGCATCTCTTGGCTGCTGTTTAGACACAAGTGTCTCCTCCTGAAATAAAAATGTGTGCAAAAATAATGAATTGGATAGGATGAATTTAGAAAATGAGGTGCATGGTTCTCCCATGCTGGCAACTACTCTACTGAAAGTGGGCTGCCACAACGTCGTGTTTCTAACCAGAAAACTTCTTGGAGTCCATGGTATTAGTATAAATACCTTCAGTAGTTGTTAATCTATAGCTATGAGTGTTTTAAAATAATAATGTGTCTGTAATTGGCTGGATGTATGTTTTCCTTTGAACCCATACTTGTACATGGGCTGTGCAGTGACCTGAGGAGCTGCCTTTAGCTTACAGCCCTCCAGGTGCTTCATGGGGATGCTTTGCTTGTCCTCGCTCTCCAGAAAGGCCAATTTTAAGCCCTTATGGCTACTTATACTTGCCTTGCAGTTACGTTTTTTGTAACTTTATTGTTTATAGCTAGAGATTATGTGAATGCAGAGATAGATGTATAGAAATAAGAAGCAAAACACTGATAGCAGGAAAAAGGAAGCATGACAGGGAAAAAATAGTAACATAAATAAACTCACAGCCTGATAATATTACCTTTTCTGATAACTTTGTTCTGCCTGTTTTATTGTGCATTTACAAAAGTTCTCCTTGATTAACCTAGTCTTGCTAACGCTCCTTTCAAGTGACCTGTCTGTTGGCCTCCTCTTGGACATGAGAGTCACTGTCAAGAGCTTTACAAAAGTACCAGTTCTTGTAGTTAAGACTATTTGGTGAAGACCCTGCTCAGGCTTACTTTGTGCAGGGTAAAACTCCAGGTATTATCACAAGATCTGTTCTCATCCAGGCTTTGGATTAGCAGGTCTACTTTTAGTGATGACTGTTCAGGAAGGGAGAGGTGATATCCTGACTGCTGAGCACTGTTAGATGTGGAAACCAGAAGGTGATGTGTCTGCCATGTAAGCTGCATCTGCCTTTTAACCTCAAGAAGACTTTGCCCAAAGTTGTCTGAGTTAAGATCTATCTTTGTCTGACTCCACATTCTCCTTAGAGACCAGTATAAAGTTAATCAGATTTTACAAGAAAGTCTGCTGTTTCATTATCATCAAGTCTGCCTTGATGGGACAGCTAGAAAGTAAAGGAAATTCTTTATAAACTATTCTATGGGCTTAGAGTTCCTTTGAGGGGGAGTTTCTCCTCCTTGAACTTTAGTCTTTCTTATCTGCAGGGAAAAACTGACTCAAAGATGTGTTACAGAGTTAAAGGGTGTATGCTCTTAATCTAGATGCCTAACTAGCTTTATGACCAAGGCTTCCTGAGCTACTGAGGTCATGTCAAGTTGTTCACTTATTCTTTCTGTTCTGCAGTTCGCCTGCACAGCCCCTGCCGTGTTTATGGAACAGAAATGCTAATATTTACTTAGAAGAAGGATGGGACAGCCGCCCTCTGAGCCAGACGTGCTACTAATCTAAATCAGCACAGTTTTTCTGAGGGTAGTAAAACCAATGTCAGATCTTCTGGGGTTCTCTTGGAGCAATCGAGTTTGCCGGATCAAGTAAAGCCGTGCAACACGAACTCTGCTTTATGCTGCAGGTTGAGCAATTCAGAGGAAAAACACCTCCACAGCTGACTGCAAACAAGGGGCGTAGGAGATGCCTCCAGCTGTTTCCACCCAGCTGGTAAAGCATGCACAAAGTGCCTTCAGCTGCCAGCAGCTTTGTTGCAGAGGCCAGGAGCTGCGTGGTTTTACCCAGCTGTGCTTTAGGACTAGCACAGCGGTGCTGAGCAGGTGGAGTTGCTGTCATTCTGGGTTTATCTAATTTAGTCTGAATGAGAGCATGGATCTGCTTAACCATGTGAAAGCATCTTCATAGTCTAGGTGAGCTGTGCTGGCTTTAGTCTAGCTAGTGCACGTCTGAGATGTCAGAGACTCGCTTTGCCTCCGAGTTGTGTGTGTCTGTCTGTAAAAGCCTTGCAGAGCGTGGGATATGTGTCGGGGTGGTTCTGCTGCTCAGACAGGCACCTCTCTGCAGGTTATCGGTTATTTGACTCTGTGCTGAGATGAGGCTGGTTAACCCATCAGTTTGTGTATTTGTGACTTGTCTCATGCCTGTTCCCAGTGTTTGGGATGCTTTGAGATCGCTGTTTGATAGAAGTTAAAAGCCTCACTGAAGCTTGTTAATCATTCACACCTGGGAAAAGCTGTTGGGCTGGAGGAACAGTGGCACAGCAGGGAGAATGAAGATCCCCACTCTTTTGTTTCTTTTAGGATTTTGTTGGTCTTAAACACCCAGTGGCTCCTGGGTGTTGGAAGAGGAATATTTGGGAGGGAGGCCAAGGGTTATTTAACTGTGTGCAGTGCTGGCTTGTTGATGAAGAGTGCTCAGCTCTCCTGCAGTGTGTGCTCATCCAGTGCACATGTATATATACATCCATCCTCTTCTCCCACAGTGTCTCTGACATGAGATATTTCTGCTTGTAAACCCATGACAACCCAGTGCTCTCTTGACCCAGAAGTGGCCTGTCAGACTGAGTCCTTAACTCAGTAAGGTGACAAAGACTTTTTAAAATTGTCTTTATTGTCAATAAATTGTCTTGCTGTGTGATGAGTGCCAGTGGGGAAAAAAAAAAAAAGGAGGAAGGAGTGGAGCCAGTATGATATTAATTCAGAAGTAGTACGGTATTAATTCAGCATGACCCCAGAAGAACCCCAGTGAAAGTGCCAGGGGTATTCTCTAGCAGGGAGTAGTCTCTTGGACTTTAAGAACCCAGATTCTTGTCCAGAAGCTACCTGTTTTGGAGACTTAATAAAAACGGGGATCCACAGTATGGAAGAGATCTCTGGGTGGTCGCTCACAAGTGATTACCATGTTGTTGGGTTTCTTTGAAGACTCCTTTGGTCAAAAAAAGAAAAACAGAGTAAAAAAGACAAGAACTTTGTGCATCAGGCTGTGTATGGGAGAGCACAGATCTAAGCTGGACTGGAGTTGAAGTCCTGTTTTTGCCTTTGACCAAAGGTTTGTTTGCAGAGCCCTTTAACATCCTCTTCTGTAAGGAGAATTGCTATGAAGGGCAACTACTACAGCCCTCATGTGGCCAGGGGACAGAGGATCATGTTGTTAATTGTAGATTAGCCTATCCAAAAATGTCTCTTAGTATCTTCTGTACCCCCTCTAGGTTATGAAACAGTAAAAGCATTTCATGTTTTGAAATTATTCTGCCATTTCACATCTTCCACCTTTTGTGAGATGCGAAAAGGGCCATGGGACAAATGTCGTTCATGGAGCTGCTGCTGGGGATGGGCTGTGAAGAGCAAAGAGCAGCCTGGAGGGAGCGGTGATGGATTTGGGACTGAGGGTGGCCCTCGAGAGCTGCTTTAGAGTTAACTCTCCCTGAGACTTTCTCCCATTTGAATCCCAGCTTCTCCCCTGTGAGCTTTGGACCCTTTTCCTATAGGAGAGAGCTGGCTGTATGGAGACTGATGCTTTGCTGGCCTCTGACTCGCCAGCAGCTGCAGCTGGTCTGCATTTCTTGAACCTGCAATCCTATACGTGCTGCAGGACTGTCTTGTGGGATCTGATGTGTAATACCAGCTTTCCTGTGTTCACATAGCGAGGTAACAGCAGACCTGGCAATGGTAACAAGGAGTTTTGTGTTGGGCTGTGGGAGGCAGGGGATCAGCCAGGTCTTGCTAATGAATAACGCTGGTTTCTGAAAATAATTACAAAAAACAGAGGTAATGTTTATACAGTTGTGGTCTCCTCCTCCCTCTGCTTGGTAGGAGATGGTGTGGAGAAGCACTGCCCAGCCAGCCCTGGGGCTGTGGCATGCCAGCTGGGTGTATGTTGGCCCCATCCCCGGGAGGGTGCAGCGGTGTGTGGGGCCGGGGAACAGTGCCTGCCTTCAGACCATGCCTGGCTCCCTGGCGACTGATGTGGGGCTCAGCAGAGAGGCCTCCAGAGCGGTGGGAGGGGAAAAGAGCTCCTGTCTGTAGGAGGCTGGGAAGGGATCTCCAAGGGAGATCATCCCTCAGACAGGTCTCTGGATGGCAAGTCAACAGGCGTTTATTATATGTGGTGGAGGGAACGGAAAACAGCCGATGCCTAAGAAGACGCTGGCCTTCTGAGGAGAAGCTGCACCCTGAGCCTGTGCCCACAGGCCCAGCTCTTGGCCTTTCCCCACGCGGCTTCCTAACCTGTGGATGCTCAATTGAATATTAAGGTTTCTTTCAAATAGTCCCAGCCTGGGTGATAACTGCTGGTAGATCATAAAAACCCTACTTTTACTTTTTTTCATTTCTCTGTTGTTGAGGACCTGTGACCCTTGCCTGGAAATGGTGTGTCTTAGAGGCAGAGTGATGGGAGGATCACCTAACCATCATCACCTCAGCTGTGGTGATAATGCACAATCTCTACACAGTATGAAAATCAAAGAATGAAGTTTGAATAATGAACTGTGTCTTCTTTTTTTTTTTTTTTTTTTCCAGGGGACTGTTGGCTCTTGGCTGCTATTGCCTCTCTCACCCTGAATGAAGAAATTCTGGCCCGTGTTGTTCCCAAAGACCAGAGCTTCCAGGATAAATATGCAGGAATTTTCCACTTCCAGGTAGGTGGAAAACAGCTTTCCCCCCCAGCACTGTTGGCCAGGAGCCGGTGTGGCTGGTCATGTCTATGCGCGTGGTGTTTCCTGAAACACTGTGAGGGATGTCAAAGAGGCAGGCAGAAAAACAGAGACATCCACGGAGGGTGGTGGAAGGAAGAAGAACCAAAGAGCTGGGAGCAGGGGCTGTCTTTGTGGCCCTTCCTCCATCAGCAGATCCAGCTGAGGACGTGCAGCCCTGCATGGGGTGGGCAAAGCTGACTGCGAGGGGATTGCTTTTCCTTTAGGAAACCAGTGTTAACAGATAAACATCCCGATGACCTGATTGCATAGCAACTGCATAGGGCAGTGATGAGGTGTTTATGCTCTCTTTCCAGTTCTGGCAGTACGGGGAGTGGGTAGACGTTGTGGTGGACGACAGGCTGCCCACCAAGAATGGGGAGCTGCTCTTCGTGCACTCGGCGGAGGGCAGTGAGTTCTGGAGCGCGCTGCTGGAGAAGGCCTACGCCAAGTGAGTGGAGGCCAGGCTTTCACCCCACACAGGTCTCCCAGATTGCACAGATGCTTTGCATTTAAAATGTTGGCCTACTTATTAGCCTCTGTAGCTTCTGGGGTATCCAATAGTGGGCTGCTTTAGTAAAGCTTTGCTGACAGGTACATAAGACAAGTAGGAAAAACATATTGGCTTTGTTGCTAGCCGAGAAAAATAGCTCTTGTACCTCATGGCAAGGTTGTCCCTAGGGTGGTGTCTTCTGTCGCTGGAGCCTGGGAAGCTCCGTTTCATGTGTTCTGTGCACCTGTGAGGGCTTGCAGCTGCTGTGCTTAAGTGTGCAAAGCACACTAGTCCGTGTGTCCAGGTCTCTGTTCAAGGTGAAGATGCTCAAATCTGCATTTCCAGTTTGGGGATGGCCAGGGAGGAATTCTGCCAGCTAACATTACTATTTTCAATTGACTTTAAGAAACTGAGCTGTTCTAGATCAGACCAATAATTGTTAAAGGGGTTAAAAGACTATTTGGAACTAGAGAAGCAAATTGTTGGGTCTTGATTTTTTTTAATATTATTTTTTCTTCAAAGAGTGTTCATGATTTTTGTCATTGATATGACTGAACCTGCAACCTGTATGCATGGTGGTATAAGGTTTCATGCTGGGCTTCCCAAGTACCGATGTCTAAGTAGCAAGGCTGAATGGAGGGTGCATTTGTAACTGCTGTGGTGCTGTTGAAAGCAGAAATGCTGTGACAGTGGGCACAGCTGAGTGCCTCTCTCCAAGAGAAGAGGAGAATAGGGAACCTGATGGGGGGGTGTGTGTGCGTCCTTTCATGCAGGCTGAATGGATCGTATGAGTCTCTCTCTGGTGGCACCACCACTGAAGGCTTTGAGGACTTCACTGGTGGAATTGCAGAATGGTATGAGCTGCAGAAGGCACCACCCACCCTCTTCAAAATCATCCAGAAGGCTCTTCAGAAAGGCTCTCTCCTTGGCTGCTCCATTGACGTGAGTTAGTGGGCTTATTGCTGGATATTCAGCTCTTGCTGTGCATGCATGCAGCTGGGGCGTGGATCCATGCTCCATCCACAGGAGGTGCACAAAGGATGCTGCCTACGGTTCTCTGGTTCTCTGTTCTACCTTGCATCTAGAGAATTTGACCCAAGAGTGTGACCCAGGCACGTGCTCCTCAGGGAGGTTAGGTTGAAATGTAGACTTCATTAGTTCATGTGTAAAAGCTCATTGCCTCCTTTGTGTTCCTTGAGACCTAGAGCTTTTGCTGTTTTGTAGGTTCGTGCAAGTCATACGGGGTCCTAATGTACATCTTTGTTTTTAAGAAAGGCTGTAGCTTGGCATCAGCTTGGTACAGGCTGAGTGGGTTTGGACAGAAAGCTGCTGCCAATGTCTCCTACAGTCAGATGCTCAGAAGTGGCAGCCTCTGTCCTTGCTGTAGCCTGTCTGTCACAGGAATTGTACCAAAACATTTCCAAAATATCTGGGCTCTCTTCTTGAGGCAGGGAGGCTCAGACTGTTGCCATGCCTTTAAAAGGCTTTATGGGAGAATACATCATGGAAAGCTGCACCTGCACGGGAAGGACAAGAGGAGCTTTGGCCCTGCCTGCAATGGTTCAGCATTGCTCTTAGCTTTACTGTAATGAGTCCAAGTATTGTTATTGCGGTAATTGCCCTACTACCAAACAAGATTATTTCTTAGTTATATGTACAGGGAAGGTAAACTGTTTACAAGAACTCTATTCATAATGTGAATCCAAATGTTTCCTCCCATTTTTCAAGTTAAATCAGAGTTGTAGGATAGGGAAGCTTCACAGCAGGAGAAGTATTTGGTTAATGTCAGCATGAGACTTTGCAGCATTTCTGAGGC
Source organism: Syrrhaptes paradoxus (assembly GCA_013400615.1). Classification (NCBI taxonomy): domain Eukaryota; kingdom Metazoa; phylum Chordata; class Aves; order Pterocliformes; family Pteroclidae; genus Syrrhaptes; species Syrrhaptes paradoxus. The sequence goes on along the minus strand of VZTO01013567.1, from coordinate 84,041 downwards.
CTGTTTTACTCGTTTGCATTTAGATAAGAATCTGACATCTGTATTTTTGTCCCCAAATGTCTTGTTGGGGTTGTGTGGGAGTAAATATATTCTGTTGTTGGTAAGTGCTGATACTTTGTGTATTGTTAACTAATTATTAGTGAGTTTAGCCTTTAAAAAAATCCTGTAAAATCTTGCCTTCTCTTCTGTGAGAGAAATAGGGACACAGAGGTTAAACATTACATGGAGAGTGCCCTGCGGGGCAGTCATAAGGCATGAATTGACACCAGGAATCCTGCCTGCTTCATCCCACCCTTTCTGTTTTTGTAAGCTTCAAGTATGCATCACACACGTTCTCAAATGGTGGGAAAGCAATGACAGCCATATGTTCCGTAGAGGGTTAAGCATTATTACAGCAAGTTATCAAGCAGTCACTTCTAGCAAGAAGCGACTTTTCTCTGCAGCGTTTATAGGCCAGACTGCCCCAAGTATTGTAATGGCTGTGGAAAAGTGAGAAGGTGCCTTTAGGTATAAATGGCATCCAGAGTGGAGCCTTTTCCCTTGCTCCCGTGCATGGCAGGTCCTTGGGTGGTGGTGCTGGGGAAACAAAGGGGAACCTCCAACCTCCCCTGTGGAGCCCAAGGTGGGGTTTTGACCTTGAAGCAAAGTATTGGGGCTTGCTGGACCTGATCCCTGGTCATGCCCAGGCAGCCTCGGGCTGGTCACACCCTGCATTCCTCTTGGGCGCTTGAGAACATGGAGTTTGTGGTGCGTATTCCTTTCTTACGGCATTTGGAGATGCATGAGAGGAGATGCACCACACCAAGCGTTTCCGAGCCAGGAGGGAGCTTTGCTGTGGTGCAGGGCTTCTGGTGTGGACCCCTGGGGCTCCAGCACGTGCTGTCTTCCCCTCTCCAGCTCTGTCACACAGATCCCTCTTGTCCCCTCTGTGCAGCATCTGAACCCCCCCCATGCAGCCTCCCAGTGAGATTAAAGCTCTGTCTGGGGGGAAGCTTTGCTCCGTTGGATCCCCAGCTCATGGGAAGCCATGCTCACTGACTTTCTTTGCTCCTCCAGATCACAAGTGCGGCAGAGACAGAGGCAGTCACATCCCAGAAGCTGGTGAAGGGACACGCATACTCAGTCACGGGGGCAGAGGAGGTAGGTGTGCTTCCCCAAAGGGGCAAAATACAGCAAGCTTTGTGTGTAGCCCTCCCTGGGCCTTGGCAGCCACAAATTCATCTTCAACTTGGCAAATTCTTCAGTCTCATCCGTTTTGCCAAATGAAGTTTTGAGTCCCTTCTTTCTGCAGAAATACTGAATTAGTTGGTTTGTTTTGGATAAATACAAACTTGATTTCTTGGGGTTTTGACCAAAAAACCCTTTGTTTCATAAGCCCTGCTATTTCCTAGTGAGCAGGGCCGTGGGAAGCCCTATGCAAAGGGCACACTACCCTCTGCTGGTGACCAGCCCTTCAGTACATTTCTGTGTAACAGGCAGCACTCTACCTTCAATGCACAGTGAGATGTGCAAGAGATGTGTGCCAAGGAAAAAAAAATTACTGTACCTTAACTGGCTGCTGAACAGCACCTTTCAGCAGGGCACGGTGTTCGAATGCAAGGTGTGTGTCCAGTAAGCAACTGGCAAAGGTAAGATGAGTGAAAACAAAGGAAGCAGGTCATGGTGTCCTTCCACATGTGCAATGGCGGTCGCTTCGCTGGTACTTGTTTCTGAAATAGTTTCTGAAACTTTGGAGTGATGTGTAGAGATTCTGTGATCTCCTGACATGCTGCACTGAGCTGGACACTGCTAATGGGCAGGTTTATGTGCTTGCATTTGGTCCTCCTTTCACAGCAAAAGCAGCAAAGTGGGAATTTGTTGACCTTAATTCACAGAGGCATGACTTAACCAGGCTTTTCCTTTGGAGATATGTGCAGGCTTTGTAAGGCTCATTCATCTCGGGCACCATGGCATCATCTCTGGACCCTGTGCTGCTGCTGCTTTGTGCTGTTTTCTCAGCTTTGGATTCTAGAGATGCGACAGCCCCTTTTTCAAATTAGCGCCCTGTGTTCCCCATAGATGCTGGGTGTTCTGATGAAGCTTGTACAGCTTTGCCTGGCTTGGACTCTGTGCACACAGAGATCAGCAGGTGACAAGCCAGGGCTTCAGCACAGTGAGAGGAGGTACTGTCATGACAGGGCTGACACCACTGCACCATGGGACATTTGTGTGGTCAAAGGGGTTGTGGCCAGACTGAGTATCCCATCTTGTGTAATAGGTGCAATTCAGATTATATATAGGGCAGGGGGGAAAGGCATTTGAATGTGAAATAAATAGATGCCAGCTTTAGAGAAATATCCCCTTTACCTGCTTTTTGGCAGTCCTGTAGCAGCTTTACATTCCCTTTGCTTGAAATCCTATCAGAGGTAACTTTTTTTATTGGCACAAAACAGACATTTTGGTTATTGTGAGCTTTGATTGTACAAAAAAAACCTTATCTGGACAAGCTTGGGTGCGTGGAGCTCATTCAAAATCAGTCTTCATGTCTTTTGGACCAGATGAGTGAGTGATTGCATGTATACGCTTTAGTATTTGTGTAGCACTGAGACACACTGTCGTGTCCTTTAGTTCCCATAGAAAAGGTAGAAGGGAGCACATTGCTGAGTCCCTGGGTAACTCTCTGTACACTTCTGATCCCATCAGGTGAATTTCCGAGGAACGGTGCAGAAGCTGATCAGAATCCGAAATCCCTGGGGGGAAGTGGAGTGGACCGGGAAATGGAATGACAAGTGAGTTCATGGCCTGCCCGTTACCCGTAGGCTTTTACTGCAGGGGTATGATCATGTTCCTGCTGTCGCCTGTCTTCACCTTATCTCAAATTCCTCTCTAAGTCACATCTGGATGTGATGTTAGCTTGAGCTGTTTAAAAGAAGCATACCACCACTGTCATCTCCCACGTATGTGTCACAGTACACGGTGCCCTTCACACAAACATTTGCCTTCCTGTAAGATGCAGTCATTTGGTTAGTGGTTCCTACAAGCTTCTCTGGAGTTTTTGCTTCTTTAACAGCCCAGTTTCAGTGGTTAGATTCTGAAAACTTCCTTTCTAAAAGGGCTTTGAAAATCCATTCCTGTTGTTAGCAATGAAAACTGGTATTAACTCACTTCTGTGGCTGGACAGTATTTATTCTGTGTCTTCATTTTTCTAAAATAAAGCTCCATCTCAGTCAAGACATTGGCACTTTCTGTAAATAAAACTGTTTGTGATCCTTACCTTAGATATTTAAGAAGTGAGGTATTGAATATCCCAGGTGCCAGTATTTTAATTCTGCTGTGGTTTGAGAGCCTTGGAACCGCTATCAGGTAGATATTGTGAAGTATTGCAATTGTGTGGAGCTGTAAAAAGTGAAATCACTGTGCCAGAACATCCACGTTAAGGTTTAGCCTTTACTGTACCCTATAATTGATGCTGTCTTTCAGCTGCCCAAACTGGAATGGCGTTGACCCTGAGGTGCGGGAGCGGCTGACCAGGAGACATGAAGATGGGGAATTTTGGTAAATAGTGCTGGGTTTCCTTCCATTCAGGCTGAAGGGAATGTCTCCTCCCCTGCTTTTTTCACACAAAGTAACCTCTCCCAGTACACCGTCCAAGACAACTGAGCAAATTCACCACAAATGCTTGCACTAAATCCCAGCGGGAGAGAGGGAGGATAGACAAAACAAGGTGGTTGTATAGAAAACCTGCAGGTTCTAAGGAGACGCTTTCTGTGGCATTGCCTCCCACAGGATGGCGTTCAATGACTTCTTGAGACATTACTCCCGCCTGGAGATCTGCAACCTGACTCCAGACACCCTGGCAAGCGACAGGTACAAGAAGTGGAGCCTCCTGAAGCTGGATGGGAACTGGAGGCGAGGAGCCACTGCAGGGGGCTGCAGGAATTACCCAAGTAAGAGAAACTGGAGAAAACTTTTACTCATCCACTTGTATTTGCTGCTTCTGGGAGCTGGTCTGGAGTAACCTATGGAGGAGGAGGATGGAGATGGGATATCCAGGACTGATGTCCAAAAAGTGCAGGTGTTTGGGAAATGTGGCTCCTTGATGAGTGTCTAGTTGTGGTTGTAAAGGCTGGGGTGGAGGGAGCATTATTTTTTCCTTCTCGCAGCTGATTTTGGAAGTCAGAGCCACGTCTGTCCTAGCTGACATGTATGTATCAACATGGCTGCTTTCAAAGAAGCCTCTGAGCAATTTGCATAAATCCAATTCCCAGACACTTTCTGGACGAATCCACAGTATTTAATCAAGCTGGAGGAAGAAGATGAGGATCCCGATGATCCTGAGGGTGGCTGCACTTTCCTCATTGGCCTGATTCAGAAGCACCGGCGGAAACAGAGGAAGATGGGAGAGGACATGCACACCATCGGCTTTGCAATTTATGAGGCAAGTAAGGCAGTCCAGGTGCATGGGAGGAAAAGGAAAACTCGCCCTGTAAGTGGGATGGTATGGTTCTCAGACTGGGCTTTCTACAGCTGGGCTGAGTTGGACACCAGCTGCAGCAAGGAAAAGTCCACTTGGGTGTTTAGAAAATTGTCCTCCACCAAAACAGTGGTCAAGCACAGGGACAGGTACCCAGAGAGATGATGGAATCTGCTTTCCTGGAGCTATTCAGACCCAGACTGGACGAGGTCCTCAGCAACCTCATCCAGCTTTGATGTTGGCCTTGTTTTGAGTACAGGGTCAGACCAGATGACCTACAGAGGCCTCTTCTCACCTATACTTTTCTGTGCTTCTAAATGGAGGAGCAGAAAAAGTATTTTAAAAATAAAAGTGAAAAAAATCTAGCTGCCCTGGTCGGGCTGTTGTGAAAAGCAGCAGAACGAGAGCAGGCCTAGTAGAGATGTGGCACTAGCTGGGACACCTGCACTAGCTTGGGGAGTGTGAACCCAGCAGCAGAGCCAGCCCAGACTCCTGTAAAGCTCCTTCTGCTGAATGAAGTGTTAGAGAAATGTCTATGGTAACTCCTGAAGTGGGACATTGGAGAATGGAGCTGGGAGCTGAGTGGTCAGCAGTCAGGAGACGTGGGCTTAGTGCTCACCTTCTGCCTCAAGTTGATTTTTGTTTTTTCTCCGTGAGACTGTGGATGTACCCACTAACCAGTGGTGAAAAGAAGTAGCCTTGGAGCTGCCATGCAACAAGCAAACAACTTTCTTCTTTTTCTCCTTCCAGGTGCCCCCAGAGGTATGTAGCATGTGTTGGTGGTTGAGGTGCAGAGCTGGGGCTGAATGGCTTGTGGGAAGAAACACTTCAGAGGATCCTCCTTCACTGCAGGACAATATTGACTGTTCAGAGTTTAAAGTTAAAGGCTGTTTATTCTGGAAGGGGCCTTGAGCCCATGTTGCATTTTCAGAGAGTCTTGGGTTGGGATGAGAGCTCTCTACTGCAGAAACTCACCAAAGCTGCTCTTCCTCGGGTCTTCTCCCAGACCCATGCGGTCCCCCAGAGCACAGCTGCTTTTCTCAGGTTTGTGCAGAGTTCCAAGTTTGACACACATAATATTCCATGGAAGTGTTTATTTCCATTTCCCTGAGCACCATCTTTATTGGCTTCTCTCTGTCTCTACCTGCAGGTAGCTTGCCCTGGGGATAACAGAGGGGTGTGCAAAGCTGCGGTGCCTGTGCGATAGGAGATAGGGCTGCAGATGCCTCTGAGCTGTTGCTCCTCAGAGGAAGAGTGAGGCTGAGCAAAATACCAGAGCAACCTCATTACGGGGCTTGCTGTACCTGGGAGGGTGCATGCAAAGCAGCCAGGGCACCTTGTGGCTCCTGAGGCTATGCTCAAACCAGCTGCTGCTATGTAAAATGGGGTTTCATCAGGAAGGAAACGGTGCTGCCAGTTAATGAAATTTCTTCTGTACCTTTTGAGTGCTTTAGCAAGTCTCTGTCAGCCTCTCAGCTCTCACCCTAGTGGTCCAAAAATCTGATTTCCATAAAAAAGAGACTCTAGCTACAGTCCTGTGACTTTTCTTCCCCTCCCCAAAAGGTGAAATCTTATTTCCCACCACGGTAGCAGGTCTAACAGGTTTTACATTCTTAAAAATCCAGGAGGGAAAGGGGGAGGTTTATGAACTGTGCACATTCCCAATGTTGGCATCTAGAGCTGAGCTAGCTCTCCTGTTAAGACCCTGCGCAGAAGAGTTAATTCTGGAAGATGTTACACTCTGAATATGCTTTTATAATGCATAGCATTTATTTATTCTTGGAGCCCTCTGTAAGCAGGCTCTCCGCCTTAGGGCAGCCTGACCTCAGAGGCAGAGCAGAGCTGCAGTCCCCTAGTGGCACCAGCTCTGGGGACCAGAGTGATGTGGGTCATAATCCATCTCACTTTAAAGAAAAATGGTTGGTAGAATAGTTTGCTAGGTGTCTTCATTGCTAGATGACACTGTTCGTCATCGGCAGAACATAAGCATGACCCAAATGATTTATTGAGATGATCTGCAAAAGACACCCGCAGGTCAGGAGTAGCATGGTGGGTGCACCCACTCCCTTTGTCTCCTCTTTTGGTTCTGTTGAATGGACATCTTTTTTTTTTTTCCATAAATAACTAGCTGTCATATCTGTTATATTTTTTTTTAATTTGTAAATGCAAATACGTGCAAACTGTGGGGTGTTTTTTCTCTTTCTTTTAATAAGTTTTCTGGACAGACGAATATTCATTTGAGCAAAAATTTTTTCCTGACCAACAAAGCAAGAGAAAAATCAAACACCTTCATCAACCTCCGAGAAGTGCTGAACCGGTTCAAACTCCCTGCAGGAGAATATATTGTTGTGCCCTCGACCTTCGAACCCAACAAGAATGGGGATTTCTGTCTGCGAGTCTTCTCTGAAAAAAACGCAAACTCCACGTAAGTAGCTTTTTTGTAACCAGCTAAGAGTGGTATGGGGACATGGGCATGCTCTGGTCTTTCTTGCAGGTGTAGAAGGATGATAGAATGGTTTGGGTTGGAAGGGACCTTAAAGATCATCAAGTTCCAACCCCCCTGCCGTGGGCAGGGACACCCTCCACTAGCCCAGGTTGCTCAAAGCCTCATCCAGCCTGGCCTTGAACACCTCCAGGGATGGGGCATCCACAGCTTCTCTGGGCAACCTGGGCCGCTACCTCATCACCCTCACAGGAAAAATTTTCTTCTTAATAGCTAATCTAAATCTACTCTTCTTAATTATTATTATTGCGAGTCCTACCTGGGCAGACATTTTTGGTTATTGGGCTGTAGGCAGCTGGGTGCCACAGCACAGGTTGGTCTGCGGAGAGAAGAAAGCCTGGCATGTCCAAGTGACTTTAGGGCTCTCACTTTTTGCGGTTTTAAAAGAAAAAATTTTAAAAAAAGAAGTGACTAGATGAAGTTTGATTTGCACCTGAGAGCCTGGTCCTGGGCAGAGATCTGTAGGCAGTGGCACCAAGTGACCCCGAGGGTTATGTCTGACCCGAAATCCTGTCTGTGGTTTTCCAGGATGTTGCACAGTTTGTAATTTATTATGAAACTCTTGTTGCTGTAGCTGTCAAAATACTGCTTTCACTGGTAGTATGCAGTGTTGATGGTTGATTTAATCCAGTAACCTCTGAGCTTTGAACACTCATAGTTATTCTCATAATTTAAAGAATCCCTCTGTAACTGAAATGCGAAGCAAGAGAATCAGAAAAGTGACTTGTTTTGGTTTTAATATAAATTTCTTTATCATTCTAGGGTTATAGATGATGAAATTGAAGCCAATTTTGAAGAGGTAAATCTTAAGTATCTTAAATTGAGATAATTTTGTTCGTATGTAAATGGGGTTGGAGTGCTTGTTTCCTGTGCAGGTCAATATTTTTCTGTAGACGTTATCGAGAACTGTTGTTCCACTTTGGAAACAGATCTTTGGATATTATCCATAGTTTAATGTCCAGCAAATGGAAACAACATAAACAATAATGTAAAGACATGTTGTCCCTTATCCAGACTGGTAAGCTTGGGCTTCGCAGGTAGACAGGATCCGGTGCTGTTTGCAGAGGTAACTTTTTGCACGTGACGTTGATTCCATGAGGAGGTAGTAGCTCACTGTAAGTTTAGTCTCACTGGGGTTGAGGATGTTTTGCCTACTAATGCATCTACCACTCCATATGGATTTTGTGGGTGGTTTTTTTTGTTTGGTTGGTTTTGGTTTTGGTTTTTTTTGCAAGATGAGAACTACATTTTGCCTGCTCTTCTTTAAATGAAGACAGCTAGTCCAACAGTAGTAATAGTAGTAGCAGTGAAGTTCTGAATCTGGTTGTGATTTTTTTAATTAAATAAAAGCTTTTTAAGTAAAAGCCACTGCAAAAGTTCTTAATTCCTGTGGTGTTTGCAAAGCGAGCATTTTGAGGCACCCCTGAAAATAAAACTGATTAAAATCAAAGTAAAAGCACTCTGTACCTTCAACTTTGCTATTTAAATTGTGTTTTACTAGGGGCAGGGAAATGCATTGAGTCCTTCTCGGGCAGAGAAGTTCCTCCTTTGCATATTTGCTGTTTCTCTTTCCTAGACTGAGATCAGCGAAGATGACATTGAACCCAGCTTTAAAAAGCTTTTTGGACAATTAGCGGGAAGTGTGAGTATTTTTCTGTTAACATCTTACTGGTGACATGGGTGAGTGGATAAGAGTTGCCTCCCCCAGGATGGAGTTTAATTTTTGTGCTGAGTCAGATCTCAAGCATGTGCATAATTCTGCATGCAAAAATCCGTGTCATTACCAGTCTGCTTACACAATGGATTTGTGGGCACTCGTGGCAAACAATCTCTGCTCTCTTTGAACTGCAGGCTTTTATCTCTGCAGGTCCCTAATTCTGTCCTTTGGGCAAATTAGTGCAGGCACATGGGTCTCTCCAGGAGGTGATGAGGGCTGGGCTGGGCTGTTTCCCCAGGCTGCTCTTGCCTGCCCGAGGGCTCAGGCTGACCCCACAGCCCAGAGTGCTAATGCCTGGGAATTGGTGATGCTCCTGGGAACTGGTCAGGGGGATAGAGTACCACTTGCGTTTCCATCCAAGGGAAATTTGAACAGGAGAGGATGTTTGAACTTGGCCAACTCGCCCAAAGGACCTGGAGGCTGCTTATGAGATGGTGTCTGCAGCTCACAACTTGTTTTCCTCTTTTCCACAGGATGCAGAGATCTCCGCCTTCGAACTGCGCAACATCTTGAACAAAGTCATGGCTAAACGTAAGTAACTTCTTCGAACTGCATCTTCAGTTGGCCACCAGCAGGTTTCCAGCACGGCTGTGAGAGCACAGAGAGCAGCACTGACCTGGGCAGAGTCAAACGTGGCTCTGCATTATTTTATTTTCCATTAAGCAGTGCTCAAGAAGTAGGGGTCTCTTTAATTTCCAAAGTGAAATCTTAGCCAGGTATCCAGGACTGTGTTGTATCTGTGTGTGCACAAGGCAGTTAGGATTGGTGTATTGCTGGTTACCAAGCTTGATTTGCCATTCTTCCTTTGCATGAAGCTACCTTCCACTGAGCCCCATAGGTCACAAGTCCACGTTGTCCGCAAAAGTCCACCCTTGTCTTTGCAGGCAGACAATAAGTGCAGGAAGACTTTAGCTCTGTCTCTTGCTTCTGTAGCACACCTACAAACCAGACTAACTGGCCTCGTTACATGAAGAAACATCACTTCTGACTTTCACCCTAAGGCTCTCTGCCAAGAAACCAGAGGGCTGCTTATGAGCATCCGTTTGCCTGCTTCAGTGCTGCATCCCTCTCATGTGCGAAACAAGGACCATTTTATGGCCCTTTGCCAAGAGCCTTGTAATTCTCACTCTTGTCCTCCCACTTGAAGCTCTCCCTTGCTGCCAAGCCCTGAGCCCACAGACCACATGTCTAAGTGAGCCCTGCCTCCTGCTCTACTGGATGCAAAGGAGTTGGCAGAAGTCATGGCTGACCTCAGAGCAGGTACCTAAGCAACATAAGGCAACCATTTCCCATCCAGAGTCTGAGGGATCTGTAGGGTTATCTGTACGCTGGTATCCTGAGCGCAGCTCTACAGGCACCGCGTCCTCCATAGGCTGTGTTGTGCTGCGTACTTGCGAGATCCCAAAGGCTTCAGATGATGTTAATAATCCCAGAGCAGGAGCCAGCATCAACTAGCAGGTGTAGATCACAGACAACATAGAGCGCTAAGCACACATTATGTAGAAGCAAAAAACCACACCAAAATAAAAAAGTCATCTTTTTTTGCAACCAAAGTTGCAAAGGAAGCCACCAGTGACATGGAAGCATGGTGTATACACTGTTTACGAGCTCAGGGACTGTTCAGGACGGTGCTGTGGTACAACATGCAGTGACAATCCTCAATTTTGCGCTGTCTTTACAGGCCAAGATATTAAATCTGATGGCTTCAGTACTGAAACATGCAAAATAATGGTTGATCTGTTAGATGTATCCTTTAAGGCTGTTCTAGATGGTAGTCTCCTGCCTGTGCTGAAGTAGGTGAGCTGTTGTCTTCGCAGTGGTGAGTCCGTACTGACGTTCTAGTGACTCCAGAGTCACTGGTTTTACCCTGGTTCCCCTGAATAAAAACATTAGCCCTTGCTACTGCTGCTGACCTTGGCGCACACATTCTCCCAGCCGGTGGGGAAAATCCATTTTCAGACAGGACCACCTGCATGAAAGTGTTCTGGGCTGTGGCGTGTTCACTTTAGCTGGGGACAAAGTGATGCTTGTGCTGGGAAAAGGCACCCAGCATGGTGTGGAGTGCCTTGGCTGTACCATTTGAACATTGCATTTCACTGCTCTTTTATCTGGCTGGAGTTGGTAAGGGCATCATAAAGCCATGAGGACTTAGCAAATAGAAAATGGTGGAAACAAATTCAGGAGCCAGCAAGTATGCTGGCTTTTAGGAGCTTCTACTCCTAAGAATAAGGGCAGAGATGTAGGATGAAGGATTCAAGTCTAAGAATAGTTGTGTTCAGCTTTCTGTTTAGTGGGAGTTGAATTGCATAGTCAGAAAAAAGGGAAAATTACCAAAACAGAATGATGCTCTGCTATAATTTGGTGTAAAATATGGCAGCCTGTAAGGAGTCCTCAGCAGTTTTTGGGAGCAATGCAATGAGCAGGTTCTTTTGTTAGCTGTTTCTGCAAGAACTTACGTTCTCTAAATAGCAGGCTTGCTTGTGGCTTTTCCTGTTTATGATCCAGACTTAGGACTCATGCTTCTCTAACTGCAGGTGTTGAACTAACAATGCAGAACAAAACAGCATCATCGCGGCTGTGTAATACGTGTATTGAAAAGATACGGAACTGCCAAAGGAGGAGCAGAAAGAGCTTGTGAATTGATTATAGTTTACGTTAATCAATCACCTTGATTTAGAAAGACATCTTGGGCAACAATTGTGTATTCAACAGGATGAGTCCTTCAGAGAGGACCTGCATCCTTAATTGTAATTTTTTTCTTTAAGTCACAACTGCGCATGTAAGTAAACTCAGCACAGGGAGGGGAAACCCTTTTCCTTCCTTCCAAAGAGCTTACCTTAACTCAAACAAGAACGATGGGAGCGGTAAACTGGGACTGAAGGAATTCCACACCCTCTGGACAAAGATTCAGAAATACCAGGTAAGCCGCAGTCTTTTTTGGGAGGATGTGCAATCAAATGTAGAGGCGGTGTAGGCTGATTTGCCTCGTACAATGTGTATAGTCACATTTCCCAAGTCAGGGACTTCTCCTTCAGCTCACAATGCATTTGTGTCCTCAGTCCCGCGGCACCTACTCCTTCAGACCAACGTTGCAAACACTCCTAAGCAACATGCAAGCTGCATTTCAAAATGTTTGACTTCTGATGAAAGCCCAAGTGTGCTTTAAATTATTGGCAAGTTTTGACTTTGAGTTTTGTGTTCTGCAGAAAATTTACAGGGAAATTGATGTGGATCGATCTGGTACCATGAATTCGTATGAGATGAGGAGAGCACTGGAACAAGCAGGTATTTATATTTGTCTCTTTTTAGGATTATATCAATTTCAGGCTGGGTTGATGGATGCTCACTAGTCTCCGGTGTATCACTTGTAAGCTGAAAATCCTGTGTTCCTAGAGGCAGCCACCTTGTTGCCCAGGGAATGACCATGAGCTGGAGCAATTGGCTGTGTCCCCAGGAAATGGGAGCACAAGTGTGGGAGCACGCCCAGCAGGAACAACACACGTGCCCCAGTCACAACTTGAAATCACTCCAAGTACTGGAGCAGTGGTTGGGAGCTTCTGAAATGGGAGTAAAAACTCTTTTAAAATTTGAGAATTTAACCCAAAGTAGCTAACTGAATTTCTGGCAGCATAAAGTTGGTGTTTCTTTTGTTGGTCAGAGCTTTCTGCCTTTTTTGTCTTTTTTTTTTAATCCTTAATGCTATTTCTAGGGTTCAAACTGAACTGCCAATTACATCAAATCATTGTGGCTCGTTTTGCTGATGAAGACCTCATCATTGACTTCGATAACTTTGTCCGGTGTTTGATTCGGCTGGAAACCTTGTTCAGTGAGTACATGCTTCATAATCAGACTCTGTTGCTTTGTATTTTCACGTCCAGGGTAAGTTATTTTTAAGACTTTGTACTGGGACCAAAGCAACATAAAAGCTAAGCTATAAATGTGGCAACCCAGTCTGCATGCTCCTGCTGGATGTAGGAATCAGCCTTTTAGGCCAAGCTGCTGAACTGGAGCCAGACAGTCTTATATGCAAAAAACTCAATGTTGATTTAAAAAAAAAAATCAACACTCATAGATTGAGAAATAGTGTTTAATTCAGACTGAACCATTAAAAATATTTGGTCTTATTCTTGCACATGAGCATGCAGTGACTTCAGAGTGGCCCTTTCTGGTTTGGGGTGGAGACCACTGTCAAATGTTAGACTGCAGGACTAAATTCCTTTTTGATCCTGAAGTACAAGGAAGGGGAAGGCTTTCCAATTAGTCGCTATATTCATCCTTGCTCTCATCTCTCTTCTACCACAGAAATGTTTAGAAAACTGGATACTGAAAAAACTGGGACAATAGAACTGAACCTTGTTAATGTAAGTTCATTTAGCTTTTTTTTTTTTTTTGGTGGGGGAAAAGGGTTTAACAGTAGAGAGTGTCCTGCTGCATTCTGACCAGTTATGGCTGGTTGTATATAGGATTTATAGAGCTCAACTGTGCCTCCATCACACTGTATAACACCCAGGCCAGCTTACTTTAACCTAATGCCACCTATCACTTAGTGGCAGTAATTTTGGCTGATCCCTATGCAGGCTTCTTCCCTGCCTTTTCTGTCAACAGGAGCGTAAAACATAGGTGCAGTAGTGACTCGCGGTGTTTACCATGTCTGCTTCTTTCTACACCTGGAGAAAGGACTAAGTTAGGAGAAAACTACCCTCCTACGTACATTTGACTTCCTTATTACCGGAACAGAACTTATTTCTGGACCTAAATGAGGAATGTGCAAATCATCCCAAAACTCTGACTTTTAACTGAGATGCAAATTTAAATCATTCAGGAAGGCTCCTAAAATTACTTCCTGCAACAATAGAATTTCCTCCTCCTGCTAGAGAAATAGGAACATACATTCTTGCTACTGGTATTTCTACTAAACTTAACCTTGGGCCATTTTCCTCTCTCTCACTACAGTGGCTGTGCTTTACTGTCATTTGAGCCACTGCCATCAGCTCAAGCCACCTCAAAAAGAGCAAGATCAGGTGAAGAGAATCAAGGAAACATCTAAGTAATATCCTAACATGAATGTGCCTTAACTTATATGTGACAAATTTTGCACACACTTACAAGAAGGAAAGCGGGCTACTTCAACAGAAGACTCTGCAACCTCATTTTATGAATCTGAGAGTTTCTATCTATTACTCTATAGATCCTCTGTACGGAAGCTTTAATTTAGTATAAATCCTCAGTGCAACTTTGGAAAATACTGCTTTGCTACTATCTTTGTATTTAAGGTGTTCTATATGCCTTCTGGAAGAAAGCTCATTATAGCCTGACATCTGGTTTATTAACTTTTTGAGTACCCTTTTTTTTTAGCTACTTTTTGAGTACCAGCTCTACTCCCATCAGCATGGCTGAAACTAGAAAAGGGATGGTATTGCACATCTCTGAATACAGGTGTTTAGGTAAGATATGAGTCCCTTGTGTGTTTTTTATCAAGACCCAGCATTATTCTGGTTAAATATTCTTTGAAAAATTTGATTAGCAAGTACATGTTTGACTGATCTGAAGGACAAGTCTTTCGCTCCTGACCACTGCTGTGCCTGGAGCAGGAAGCTGTTGGCAACAAGACTCATTCAAGAGAAAGCCCATGCTCTCAACTGGAATCTTGATTTCCTGTATCTTATTTATCTTCCTTTTAAATACAAGAAAGTAAGTATTTAAATAACAACAGTAGAAATAAAGTTTTCAAGACTGTTATTCCTGTTGCAAATAAGCACATTTTTTCTTAGAGACAGCTCATCACAGAGCGTATGCAAAGCTTTCATTGCCTTTTAAAGGGTAAAACCAGCATTTGCGAGCTGACTAAGCCCTGAGAGACACGCTGGCTGTGTGTCAGTTAGCAAAATGCTAAATAGTCTGATACTTTAAAAGCTCAATGCTTGAAAAACTAAATGTTTCTAAGAAAGGTAATAGATATGGTATACCCCATCCCCAACCTCTTAAAATCATGAGGCTGTGAACATGAGCAGACTGCTGATTCCTGGAGTTGTCGCTACTGCTGACTTAAGTTTACCCACCTGAGGAATTGTGTCCTCCTTCCTATGAACAATTTCTTGTATTTATGGGCACTGTTTCAGAAAGCAGTAAGGACTTACCTCCTAGGAAGACATGAATGAGCCCGAAGGGCGAGGCAGGGAGGCACTTCATAGTGCACCCTTAAGGTAAGATTTTTATCATCTCTATTAAATAACATTCATTGTATCTATATATTTGGGAATCATCATTTGATAAAGGATAGTTCTATGGAAAAGGCTTTATTTATGTGGAAAATACTTGTACCAAGTTTTTTTTCTTATGTATGTCCCTTACCTTTTAGGGTTAACAGAGTTTAGATGCAGCTAACAGCTTCAGCTTAATTTTAAATGCAGAAAGACTGTCTTGAACAAAGGTGGGAGGACAGGTTCAATTTAATACAGAAAGTAGTTGAATGTTAGCATAACATAGAGCAGCCATGTGTGTTACTGTGAACAGTTTCAGATGGTGTTCTAAAAACTTGACAATAAAATACCCAGAGTTAAAGCTTAAGAGGAGACAAAAGTTTAATGATATCACAGTCAAGTAAAAACAAGTAAGTTGTCAAGGACTACAGAAAGTTTCTACACTTAGTTTTTCAAAGTAAAAAATACAATAAATACAAGAGGCTCTTTGTAAAAAGAGGAATCTACAACTACATTGTCTGTTACAGCACATAATACTTTGAATACATGGAATTCCTAAGATGCTACAGCATTTGAAAGTTATTGCTTAATGGATTGGTCACATGGTTGTCACTGTTCAGGATGCACTTCGGTTTAGCTTCTTTAACAAATGTTCTGCTTCCTGCATTAAGCACTGGGGTGCTGTGCATGTACTTTATTTTAGTTTCTCCCATCTCCACAAAGCCTTAGGATACATTTGGACAAAGCCAAATTGTCTGTTTTATGATGATTCCTTCAATCGTAAATGGAACAGGTCCTTGTATTTAATGCAGAAAAATGTGAAATTCCTTTCTGCCATGTTTGAAGAAATCAGAGTGGGTACTTGAATATAATGGCTCATTTAGACCAAAGGCAGAATTTAATTTGCTTGTAAGCGTTATTTCATCTTGTAGAATGCCCTTATCCATTTGCTAATGCATCAATCCTTCATTTGTTTTCAAAGCACATTCTTCATAGCTTTCAAATTACATTGTCATTGAAATAAGTCTCATGATATTGGAACCAACAAAAAATGAATTTTTTTTTGTAAGTCATCCATGATTAGTACTTCAAGAATCTAGCTTCTGTACTATTTCATGCCAAGCTTCTTTGTCTAGGTTTAATCCTTGGATACAGCTGAGGGTAAAAGAGAAATGAGATTTAAAATTTCAGTGCTTTAAAAGGTCACTTTTTTAAAAAAGAAAAAAAAAAAAAAGAAAAACCTCTCTTTGGTACTACAAGTCTAATGTAATCTCTAGTAGTAAAAACATGGTTATAAAAAAACAACACCCAGAACACTAACAAATATAAATTTAGCATTCTTAAGCAAGCTTTAAAAATACTGACCATGTCACTACAAAAAGCAGGCATTGAAAAGCACACAATGCAGTACCTTCAGCTCTACCCTGCTGGTTAGGCTAGGAAAAGCACGTGGCTTTGTAAGTCAAAAGACCTTTGCATTCAGTCAACTATGAGATTTTTCCCTGTTTTAGAAAGGAAATGGAGAGGTGCTGAAGTCTCTGCTGCTTTCTCTCAGTGCCTTTACAAGTCTATAGCTTTGGGTAAGCTGGAAACATCTGGCTGTGTAAGGACCACAGAAGGGCAGGAGCTGGGCTTTAGTTTGCAGATGGTGGGTGGCCAGTTAAATTTGACACAGCACGCAGGATTGCTGAGATGCTTGGGAAGTTCTTGACTCCCACTTGCGAAGGGCTTTGGGAGCAACTGCTGTTGTGCAGAGCATGGCTACTGACGTGTAAAAATAGAAGGAAACACTTCCTGCAATTAGGAAAGATGAATCCTCCATGCTCTAAATGGCAATGCATGTCTACATTATATCCTGTTTTTTTTCAGCTAAAGTTCTCCTAAGTATGCCCTTGCCTCTCTTCAGCCAGCCTGTGGCTTTCTTCTTTTTCATGGTCAGCAAACAATTAAGAGAAGACCAACTTCACCCACGAGGTTTGTCTCAGCCTGCTATGACTTCACCCCTGGCAGAGATCAAGTCAGTCAGGCAGTCACAGCACGAGAGCCCTGACAGTGTTCAAAGATTTTGTTTGGTATTAAGTCAGTATTTTGACAGCATTATCTTACTTGCATTCCGTTTTAGAGCTCTCACGCAGCTTAGGGAGCTGGTGAGTCACTAAGAAGGGCAGAGTGCTGATGCAGATAATTGCATCCTTGTTTTTATTCACTGCACCTAACTGCAAAGGGATAAAGCAGCTATGATAAAAATACAACTTTATAAGAATACCTCAGAGTACCAAGCATTTTCCTCTCTATTGAATATCTTAGCCTAGATTTCAGCTGCTGTATTAAGAGTCCCGTAATTGTTTTTGAGAATAACCACAGCATGCTCCACTAACAGTACCAGCACAACTGAACAGACACAAGAGCCTAACCATTAATACTGGGCTTGGGTATTTTCCTGCACAGGTTCTGTTCGGATTGCATTGTGCTTAGACAGATAAGTTGTGATCCCCAGTCTAAGCTGCACTGCCTTGTGCTTTTTATTACAGAAGCACAGGTGTTCCCCTGTCCTTACACACCTGTGCCCAGGCTGAGTGTGCACACTTAAGAAGTAGCAGCATGAGCACAATTCACCCTGGGGCAGGGAAAAAAAGTGCTGCTATTTCTGACCTTGCTGTGCAGGGCTGATGGCTGCTCTCAATTTAGAATTGTTTACATTTGAAAGGAAAAAAAAAACAAACCACAATGAGAAGTACTCTGTTAGGGAAAATTTGGCAGTACAGCGTGGGTAGGCCTGACCTGAAAGTGATACAGAAATGAAAACTGATTTTGCATTAGATATAGTCACTCTGCAAAATCTAACCCATTTAAGAGTAAGAATTATCTGCATGAGGAAGGAGATTCGGCCTCTTTCAAGCATCATACATCAATCAGATAAAATTCACAGCAGTTTAGCTTTAGCATTGGCAGAATCTCTTATCTCCAGCAGGCAACTGGATATGGAGAAGAAAGCTTACTGGAATTTATAGACGTGTCCATCTGCTAAAGCTTTGGAACAACTCAGCCATGAGGAGAAATATAGGGACATAGCTGGAAGTATCTATTATTTGTACACAGTTGTTTTTAATAACAGAGGTAGTACAGGAGGTGATGAGGAAAGGAGAGGCCATTCATTTAAGGCCTTTGACATATGGTTAAATATTACTTGAAGACCATAAGAGAAAACAAAAGATCTGCCTTTATTTGACAACGGGATCTCTTTTTCAACACTAGGAAAAAAGTTAACCATAGGATTTTGCAGTGTTTGTCTTAAAACTCTCTGTGAAACCATCTCAGATCACAAGGTGCACTGTGCACACTTGGACAGGGAAGGACTCCTGACTCATTCCCCATACAAGTTTCAGTCCTTAAGGCCCTTTGTGCCAGTTTATCACTTGCTGAAAGAGGGGAAACCTACTTCCGTTCACATGCTCAACAAAAACCTTATTCACACATCATGCTCAAGTAAAAGTTTGCTTTTTCTCTAAAATGGTGAGGCAGGGTGGCAATACCTGTTTATGCACCTGTTAATATAATCACTGTTGGGTAGGTAAACAGAGGCCGTTAACCCATTCTGCCAAAGTATTCAACTCCCCAAATGAACAAATAGAGAACATCACCTCCTTCCTCTTGACTTTTGAAATGGCACCTAACCTAGATGCACGAGAATAATGCTGTGTATACTCCACATCATGGGGTGGGGTTTTTTGACTCAGGAAATATCAAGGACTCACCCCTAGCAGGTTGCGGGGAACATAGCCTTCCTTGTCATTCAGCCGTGCCCACCACCATTCAATTTCATCTTCATCTTCCCGGCGCAGGATTGTCATGCAGTCTCCCTCTTTCATTGAGAGCTCATCGTCATTCTGAGCCTCATAATCCCAGAGTCCATAAATCACTCCTTTATTCATTATCCCCATTTTCTCCTGGACTCCTGCAACATTAAAACCACACAGCAGTTCAATAAAATTAAAAAAAGAAAAGAAAAAGAGACAACAGTTGGAAAGACTACTCTACTGTTACTAAAGACAAGTCCAGGGGAGACAAAAAAAATTACCAGACACCACATCACACCCCCCCCCACCCCAAACATTGATTCCTATCACATTTGCACCTTGTTGTCATGAGCCTGCTGAAAGTCAGTCCTGGAGCAGGTGCATTGTGAAGTTAGCCCTTGCACATGGCAGATGGATTCCTTCCTTATGTGTGATCAAAAATTAGGAGGTAAATGGGGAAAGGTGCACAGACTGATAAAAGGTTATATTTTAGTGCTAGCGTTCACACTTCCTACACCTAAGTGGTAAGCAAGAAACACCTGTTTGTACTTAGTTGATTAATAATCTATTTCTGTCAAAGGGAGATGATAGCAATACCTGCTGATGCTGACCACCATTGTAATTTTGATGGCTGAGGTATCATTTGCCACCCATGACACTTTATTTCTGAGCTTTAAAACAAGTTCCATCTCAGACCTATACCTGAAAGTTTTGTCTGCTACAATACCAGCTGCTTTTGGTTAATTCAAAACACTTATCTCAGCAGTTATTAATTTCTGCCACAGTTTTCATTATTTTTTTAAACTCTGACTTCAGAAACACAATTCTGTTAAACTGCTTCTGGACCAACATCTTGCAGATGTTATTTAGAACTTGCTCATTTTACAGCTGTAGCCAAAGATGAAATGCTATTCTTTCTGTACACATGCCTCAGCTTCTAAGCAGCAAACTGGAAAAGGTATCTTAATCAACCGCTGTACAACCTTTCTCTTGGATAATTATTCCATTTTAAAATACTGAAACCTATTGGGTTTTTTGTTTGGTTTTGGTATTGCCAGGAGCAAAGAGTACGTTCCACATCATATTGCGAGACTTGTAATAGGTAAGAGATGGAAAGGGAAATGACAACCCTCTATTGTATAGGATTCTTACCTACATCTGCTAAAGGAAGCATCTGCTCAAATTAAGTTCTTTATTTCTGCATACCAGCTCATCATGTAAAATTAAATCACTTTCACTGCATGCTTCCTTCTGCTCAGAGAAACCCTTCCCTTGCTTTGCATTTGGTGTGATTAAAGGTTTGGCAAAAGCTGGGCTCTGCACCCATGTGGAAGGTCAGACTGAGCACTGAACATGAAAGCAGACAAAGAAGATTCACACAAGGGATCAGGTCTTCTAAAAAAGCGGTAACAGTCACACCAGGGTAGCAGCACAAACATGCTCTTACAGACAACACACACATTAAATCTTAGAAAGGGAAAAATGACATAATTAAGCACCATCAGACTTGTCATTTAATCAATACTAAAGGACCAGCGGTTTTACTTCAACCTGCCTGTACTTGTTGGTGATATTCAGTATTGTGTATCATTTGCAATAAAAAGGGATTAGGTGAATCAATTAATTACACCAAGCTTTCTCACTGTACAGATGAGTTTAGAGGGTCAGGTTTTAATGCACCATCTGTTCCGGAAACAAAAAGATACACCATGCCCAAACTCCTTTTAGGGCAAGAAACAAGATTTTTCCTACAGTTATAGCCAGTGTATGAATTTCTTGCTATCAGAAACAGTCTTAGCAACAGGATTAATTTCTAATGGAACAATATGGAAATTTGATAGCTGAACAGCCAATGTATCAATAGATTTCTTAGTTTCAGTGGTTTCAATTTGTAAAAGCTGGCAGTAAGTCAAAGCCTTACAGTCCCTTCAGGACCCACTGAAAAGTAAGTCAAAAAAAAAAAATCCCAAACCCAACAAAAAACAGAGTATAAAGTGAGATCACTAGATGGTGGGTCCAAAAAAAACCCAAAACAAAAAGAATGTTTTTTCATGCTGTATATTATAAAGCTATTTACCTGAATTTAAGAATTAAGACAAATTCCTGGAAGAAATCTCTCAAGACCTATTCAACACAGATATTACCTCTTAAAATCAGTAAGAAATATTGGACAAATATTATTAATCTAGTCCCACAGTATTGCTTGGGCATTTGTTGTTGATGACCACCATTAGAGTCTAGATACAGAGCTAAATGGAATTTTGCTTAGCCCACAGATTTCAACGCTAGTTAAATAGGCTCCCTCCCCTCATAGGGAAAATTATATATTTGGCACCAAGAGATACAGTTTTCAAGCTGGACAGACTGTTTTGAAATATGCTGGCTGAGCAGCTTATAGAAACTCAGATCTCACATGTTCCACAAAAACAGAACGGCTGTATTACAGCTTTTTACACCATGTTGTATTGCTATTACTCTGACCTCTTACAGAGAGATGACACGCCAGCTGCTGATTGCCTAGGGGATAAGAACTACATACAAAACATACAGAAGAGTAATTTAAAACCTTGTTGACTAATACTCATCATACCCTAGAAAGAATTATTCCTCTCTGTTAAAAGATACTTTCCCTGTAGTCTTACTATTTGAATAAAATCTAAATTTAATACAGAATTTCTTTTTAAATGCTAGAGAAAAAAAAGCCAGAAAAGTCAAAGTCAGTGCTTACTAACCTTCATTAAGGCAGAAACTTGGCCTTAATTTCTTTACCTTTCTTGGTTCTAAAGTGCACATTAGGAATACACCAGGTAGCAGATCTGAACTGCCTACTAAGATATCCGTAACACTCTTGGTTTTATGTAAAAAATTATTTATGTAGTAAGGCTCACCTTATCATCACCTCACACTAATGTATTTGTTGACACATGCTTTTAACTAATTTCAAGGTTTTTAATATAGGGAAACGTTTAGCTACTCAGATCTTCTCCACAGACTCTAACTATAGTCTTGAGGGACTTAATTTTGTGACAAGAAGCTAAAACCTCTCTCTTTCCAAGAGAAACTCAAGACATGGGCACACAACATGAGCGTTCAGCTTACCACTCCTCATCCAAAACCATACCAAAAAGTGCCAGGTGAGTCCCCAGCATGCTCCTGAACGCAGTTGTCATCACCTACCATATAGGAACTGGGAGCACTGTGTGTAGCCTTCCTCCATTTCCTCACACTTGTCTGCAGCCGTCTGCATGTCACTGTAGGTCATCGCAAATACTGCTGCACCCGACTCCACCAGGAACTTGCACACCTGCACATTATTGCAAGATGCTGCACAGTGTAAGGGGGTCCTGCAAGCCAAGAAGAAAAAGGTGATGGGTTACTTTTATTGCTCATAGCAGTGCTTGCAGACTCCTAGGGGCAAACCACTTTCAGGCATGACCTCCAGCAACTGGTAGGGCATTGCTGGAGGCTTCCCACCAGAAGTACTTAACCCAGGATGTCGAGAGCAATTGCTTTTTACAGATAACAGGAGTTACCAACAGCTGCTTAAGCCCTAAGGCTGGGTTTTCATATGTATCTCTACTTATGCTACCTTTTTATAATCCATTAACACTTTAAGAACATACATTAAGGCAATAAAAATAATTTTTAAAAATCAATATTAAAAAACCACTCAGAAATCCTCCTGACATCGTGCCTCTTACAATCCAATTACTACAAGACCTGACTTGGTGAGAAGCACAGGTAATTGGGATAACTGCTGAGGGTGAGGGACAACAAGCATCTTTGTTCAGTCTGGGGCCTTAGACACTTGTTACAGGCAGGGGAAAAAAAAAACCACAAAAAACCCACAAACCAGTAAAATCCCTGTGCCCTGCCCCTACCCTTTTTTAAATAAGCTCCCTAGCTACCTGTGAAAAGGATTTGTAACCCATTATCAGTTACAAGCCTGGTTTGTAGGTTGTGATTTTACGCTTTGTTTTGCTTTTAAGTTGTCCAAGTATTGGACAAAGAACTGAGGAGACTCTTGTTAGGGACCTGTATCAGCCCCCAAGCTGCAGTTCTCTTGTGGAGAGCATCTGTAAAGTACCGCTTAAAGCCTTACCATCCATCACTGTCTGCAGCGTTCACGTTCACACCAAACTGCACCAGGAACTTCACGATTTCCGTGTGCCCAGCACACACAGCGTTGTGCAGCGCAGTGATCCCTTCATCGTTGGGCATGCTGGGATCTTCAACCTGTTCAGAAAAGGAGACATTCACATTCTGGGGAGACCGTCTACAATAAGTATCTCTTCATGTATATAAATTAGTTATCTTATTCTGAAATAAGATTTTTAGACATGAAGGACCCAAGCAACAGGCAGAAAACTACAGCAGTAACCAGTCTCACAAGATGACTCTCACATAAGCTTGCAGCCTCCTTTTAACAGTGAGAGCCCAAAGCAGTTCAGAGAAACAGTATCTTGAGAAGTCAGTAAAAGCCTTTATAACAAGTTTCTGATATTTGCCTATTTAACTGTAAGTAAAATTCACATGGATTTTGCTTATCAAATTAGCTGGTAACATTCCAGATGGGGGGATGAAACACTGTGTAACAAATGAGGAAAAAGTTTTCCTGAAAATTTAGTCCTGATGCTAAATACCCAGTGTGGATTTAACACTTAAAGTCAGCCTCCAAGTGGCCGTGTTGTGTTACAACTTATCATCTCCTCAAGGGCAGATCCACAGTGTACACTATTATTTCAGCTTCCCCAGTCCAGAAAAGCTGCGACTTCCCAGTTCAAACCAGGATTGCTACTCCTTCTCTTACAAGTTAGCATTTGTACCTCGTAAATTATTCTCTGCACAAGGTCAAACTCCCCCTCCAAAGACGAATCCAGAAGCAACGCAAGGGGATTGAATTTCACTCTCATTCCATGCCCAATTCTCTCAGAGCCAGTTTTACGCAAGTTCGTCCTCTTTCCCTGTGAAAAGGTAACACAAGTTACAGACAGACTTTTTTTTTCCTGGGAAGAACAAGAATACACAATTGCTTATTTGGGAATGACAGCAGAAATGACCAACTAAGGCACTGTTTAATAAGAAATTTAGAGTATTTTTTACCAGTTCCCTGACACATTACAAATAATAGTAGGTCAGGCATGTTACGAAAGATTTCTGTCTTTATCTCTAGACAAGGTCACTATTCAGCTCAAAGAAGTCACCATGGTCACACACATCAGCAAAATGATACAACTCCCAAATCCCTGAAGATCAAGAAAAAAATGCTTTTTTTTTTTATTCATACCATTTTAGCATTAGCTCTTAAAGCTATTACACAAACCAAGCAGTACACTACTTTTTAAGCACCGATGTTAAGTTCCTAACATTTTCCCCGAGTTTAGCAAAGGTTAGCAGAACACAAAGAGTTATGGAAATGCTTTTGGAAAGAATATAAAACCAAGTGCAGAAATGCTTTAGATGCTCCCTGTGATACTGGAAACCAAGTATTTCTATAGCTGAGTTTGTACTCTTTCCTTCAGCGAACACATATGCATTAGCTCAGCCCTCTCTCCAGGTGGCTGTGCAGCAGCAATAAGCACTATTCATAAGGCTATGTAAATTTCTGACAGATGTCCAAGCAAAGATGAATAGAAATTACTTATGTTTTGCAAGAGCAAACACAAAGATACATAAGAAGAGATTCCCAGAAAATATCTCTTTTGCCTGTTGATTTATACATAATATCAAAAAGCACAGGCTTTTTAAAGAAAGAGGCTGTCAGCACAACCCAAGTATTTAAATATGAAATCAAGAAGTTGGACCGGTTTCTTCTCATCATTGCAGAATTATTACAAAACCAACCAGAAACGAGTTCTTACAATTTAGGAAATCCTACCATTCAAGTTTCCTTGTAAAAGGGAGCAAGGACAAAGCCTTGAAAGCATGGAAACATGCAGTGACTATTCCATGAAGAAATCGGAAGGCTAAAAAGCACATTTAAAGCTTTTAACTCCTCTGCACTGAAGTGATTGAGAAAAAACTACTTTCATGTATCATGTTATTAAAATTCTATTCATGATAGGTTTTAAAATAAACCCTTTGAGGAACTGAAAGCAGTAAGTGTTTTTGTTCTACAACAGTGAGATAACACCATGCCACATGCACAAACTTCGAAAACAAACAAGATGGCAAAATGCTGCCTACTCTTAGCCCCAAGAGACTCCATTGTCATGCAGCTTGAGAACTCGCTGATGTTAAATCAGGTCCCAAAGAAAATTTCAGAAAACATTTCAATAGAGGAAGTGCGAGCAGTTAGCGTGTACAAATGAGTTTTTAAAGTAGAAACTAAAAGAAGTCTGTTTCTCCATGTTTTTCAATCAAGGAGCTTTCAAACAAATGCAATCCAGGATTACGATAATTAGTTTCCATCTCATATCATCAACAGTGGGAAATGCTTGTGAAATCTGTATCTCAAAAAAAACAAATAAAAAGAGAAGAACTTAAATTTCTCTTACGAAGGAAGTATAGTTTGGATGTAGTAGGCAGACTTCTATAAGGAATGTTCTTTACAGCCCAGAAGAGTTTTACTGTTTGTGTATCAAATTTCATTTGAAACTTTTCAAAGTCATTAATTCATGTCATTAATTCTAGAGACAACAGAGACTTTTCATTACTGTCATTCACTCTGGAGATAAGAGCATCACACACAGAACAGATACGCACAGAGAGACTTCCAACCTGTTTGTGTGACTGTACTCCCACATCTGCTTAAGCTCTACGGTAAAACGCACAGAATTTATGGCAGAGCTTGAGATGACTTACAGACAGGGCCCCAAGTTGTAGGCTAACTAATACTTACAGGAGGCAAGGAAAACTGTCCCGTAACTTCAGGAGGCCTCATATTGAGTGAGTCCTCTCCCAAACTCTCTGGTTCCCCTGATGGATAGGGAGGTGGTGGGTATGGAGGGTATTCTTCCATGTATACCTCCAGTGGCAGTGAAGCTTCTAGGCTTAGTTCTTCCGTTTTTGGCTGCATGACTTCATCGCCATCTGATAATCCTTCAGGTACAGTGTCCAAAGGTACGGAGGAAAGAACAGCTTCACTCTGATCTGCTGGTGTGTTTTCTGCTTCCTCAGAAATAGCAGGTTCTGGCATAGAAGCAGTTTCTTTTTCCGATTCTGCACTTAGATAAGGATTCGGGATTTCTGCTGGGCTTTCAGGACTGGCAGCCGTCTGTTTGGAGGGATGTGATGGAGTTGAGATAGTCTCCATTGCAGCCAGAGTGGTCCTCTGATACAACAGCTTCTGAATATTGGGGCCATTAGGTCCTTCTGGCTCAGTAATGGAGCTACGTTTCTTCAGTGGCCTGGGTGCGTTAGACAACTTTTTCCGCAGCGCCTCCAAATCAGCATCACTCTGGTTGCGGTATGGATTGGATAAGAAAGGCAACAATTTGGTTGGGCTAAGGGGACGGGGTATTCGCTCTGGTTCATGATTCTCATGAGCAGAGGCTGTCACTTCATTCTCAGGCTCCGGACTGCCTGGCTTGCCTTGGAGGTTTGAGCAGGTTGTCTGCGGCAGCTGATTCTGTACACCAGCTCCTGCCATCACAGGCTTGCCATACACTGCAGAACAGGTCAGAGAGGGGTGTGGAAAAAACAAGTGTGACTGTTTGACCAACAAACCTAACACAAAACCAGATTCACCTACCTAGGACAAAGAAGCAGAATAATACTATCAACCAAACAGAATTAACCTGGTAACCAAGTTTACGATGATTAGTTGTCTTGCAAACGCAAGATAGACATTCTGTACTTCTCGTTACACTGATATGCAACATGCCAGATCCACTGAGGATTCTTACACCTGCACTAACCTGCTTAATTCCCTTGAGGAACCGCTTTGTACCCACACACCAGGTAGAAAGTACACCTATCTGAGGTTCATGAAGACAGAAGATATGCTTACTGCTTGAGAAGTGTGGTCCTCTGGTCTGTGCCCTTGTCAAAGCACTCTGCACTGCCTGCTGGAAGTTCTTCCCAGGCGTCTGCTGTTGGGTGTACATGCTATAAATTGAACTTGCAGCCACAGTTTGAGGCTTTCGAAATGGTGGGAGTGAGGTCTCTTTGGACGGCTGAGGGGTAAAAGGTCTCACAGCTGCTGCTGGGGGACTCTCTTGTTTAGAAGAGGGAAGAATTTGATCCTGGCTAGAGGGAGGACCTGCAGGAGGGACAGAAATTCTTTGCTGTATCTGCTGAGAAGGATGGGAAGGCTGCTGTGCCACTGGTTTTTGTTTGTTCCCCATAGCTGCAATAGCCAAAGGCAGCTTCTGCACGTTTCCATCCAGCTTAGTATCAGAAGGTTGCAGGTGACTGGCTTGACCAAAGTAAGGCAAGTTTATCTGTTTTGGCTTAGTGGGGACAGGTGGTGGTACCTTTGTTACATTTTTATTGGATGTCTGAAAGACAAAAAAAAAAGTTAATCAAGATTAAACAGCAAAACATGTTTTAGGAGTTCTGGACCAAAGATCCTCAAAGAATCCTCAAAGAATGATCCAGAATCTAGCATTTCTACTGTTGCTGCAACAGCAGAAACATGGAAAAGACTTCTTATAACATTTTACCGTCATAGTTGTTTATACTCTGAACCCATTCTCTTTAATTCTTTCTGTAGCAGCTATGTTTAAAACATCAAGCAAGCAATGGCAGGGCACAGTAATTTCTCTAGAGACAGCAGAGGCACTTAGTAGCATCTGGAGGCAAGAAGCTTGTTTTCCAATGGAACACTTGCCATCCCCAGTTCTTCTACATTACCTCACCCCTACCTGATCAAATCATGCCCTTGTGCCAAGATTTAGGTGGGAAGTCTTGCTGCAATCAAGTATCTGAAGGACACTGCACTGCTGCATTAAACAGTGAAGCAGGTGTGTAAGTGATTTTTTAAAAACCCACACAAATGCCTCTGTGCACAGAATCTTTGAGGGGGAAAAAAAAATGCATACACACTAGTGCAAGTAACACAGCCATTTTTACGTATTCAGTCAAAATGTAGATTTTCACCACAGTGACTGTAGGGAAGGATTTTGAGTTACCAACTGCCACCAAAAGGCTAAAAATACTTTTTTCCCTTAAAAGTAGTCTTTTAAAAGAAGACTGAGATACTTTTCAAAGAGCTTCCTGACAGCAATCTCTGAAAAGCTGCATAGTAATCCCTGTCAGATGGAATGCAGTAGTTCTAGTTTCCTGCATACCTGTGCTTCTCGCAGGAGATCTTCACTGCTCTGGTTCTTTCTCAGTGTGCCCAGCCCAGCAGACTGGTCCACAGAATCAAACATTGAGAACGGACGCACTTTCTTCTCTTTGTCTCGTAAAAAAGTTTCTCCTTCAGCTGTTGTTAGAGAGAGAGAGAAAGACTTTTAAAAGGCACAACACAATTGTAGGAGTAAGAGTCCTGTTCTGTGCAATATTCTAGGTAGTGTATGCCAGGATGCTTTTTATATCATCCTACCCCTGTGCTAAGGACCCAAGGGCCTGCCAAATGCTGTATCCTGCAAATTGAACAGGAGCACATGTGAAGGCATTAGTATCTACTTCACCACCTGAAAACAGTTGGTTTAAAAAAAAAAAAATTCCTGCAACACCATGCTAAAGCTTACATAGCAATATTTTTTAATACTCTCAAATTAATTCTACATATTTACTGAAGCATTTAGAAGAGACAGATATCAATAACTATAATCTGCATATTTTAAGATTAGCCAAGCACATAAGAATGTACCTTGTCCTTCACTAGTCACAATTCCTTTTCCTGATGTCAAGGATGATCCTTGACTAATGTGATTGTCTGCATTTGAACTACTCCAGTCAGCAGCAGATGGGGAAGGTTTTGCACTGGGGACTACAGAACCTAGAAAAGAACAAGTGGAATAATAAAAACATTATTTTAGCTTAATCTGACCTATTTATTACAGACAGATTTTTTTGTAAGAGTCAGGTCTAAATGATGTAGAAGTATCATATACAGGTTAACAGCTATAAATCCTGTCACTTTAGATTTTTGCTCATTTTTTTGGAAAATGAGAGAATGCAAAACCAAGCTCAGAAACAACTATCAAAGCAGAAGAAAAACTATTTGTCCCAGCGCACGTCTGCGCTTAGAGCATTCAGACAAGAAACTTCTCCAGACTGCCTTCTTCCGAGTTAGTAAGAAACTTTCCATAGATATTTACCATCCTGTCACTTTTAACATACTGTAAGAAGGGAACTATATTGTGCAAAGAAAACATGATGCTTTAAAGCATAAATAGATCTGCCAGTTATATCCACAACAGTAGAAAAACACATCTGTATGTTCAATGCTCATACAGGCACTGCATTAAAGCTGATCTCTACATTCATGGGAGTAGACATCCAGTCTGCTTCAAAAATAACTGAGAAAACGCTTGCTATTAGTTTAACTCTTTCACCAAATTCTCTCTACTAAATTCTAAATTATTTAATACAATAAGTTATATTAAAATCAAATAGTAATGATAATCAGCAGAAGAAAAGTTTCATTCTGACAAACTATCATTTATTATCCCTCTAGGAAAGCAGTCATTTTGCCCAAAAGCTAAAAAACAAAGAGTGATGTTTTTAGTTCACACAGCACACCACCACATATTCCTATAGCAAAAATTCAGATTTTGGATGGACTAGAGCTAAAATACCACTCCAGCAGTTTCAGGATCTGCAAACAGATAAAATGAAACAGTTCCCCATTCTCCAGTACAGCAAGAGACACTTGGACTGGTTTTGTGTCATGGCTAGTTTAATAATATCTGCCAGAACTGGAGATGGAGGGAGATTAAAAAAAAAATACAACTATTCTACAAGCTCAGCCTCCATTTTTTCCTTTTGGGAAGATCAGAGTTTCTCTTCTCTCCCAGCTGAAAAGTGAATCTTCTCCTCTCAAGATAGCACAGAAGAGGTATTTACGACTCTCCAGGTTTTCAAGACTTCTGCTCTCACAGAGCTGAGCTGAATCTTGTAGGAGAAAGCCACAGAAAGAAGCTAAGCAAACCTCCACTAGCACACCAAGCAAGAGGCCAAGCCTCATGGCAGGTGTTGGACTTGTGTCTCTCCATATTCCTATGCCATCAACATGTCAGCAAGTTTACTGCTATTTCTGTGCTACAATCCGCTGCCTCTTACATAATATTTCTTGTAATGGTGGTTAATCCTGTACACGTGTCATTTCTTAGATGCATGAACTTGGCTTTGCTAGTTTTTAAATCCATGCACCAGGTTGTTACCATGTATGTCCTAAAAAACTGCCTCCAGAAACTTGAAGTAACTCTAAAAACCAACCAGCAGCGTATTTTAAAATAAATAAATAAATAAACCACTAAGTTACAGAAAAATCCTCCCACATTCTCTGCTGTATAACAATTCAATTGCTCACTAAAAGGATTACTTAATTTATAACACATTGAATCATATAACCTCAGTGCTCATACAATATATTCATTAGGGCTGGAAAATTGCAAGCAGTAAGACTGATATCTCAAAGAATATTTTGCTTTAAAAAAGACAGAACTGGTAGATAAAAAACCAAAACCTTTCTGGGGAAGAAATATTAATCATAAGCTATTACCTGCAGGAGCTTTAGCTTGTGAACTGCTCCCACCTCTCATGTTGGGCAGAGTTTGTGTTTTCAGTGGACCATCAGGTACCTGCAAAGCCTGTGTCCCATCTGAAAATGCTGGTTTCACCAAAAGTTCAGGTCTGGAAGCAATACGTGGCATAGTAGAGGACTGGATGTAAGGACCTACTGCTGCCACTCGACTTGGAGCAGAAGCCCCTGGCTGGGGTAAATTCCCATCTGAAGAAACCTTTGGAAAGAAAAATTAAAGAATGTTATGCTGCAGTATCCATCCATCAGAGTTTGGAACAGAAGTCAAAAAGGATAAAACAAGTAGAAAATTATATTCCAATATTAAAAATGCTTTTTAAAAAAAAAGATTAAAAGATAAGCATGAGGTAGTATTNTTCCACGACAGCATAAGAGTTCTTGTCCATAACAAGTAAGTAGGTTAACACCAATGTACCATGAAAAGTACTTTAATAATAAAAGACTTCCATCACATATGGATAAAAACAGCAAGCCTAGCATCCGAACAGCCTTCCCCACAAGCAAGTTCTTACTTGAGACTGTATAGGCCACAAATGAAATTAATTTTTTTGTTATTAAATATCCCACACTTACTGGTACATTCTCTTTTTGTTGCAGAGCTGCCTTTTTCTTCCACAGGCGCTCTCGCAGCTCATTAACACGCTTATCCATGACTGCCACCTCCGAGTTGCGCTTGTTCAAACACTCCCTCTGTTGCTGCAGCTTGGCATTCTGCTCCTGGTTCAGTTTGTTCCTCAACTGAATAAATTCACAAAGCGAGGAGGGGGGGAGGAGGGGAAAACAACAAAAATCAAAAACTTAACTTTCAGGATGGGGGACAGGGAACAGTTACAAAGAGAAAAACCTTCCAAAAAGTCAAGTTGTGCTGGCATTATTTTATTTTCTCCGGAGAAAATGTTGGTTAGTCTCCAGATATTGCAGAAAGCTTCACCTTAAACGCAGGACAATTAACCCTCCATCCTCAGCACACAGGCAGCCACGCAGCTCCATCAGGAACAGGAGCAACAGGATTTCTTTCCGACAAGGTAAGAAACAACCAACTTTTATCCCCTTAGGAGTTGTAGGTCACAAGCTGGCTTTCTGTTACCTGCAGCTCCTTGTACAGACGGTCAAGCTCAGCTACAGCCGACTGGCTGTCGTGGTAACCATCAATTCGGCCGTTCTTCAGCATCTCCAGTTGCCTGGTGAGTTCTTCCACCTTTGACACCGCCAGCACCAGCTCGCGCTGCTTTTGCTGGAACAGGCTGTTCATCTGTTCAATCTCCTCCACTGCAGAGGATGAGAGAGCACAATAGCTGCCCTGAGAAACAGCCGAGCGTGGGCTGCTTCCAAGGCAGCGGTTAAGGGGACAGAAAGTGCCCTGCCAGCCTCCAGAACTGCGCTGCACGGGGGCTGCGGCCAGCTGCTGCTAACTCATGGTCCCTGTCAAAGCAGCTCCTCCTTGAAGCATTTGTAAAAGCAAACACATTAGCAAGAGGATGTAAATTCGGTCTACTTAGAGCACTGACGGGGAGAGGAAAAATAACTTTTTTTTTACTTTCTGAAGTATGGAAACAAAGAAAACCACATTACCAGGATGAATTTCATCTGCAGGAGCCTGAATTCACTTCATGCCAAATTCAGCAGGAAGACACTCACTCAACCACAAGGCATATTTAGAACTCTGAATTTAGGTTGTAGGAACTCAATGACAAAATATGAGAGCTGTTATGTTAAACAAAGACTCAGAGGGCTTTTTAGGGTCTATTACAACTGTCTGTCATCAGCTGCTCCCGCTGCCGAAACTGTTGCATTATAGAACAAAGTTTAAGGAATCAGTAAGAGTTCCACCAAGTACCAAGACCAGACCTCCTGGGCAGGGTGCAGGGAAATAGATACACATGCTCCAGGATCTTGTATTAGTCTACTACCCTTTAATTCCTTTAAACTGATATTTATATTGTGCAACAGAACCTGAACAGAAAATGCATTCTCCCCATAGAAGAACACTTTTGCTTTATCTGTAAAGCACAATGCTTCCTAATAAAACAATGTATTTATATTTTACCTTAGTAAACCAATATATTTTCACTTGAGTCCAGCTGGAAATTAGAGGTTCTGTACAACATGTATAGAGGGAGGATGAAAAGGTAGGCAGAAAAATGTGTGTTGAAATTAAGTCTGAAATATATATTTGATGTTGTGTCAACATGCTGCCAACTAGCACTGTAGCAAGCCAGACACTAGTCACATTTCCACAATTAAAAAGAAAATACTCAGCCACTTTGGCCATTAAGTTACCTCTCACATAAGATATAACATGGGTATCAGGCCAAACTTTGTTATAGGCCGAGAAAATAAAACTGTAAATGTGTGGGGTATTAACATCAGGGATGGAAAAAGTTACTGTGGTACACAAAGGTATTCAAGCAAGGAAGAAACCTATGCTGTAATTAAGGAACACACATGCTAGGCTCAAAACCCAGGGTGCCATTATGGGATATTTTAAAATACAGTAAGAAAAGGTACTTTGTTCTAGGTCATTCAGGAGTTTTCTTAGTAAATATAAAATGTGAAATTGTTAAGATTAACATTTCCTGGAACACTGTAAATACCTCCTCTGAATCACTGAAATTACCAGAAATTTTAGACGTCCAAGAACCACACTTTGTGAAAAATCACAGGTGACTTTCCCCAAGGAGCAACTCACCTAATTTCCCATTGCTGAGTCTTTTTTGTTCCACATGGCCTTTCAGTGCTCTCACTTTTTTAAGTTTGGCTTCCTGATTCTCAGCAATTTCCTTTAATCGCTTCAGTTTTTCCTGTTCAGCTGCTTGCTGTTGCTGTCGCTGATCTTGCTGCTTCAAGAATTTCAGGCGCTGTTCCTGCAGTCAAGACAAGGAATTTTTTTTTTTTAATGAACTTGTGGTAAGGTACTAACAGAAACAGTCTCAAAAACTTAAACAGCAGCTCAGATCAGCTTTAGCCCAGTATCCTGACTTCCCAGAGCATCAAGTCTGAGAGAACAAAGCAAACACTGTCCCAAATTCTGTCCTAATACAACCCTCCAGGTACACCCATTCTATAGTACAAGAACCTACGGAAAAAGAGGTGGTATCCACCTCTGACAGCTCTTGCTAAATTTTGCAATTTTTTCAAATCCTTTGAAGCCTAAGAAAAATTTTAGCATTCATGTTCCATGACGTTTGCTGATTTCTTTTAATCACTATTTGGCTCTTGAGTTACAAGAGCTAATGATTATTTCTACTCTACCTTCTCCATGCTCCTTGTATTTTACAGCTGTCTGTCATACACCACATATTAAACAACTGTAAGTCATGCTGGAGAATACTAGACATTCTTTATACAGAAGGTATTGATCCTTTTCATCACTCTTTGTACTTTTACTGGTTCTGTTAGAACTTCCTTGAGATAGGGGATCACCACACACTAAAGCTCTAGAAATCTACCATCTCCTGGTCACAATCACTATCACAACACAGGATGGGTCAAGACATGGGAAAATCTTCACAGTGACCTGGCTCCCATTTATGCAACAGACATAACCTCAGTGGAGAGGATCCTTTTGCGTCTCCAAGAGTAAGATGGTGCACTATCACTTTCTATATATAGATGTCTACAGTTTAGAGCTAAAAGAAACCA
This sequence comes from Syrrhaptes paradoxus, assembly GCA_013400615.1. Classification (NCBI taxonomy): domain Eukaryota; kingdom Metazoa; phylum Chordata; class Aves; order Pterocliformes; family Pteroclidae; genus Syrrhaptes; species Syrrhaptes paradoxus. The sequence goes on along the minus strand of VZTO01013567.1, from coordinate 50,073 downwards.
CTAGATCACCTATAGAGACTTCCTTTAAATCACTGGCCACTACACACAGCTTCCAGTTCTGGAGATGTTGGGTTGTTCCAGTGGTAGGAGAACTACTGAGTTTCCCAAGCACCCACTAAGAGCCAAGATTACCACTGCTTACTAACATTAGAACTCAAGACTTCCTCCAAAAAGAAAATCACCAGTCATATTTAGAAACAGGGATTCTTGCGCACTTTGAATAAAAAAGGCAGAGCAAAAAGTGAGCTTGCCTTCCGGAGAAAACCAGGCAGCACCTACAGTGTATGCACTAGTTTAGAGTCAATCCCACGCAGGAAAATGTCAAAAAATAAAGAGATATTACAGCTTGTGTCTAAAAACAAAGTGCATTTTTCCCCCTCAGAATCTATTTTTAATATTGCATCTGATTTCAGAAGGCAGGAAACAGACAATGGAAAGCTCCCTTTGAAAGGGTGTCTAGGAAAGCAGGTTTGTTCCAGAGAGGCATGTTAAATGAAAAATTCTTCCAGTGGAACACCCACAAGGTTACTCTTCTTCAAACCACAGGCAGCAGACACCTACCCAATGGATAGCTATCCAGACTCAAACTCATAATGTTTTTTAAGATCTTTTATGACTCCCTTTCCAGTAAATATATATATAATGTTCCTGTTTCTGGTTTCATAAATATAGTGACTACAGTGTTATTTATAAGACCAAGGTCTGTTACCATCACCTGTGAGTGAAACAGACAAAAGTTATGAAAGTTTAGGCTTCTCTTTTATATTTAACACATCTCAGCTGGAACTGAGAAAAGGGCAACATTCTGCCTTGGCAAATTAAGCAGGGCAGAACAAGTATTAACTCTGCTACTAAACTTCAAGTGAAAACTCTTAATCCCTTGGCTGACTGATTTCTTACATTTATAGTTGCACCTTCTTCATACCAGTTCTTACAGTAAAATAGAAATACAAGTTTTATTGGCCATTTTGACAGGCCACACTTTGCAGGTGCTGTAGAGCCATGGTTTGAAGCACTTCTGAGACACGATTACTGAAAGCCAAGGTAGATGAACAAGACGCTAAACATACAGGGTCAGAGTGAACCCAGCTGATCTCAAAAGGAGAGGGAAACAACGATTTCGACAGAGGAAGAGTAGCAAGATGAGTCCCAGAGCAGCCTCCACCCCCTGTAGAGCACATTTGGAAAGGCATGGGAACTCATCCACCAGATGGCCAAGCGCTCTTCAGGATGGGCTCACATTTAATGGTTCTCTGCCAAAAGCAGCATTTTCCATGGTATTTTCAAGAGTAGTGTCTACCAACACCACTTAAGTCAAAGATGAAATCCATGCCACCATTCTGCAGATGCATTCAGAGTATTTTCTCCCATAAACAACTCAGGAGCACCCTGTGTGCTTTCATTAGCTTCTCTGTTATTGTTCAGTGAGCATTTTATAAATCACTCTCCTAGTTACTTTTATCACATACATGCCACCTTTTCCAGACAGCTGCCCCAGGAAACCAGGCACACTGAACTCTATCAGGAGAAAGCAAGATATCCTTACACAGGACAGCATTATATCCAGAGACAAAAGCGATGTTCAGTGATCAAACCAGTGAATGGCTAGTCACCACACAGAGCACAAATGGGGCTGGCTGAGCCACCAGGACGAATGACAATATATTAATGTCATATGCTCTATCTTTTTAGTGAGCTATACGGTCACTTCTATCACTGGCATTATCTTAATGTTTTACTACTGGATATTTGCATAGGTTGACTTTCAAATTCAAAAAGAGAGAGAGACAAAGAAAGGGAGCCCTCTGTTTATAAGAGGTATTAAAAAAACAAACCACACACACACACATACACAAAAACCACAACAACACCACCACCACTCCAAAAAACCCCCAACCCACCCTCTCTCCATGTGACTCTTACTACCTTTGTTCCTGGCTGTAAACTATCCCATTCTAAACTCACCTTGTTAGCCAGCATTTGCTGTTGAGCCTCAATTTGTTGCTGCTGGCGTGACGCCATTTCCTGAAGTTCAGCCAATGTCATATCCATCCTTGGAGCACTGACCTGTCAAAGAAAATCCAAAGCATGTTAAGCCTAGGATTTTTAGTTTGGCTGGTGTGCAGTTCAATAGAGCTACTGCAGAAAAGTATGCTAAAGGTCTTTAAAAAATAACAAGAAGTGAGTATCCAACAAAATAATTAGAAAAAAAATGGCATATTTCCATGGTAAAAGAACAAATAGTTATAAGCTCATACACATGAGTAGCCCAATCTAGAAACACGCAAGAGCTGACATCTCTTGAAACATTAATATTTTTAGCAAAACCTCAGTAGCATTTTAAAGAGGCGTTCCAGAGCCCTTTATAATTAAGCTCAGCATGAATCAGCTTTGACTGACTGAGCCCAGAATGCTTAGCTCACGGCAGGATGGATCTGTGGTCGCAGATGTATCGTGCAATTCAAAGCACTTCAAGGTAAGTTGAAGAAAATGTAAGGTTTAAATATAGTGTGGGGAAAAAAACCCCACCACCCTCAAAGGTAACACTATTATTACATTAGTTATCTGTTCATGTATTTTTTGAATCTAGATTCAATCTTACATCCAAAATTATATCTTCTGGAGCAACAATAACTGACAGACAATTGATTCAATGCTGAAACACTAACTGGACTCAACTTGAAATCTGGAACCAAGGGATCTCCGACACAAAACCGAACATGAAAATAATCTATGAGCTGAAGGAAAACAAGAGAAAATTTTCTATGGGAGTAGAAAAGGAAAAGTATGCTGAATCTGTATGTGTGATCTCAGAGCAGCAAACACAGGTATCTGGCAGCCAATGGATCTCAGAGACATCTTAAGAACTGAAATCAAGGGTGATAATTGTTAGAGGCTTTGTGTCTGTTTTAGAGCAGTCATTAGAAATCTCTCCAAAACAGTCTCTTAGTTTCCAGGGTAGGATTTGCACTAGTATCTCAAAGGAAGGGAAGCCTCCATTTTCACTATACTGGCCACTGCATCAAGCACTTACTCCATTCTCTATTCTTCGATCACCAGGCACTTTCACACCATTTCTTTTTAAGGCTGGATCTTGAGACCTTTGTCCAGTCCCTAGATAGAAATACAGAACAGTCAGAGATCATAAGGTATTTTAGGATTTTTTCCCTTCAGACATAGCATTCAATACAAAAGGAGAAACAGTACAATCATTTTGGTTTAGCATCTGAACATCCATCCTTCCCCTGCTCTTACCACTAAGATAAACTTAACTGATGACATAAGATATTTTATTAAGAGTCTGCTGTTCAGTGTCAACATTTATTTTAAGATATAAGATTGCTTAAAAACAGACAAACAAAAAAAGCTAAAACAACAGTAGGCTATTTCAACATTTCTCCCACAGCCAACACGCCCCTAGAAAATCTGTATTACAGATGAAGAGTCACAAAAATGTGTTCTGCAAATGACACAAGTATATCTGGTTAATTCACAGAGGCATTTGGGCCACAATGTCTTAAAACCAGCATCTAGATATTTTGGTGTGCCTTTGTCAGCTGTCTTACAGAGAATACAAATAACAAAAGGTAAAGGTTAGTCACCTATCATGAAAGATGCGCAATTTAATCTACAGCTCATCATTTGCACATAAAGTTTTAAAGTGTAAATTTTTTTCCTTACTGGCAGTCACTGTGACAGTAAAGATGCTACTTATCTAGAATCCTACTTGAATGCTTCTGCCAAATTATATACAAATCGTGTTCAGATACCAAATACCAAGCTCACAGCAAACACAGGAGGACATACATGTCCTACATGATGAAGCCAGACATCTATTAGATTCTTGCCCACTGGACACCTATTTCAAGAGCATATACCTGCAAGACTAACTGCAGAGCTCCTAACTATTCATTTGCTATTCCTCAAACATATTGTTTAGTAATGCTGTGGCCAATAAAACGCCAATAACTCTTATAGTATGAGCACCCTGGCCTTGAAAAATTACATCCTAATGCATCCTAAGCTGCATTATCCTTAGCAGACAGAGATGGCACAGCTTTAACTTTTCACGGGCTCATTCTATCATCATTACACATTTCAAACATCAAGATAGATTTAGCCATTTAAACATGTGCTGGGTACAATGCCTCTTAACACAAATGCAGTATTTCCAATACCAAGGAAGATTACAAGGATGAAAACAGAAAAAGGGGAGGAAGAAGAATTTAGTAGACTGATTTAAAGGTATAAGTTTTAAGGATTCTACTGAAGAGATTATCATCAGATGCACAGAAAAACCATGAAAAGCAAAAAGTCATTTTCTCTATAGGTCTTCCATTAGATTTATAATGCATCGATATTACTTTCTCAGAGAATGCGACTAGGCAGTTCATCTAATTCTGTTCCTGAAACTAACACAAATGTGTAGATTGTGGGAGAAACATTGAAGAACTATCTTTTGCCAAGTACACTACAATTATCACCCTGGTAAAGTATTATCCAGATCAAACATCCTAAGCTTAAGTAATAAATTATATTACTGGATACAGTTTGGTTACTAGATTTAAAAGAAGATACCATCACAGCTCTCTAAATATTTAGCCATGGCTAATATATTTAACACACGATGCCCTTGGACGCCGTGATAATGACCAGCTCTAGAAAACCTATGGAAGTTTCAATTTGGATTTAATAACCCCCGATCTGGCAAGAAAGGATGAAGTCTTTACTAAAATGAACATTTTTTCTAGTACTAGCATTCTCTACTCAAAAGAAAATAACAAATAGGGCTGCAACACCATACAGACTACCAACATCAACAAATAACATACACAAGCCATTTCCTTAACCTTGAGGAATTAAGGGAAACTTAGACAAATGAACCAGATGAGATCAATACCTACCTGCTTCCCGGCAGGGGGGGCGTTCATGCCGAAGAAAGAAACGAACCTCATTTCTCTGCACCCCAAAGCGCTGCAAAATATCCAGCATCCGTTCATTATCAGCTACGGGACGTTCTGAAAAGGTAAAAAGACAGTTGACCATCACATCCCTACGTAGCTTAGGCACATATCAAAACAAACCGAAAGTATCTGTCCCTTCATCTTTCACTTGAACACCTGTTATTACTCAGGTGCCATGTGTGCACCTAGCCCTTGCCCTCACCTGAAGCATTTCTGCCTTTCCCTCAGGAAGGCACCTTACCACTCCTGGCTTCTGAAATTAAACCGACACCTCTGCAAAGCACATGCAGCCCTTTAAAAGTTTGCCCCTGAAGGGAGAAGCTGAGGCATTGCCACAGCCCAAGGGAATGCAAAGAGGCAATTTAGAGCTTTTGGCTCTAGTCCCTTAGTTTTGTATTTGCAAATCACCTTACCCACTCACTGCTGCAGGAAGCATGCTGGCATACACCGCTGTGGTACCTCAGACAAAACTTATTTCTTAGTCATTCCCACCCCCTCCTCAAGGGCTCCTCTGCCCCAGTTCCTACAAGGACTCATTTATTTTCTAATCCAACATGAATGAAGGGAGATGCGAAGATAAAACTCTCAGAGAAAATGAATTCTTAACACTTCCTAAGGACTGCAATCAAATGCCAGATTGCAGAGCTTGCATTCAAGGTCAGCCAGAAGAACTAAACACCCAGAAGAGGCTCCTAGGCAGTACCCAACGGGTCTGACCCTCAGCAAGCCACCACAGCTCTTGTCACTGCAAGTGTTCTCCTACAGCTCCTGTCAGCCATAGATCACACTCACTCTCTCGGACAGCAAATTTGACGAAGTTCAGATTACATGCGCTTCAAAAGCCACACTTTTGATAAAGCTGGAAAAGCCAAACTGTTTTGGATTCATGGCTCAAAGGAAAGATGAGACAGTGAAAACTAATTCCAGTAATACCTCATTATTTTCAGAAAGTTAAGAAGAAGTTTCTTTAAAAGTCACATGCAAAAAGTCCACTGAATTTCTCTTCCTGCTCTTGTTACCAAGTTCAGGATTCAGTCACATCTCTAATTTTTAAGACTTACTCGTTGCCTTTTGATATTACAAAAATCCATTGGGAGTCTGCATCTACTGCCTTCATTTACCAGTACTCCTCCCTTTCTATATTTACTGTTCTTCCAAATTTTACACACTTCACAGCTGGTCATCCACAGAGAGGATAGAATTAGAATTACTTATTGGCCTTTAAATCTTTATATAAAAGCAATTGCCTTTGTTATTCTAGAGATTTTACTACACATTTCTATGCCTATGTTAAAAGTGATGGCAAATATGTAGTCAGTGTATTATAGCAGTCAAATTTATGTAGTCAGGATACTGTCATAGTATTCTGTGACATCCGAGACTCATGATCAGGTTAGATCCATTTGTGCTGGGTGCCAGACAAAGATAATATATTGCTCCTGGCCTGAGAAATAAGACAAAGACTAAAATTAAATACCGCCACTTCTGTACCAGTTTTGTTTTTCCTGACATTGCTTTTGTTGGATGTTTCCTTTCATTATTTAAGGGGAGGAAAAGAAAAAAAGTGAAAGAAATCAGAGTGTAGTTCATTCATATTCAATTGAGAGTCTTTCAAAATCACTATCTTAATACAGAATAATAATTTCAAGGGAAAAAATTGTTGATGTTAACTATAAATGTTTTCAGTCTCATAAGAAGAGGAACTACAAACATTTTCAGCCTGTGAAGAGCTCTTTTCAACATAAAAGTGTTCCTTTAAATGAAAATGCTGCAGCTGTGCTTAAGCAATCTAGGAAAGAAAATTTCTGGAGTCACTGTCAAAAGAGATTAGCTTTACAGAATAAGCAAGTAGGTCACTGTTACAGAAAAAGCAGTCTCTTGGCGGTTACTTGTCTAGACAGCTAAAAAAGCTCATCTGCGAAACCTTAATTCAAGAAAAAAGGCATAACTAAAAATCCAACAGTACCACTGTCAGATTTCCATCTTAAAGAATTTACAGCAGGCTTATGAGACAGATTTCTAGCAGCTCAGCAATACTTCAACTGAAACTCTATAATCAAGGGAGATGCCCTTTACACAAGGATTCTATCAATACCACTTGGTGACTTCAAAGGAAGGTCAAAGAGATTTTCAAATACCAAACAAAACTACATTTGGAAAGCTCAAGAAGAAAGAACAAACAATCAGGATTCATTTTTTTTAATTCCCTCTCTGTCCCATAAGGGTGGGGTCTTTATACATGCACACACCCTTTGACTGCTTTCCACAGTGGCCAAGGTAGTCAGTCGCCTGACAGAATTCTGGTAATAAGAAGAAAGTTTGCCCTGATACTCATCAAATTTCAAGCAAAACTGGGAGGACAGTGAATTTGCCCCTTCAGAGAGCAGAGTGCCTCAAGCACATTTGCAACAATCTTTCAAAGTACACTAAATAAGGTCTGACAACAGAAGCTAAAATTCCTGAGCAAGCATCAGAAAAAAGAGAGACAAGTGATCCAAGATGGCTCAACACCTGAAGTCTGAGAAGTCATTTTCCAACATAAATCTATTGTTTCTACCCCAGAAGGTTAGCTGCCCTACACCATGTTTGTTTTAAAATAAAGTTTAATTTGTTCAGTGTAAAATGCAAACAAGACAGAAGTCGTGGTGTATCTCAGCAAAACAAGACAGCAAACTTTGCTGACATTTGAAATGAGATTAGGTAAAAACTGAAGTATTTCTCTCCTTCAGCAAGCCTCCCCCCCCCCCCCAAAAAAAAAAAAAAAAAAAACACAAAAAAAAACTCCAAGATATGCATGAAAACAACTTGCAAATGGTTGCTACTGGATGATATACAGATGCTTAAGAAAAGACATTTTATCCAAAGCAATGTTCATGTCCTTCATCCAGTACTCAAGTCTTTTAACATTAGATGATTTGAGACTACTGCATTTTTTGTTACCAAGTACAATTTGAAACTGTATACAGTTTTACACACACCAGTGCTTGTATTAGAGGTAAATAACTAGTAAATATGACAAGATCAGTGAAGGGAACAAGAATAATTTGATTTCTCAAACAGTTGACAAGGTTTTCACTGTACAAATGGATGACACTTTTTGGTCTTGGGACAATAGCTGCACAAGTAACATTTAGGTATCTGTTCTCATGGTATCTTGCAACATCTTTGCAAAGAAGAAAACACTATCTGCTTTGCTTTATGTTTCTGTACCCCAACCGACACATATATAAAACCCTGTTCCACAGGCTTAAAGGGGCAAGGGACAGTCAAAAGCAGTTTCTGCAACCTCCCTCCCACCCACCTTCTTTAGAGCCCTTCACATCAGTTAACTCCTACCACTCCTGGTAACAGTCCTTCCCTTCCAAACTCAATTAACACAATCAGGAACAACAAAGGTGCCATCAGAAAAAGGAAGTAAGTCTTCCTTTTCCACTGCAAGGGAAAATGGCTATAGGGTTTAAGAGATTATTCTGACCGGGTCACAGAACTACCGATACTACTTGAAAAACCCCACTCAGGCCACTGGGATCCCACTGTGAGGAGAAGAAGGAAGAGAAAACAACTCCCTCACACCCTTCAGAGACTCATTTGAGTCAGAGAAGGGCTGCATACACTTGAGTCCTCTTCTTTTAACTCATTTTTGCATATGTCTTTCTATAGATGCATTATCATACAGCAGGTCTGACGAAGAGATTAACAAAAACTGTAAGGCAGAAAACCCTCTGGGACAGGACCATGTCTGTCAGGTCTCTGTGTGCTACCTTATAAGCAGCAGTGAGTGCCCAGTAGTTCACAAAGAGCAAGGCTAACCTACCTGAGCCACACCACACTTCAGCCAGGTGGCACTCGCTCTCCCCAGGCTCCTTGCACAGCTCCACCACATCTCTGCAGGTTGTTTCAGGGGTGACTGGCACCTCGGTGAAGTGCTGCTCGTTGTTACTGAGGTACACTGTCAGAAACATCTGGAAAAGACAAAGGCAACAGCACACAATTACTTCATAACGCAAAGTCAGACTGCACAGTGGAGTCACAACCCTCTCATTAAATGCATTATCTTCAACACAATTGTATCATTTGCTACTAACTACTATGCATACAGGATTTTGAAACAAAACCAAAATTTCTTTTTTAAGGTACAAGCAAGTGAGACACTACGGAATATCTGCTAAATTCAGCTCAACTAAATCACATTGCTGGAGGATTGTCTGGTTTTAAACCTGGACCTACTGCTCCTTCCTTCTCTCTTAAGGCAATGTGTCGGAACTTCCCCCCACCTTACATCACATATACTGCACCCATTTGACACAGCATGAGAAACAGTCAGCTACAGTTCAGAAATACTCTTTAGAGAGAAAAACAATGGCAACTANAAAAAAAAAAAAAAAAGCACCGAGCTTACTACATAGGCAGTGAAGTAGAAACATAATTTGCATTTCCAGAATACATTTCATCATAACTTCAACCTATACCAAGGTTTCCTAGAAACACATGTTGACTTGCTACACCCTGTCTCAGTCTGAATACAAGGTCCCCCCCAAACACCATTCACAGGAAAGCAATGATATTTAACTTGGTTTCCTCTTCACAGCTGCAGAAAGATCTTTGGTTATTACTCTGTATAAACATATCACATAGCTAGATGTTAGTCTTGCTCACATCCTTCCTGCTACAACTAGAAACTGAGCACTTTAAATATTAGTTGCCTTATTTAATATTTGATAGAAAATATTGATGATTACTGCCTTTGAACACCACCTCACTGTACGTTATTAATATTAAGCTGCTATCAAAGTTTAGCTGCTAGCTAAAAATTAATGTCAATTCTCTTTTGAGACCTCTTCTCAACTTCAGTATCAACTGGCTGGTAGTTGTATGACTTCCAGCAACACAAAAATCAGTCAAATATCTCCAGAAAGCAATTACTCCAGTAAGCATTTCAAGCAACAGAAACCTTATCAGTAGGCTACACAATTCAGCCTTTTTCATACAGCTGGAAAAGCTGTTTGTGAAGCAGAAGACACAAATCCCTGCCTGTCCTCGTTTTTGAAAGAGTAAAAGGGGTAAATATCCCTACAAACAACAGTTCAAAGGTCAAAAAAAATAAAGTCCTAATCAAACAAAGCAAGAGAGAGATAAGTATCTTTCTAATAAAAAAAAAAAAAGAAAAAAAACACACACAAAAAAAAAATCCAACACATTACCACAAGCATTATTTCTGCGATTTTGTGTGAATACTCTGGAAGGAGTACATTTGATGCCACTGCAAAGTGAGATTTAGGCCCATCTTCACAGTTTTAGGAACCCCCTCTTGGGGATTCTCCTGAAATACAACCATACACACACACATCCCTGATGTCTCCAAAGCCTTTCTAGGGCTCTTCCAAGTGCCTAGATCCCCTCCACCCCATCAGAGAAGCTGCCTTTATCCTTTTAAAGACTTCTGCAAAAGCACTCCACACTCAGCACGTCTTGTTATAAAGAGTAATTGTCACACTTGTGGCAGTATAAACACTTGTGATTAGTATTTCGGGCCCTGGCACCACACCAGACTTCACACCAAGGGCATGTAGAACTTCTGATCTCTGGTTTTGCCCAGCTCTCCAAGACAACTATTTCTGATAAATTCCTAAAGACCTTCTAGAAATATACATAGAGCAGAAAAAGCCTGCTGAAAGAGAGCTCAAAAGTGCCCGTAATCCTTGGGAAAATGTTCAGATCCTTCAACCATTTCCTTCTCACATCATGGCAAAAAAAAAAAAAACAACCCACACAAACACCTGGAGCTTGTAAGGCAAGAAATTGAGAGAACATGGAAAACGCAAAGGCAGCAACAAAATTCCAGTTACTGACCAACAGAAAACAGTGAATCCCATGGAAGGCGGGCAGGCAGATGGAGCAGGACATGCGGCACTTGAAGATTACAGCTTGAATCAAGGCTGCTGCTCACTCCACAGTTCTGCTCCGGGAGGGAGCATCCTGCCCACCAGCCAGGCTCACAGCTGCTCGCCCACGGGCGGCAGGGAATTTGTTTTAACACTGCTCCCTCTCCAGTATGCCTTGTGTGGACCAGAGCTGCGTGGGAGGCAGTCAGGTAGGATCACCTTACCACATACATTTATTATATAGCAAAGACTGTTAGGCTGTTTACAGCCTAGCATGCTGAAGCACTGACCTAAATTAAGAGACAAAGCTTTCCAAGCAGGAGCTCTGATACTCGCCTTTAATCTTTCATCACTGAACATGCTATCTTTTAGAGGCAGTGTTTCTAGAGGAGGCTCACAGCAAGGGATGCCACGTGCAACCAGGTAAGAACACCACTTAATCACAAAAATTGGGGCAGAAAAGAATAAAATAAAGACGCTGCCAAACAGCTTTCGAGCAGGGCTATGTAGGTATGTAAAACACATCACACTTCACATTTCATGCTGTACATCCTTGTATCCACAACAACACTGAATCTCGCAGACTGTGTATCTGCAGTAACATTTGTCAGCTTTAAAAGATGAGCTCACAGATGGGAATTAAGAGAAAATTACAAAAAAAACACAGCATTATACACGAAACAGACCTAATTTGACCCTAGCAGGGCTGTTCACTCTTCAGTGTGCCTGTTTATATCTAGTTGTTAATCCTGAGGATTTACCAATACAGACAGCACCACAGGAAGGATCACGAGTTGCCATTTTGATCCACAACGCTCAGGATAATTACTAATACATTAAGCCAAGAGTGCTCAAACCTGGTGTGTGGGGGCCATCTCTGAGACTTGGTAGTGCCCGCATTATCTCTAGCCCATGTAGTCTAGGAACTGGGGGCTGGGGGGGAAGCAGTGATTGCTGTGCAGCAGCAAAAAACAAAAGAAACCCAAACACTCTCATAACAACTAGTTCAGAAGTTTGAATCCTGTAGATTGCACCAAGCTAGAACATAAAGCAGTCTTTTGCTCCTCCCTGAAACCAAAGATGTTAAGACAATTATACACAGACATCCACGAATTAAGACAGAAGGAAACAAGAAAAAAAAAATGCAAAAAATTCCATTTCAAGGTAGGCATAAGTGAAAAACTTGGGGGAAAAAAAAAAAAAACAACAAATCAGGAAGACAAATCTCAGTCAGACTTCACATTTCTTTTAAAAACAGCATCCAGGCAAATACTGAAATATCTGACAATTCCACATAGCCTTGGATCAGGGTTTTTTCCTCTCTTAGACTTTTAGAGTTTTAAGATTACCCAGCATACAGCCTGAGAACTTTTAAACAGGAGTCAGGTTCCTAACTAAAGATTTCCCCCTCATTCCCCACTCTAAAGATGTACTCTGTTTATAGGTACTGAAAAGCTTTCAAATGTAAAAGCATTCCAGTACTGTGGCACACCTGCAAGAAAGCAGGGATGTGTTGCGTACCTACTGAAGCAGTCCCTTTTAAAACCACATCACAGATTTCAGCTGACTCTGCTACAGCTTAGAAAATAGAAGTTTGCAGCTATGGAGCCACCAAATGAGGCAGTTCGATCGGATACACCAAGGGCAAAGGGATAACCAAGGACACACAACCTAAGGCAAGAGACAGTTCTTGCAAGAAATTACTCTGACGTACAACTGAATGGCAAAACAGAGAGAGTACCAAACATAAGGAAGGGCTTTAAGTCCCAAAAAAGCATGCTGCTTGAGACACGGATCTAAGAAAATCCAAACTGGTTATGAATTACAACTTTGAGTCCTCTCAGCATGAAAGGTATCATTTTGTTCCAACCCATATTACTTATACATCACCTCCAACTACAGCCACTAAGTCTGGACTGTAACACACTCAGGAACAGGAAGAGAAGGTATTAAGAAAAGCAACCAAAAAGGAGGAGAGGAGAGAAGAGGGCATCAATTAAAGCAAGTCACACCCCACTTTATAATCCTCCATCTCTCTTCTGCACCTCAGTCCCAAATAGCCTTTCATTCGCCTGCAAATGTGACCCATTTGTTAAGCTCATCAACAAGACTGTTTCATAATATTGCACTGATATTAAACACAACATAACAGGTCTCAATATCTGCAAGTAAGTTTTCAACTGAAAGCAAAATATTTGAGAATGGCTAACTCTACAAAAGTGCTAGGCTAGGACCACACTACATTCTGCCTCCTCCTCTGTCATATTAAAAAAAAAAAAATTCAAAAAACCAACACACACAAAACCCCAGCTTCCAAACCTGTTTGGAATAGAAACCCGAGCAAATACGTGCCTTACAATTTACAAACATCCAACAAGATATCATTTCATATCAAAGACCTCATATCAATCTTCTCCTTACATCAGAAGACCTCAATTATTGATTAAAATGGGGGAAAAACAGAAATGCAATTTACTTTTCAGCTTTGATGGTATTTCTGTAAGGATCAGACTTCTCTTACTTCTTACCTATAAAATTGGTAACACAAATCTTAGGTATGAAATGTCTCTAAAATTGGACATTTTCTCATTAATGTACTAATAATACTCAATTATTCAGGATTCAAGTAATCAAGGAAAAACTCCATTATTGCGCATGATGCAGACAAAAAGATAAGGGCTTTGTTAATTCCTGAAACTACCTGAATTTAAAGGATGAACATGCTTGCTCCCTCTCCCTCCACAGTTTGTAGTGAAAGATCTAATTCAGACCATAAAATTTTAACAACCAACAATCTGCCAGGGCAAAACTCACTCCCTTACAAAATATTATAATCAAGAAGGGAATTTACTAAAAATACTAACTTAACCCTGGTTTTCACTATTTGCTGAATTCCTTACTTTATACAGTCTTCTTCTGCACAGCATGCAATATACAATATAAACTGTGGCATCTATTCACATGGTATTTTCCATCTTCAACGCATTTTATGACAAGGAAGTCATGACACAAGTAAGCCGTTTCCTACTTTACAGGCAGGGAAACTGAGGCATACAACAAGGCAATGACAGAAACAAGAACATCATCTGGTAGCCAAACAAGCAGGCTCCCTCTGGAAATCATGATTCACCGCATTACCTTGCACAGAGCCGATAATATAATTCTGTACCACATACCACACTCTCCTCATACCCCTGAACCACACAACAGTAGTGTTGGGGGGTTTATATTTCCATAACACAGCTAAGTAATGGTCTTAGCTTGTATAACAGATTTTCTTAGCTCTCATTTTTAAGGAGTTATTCAAAGTCACTCTTAAGGCTGACAACTTAATGCTTTGCTGTAATATGCCCTCCATGGTTATCGTTATAGGTATTATATTACACTGCAAATGTTTCAACAGAGACAATATACCTTCCTACAACATGGAGAGCTGATGTGCTGTATAAACAAGACTCCAAAAAGGAGCTCATAGCACACCCTTCAATGACTTTTATAGACAGTGTGGTCACACAGCAACAACATACATCAATACAGAAAATATTTCACGAGTATGTGAAATAGCTTTTTTTAAACACTGCGTGGGATGGAAAATAATTACAATTATATAATTCAAATCCTGAACTAAAATATATTTTTAGAAGCTAATTTTAGTTAGCTGAAAAACTAGCAACATAAAATTGTTAGAATTAGTAGATTAAATATCAAATGTCAAGTACAGATGACAGAAATAACTGCTTCCACCCACAGACCTGATACCCACAGTTTTAACCACAAACGAGTTTTTCCTGATAAATATAAAATCCCTCCAAACAGAGTTTTAAATGGAAGCCTTGCATCTTACCTAGTGGGAACACTGAAGCTTCATCTTCCCAAACAGCTGTGAAAAAAATCAGCAGCTAAAATAGATATTTTTTGCTGACTTGATGCAACTTTCTAAACAACAGAAAACAGCCTGCACAATAGCACATTCCCCTGTTCTGATAAGCAGCATTCTGAGCTGATGTATCGTTACAGCTCTCCATTTAATCCAAAGTATATCTCAGTAATAAAGTAACTCAGCAATTCTTTCACATCAAGTTCCTCAGAACCCTGAAACAGTCCTTCAGCAGGCAGCATGCTCTCTTATCATACCTGAAGATTAAGGTAAGCAAAAGATTAAGGCAAGCAAAGATTAGAATAGACTTACTAGAAGACAGGCACACAGGATGATTGCTATCCCTGATCCTCTTCATACTCAACTGTTCAATAAAGCTAGGTTCAACACAAATGCAGCGTAAAGTTCAATATTTGCCTATAGCCACACCCAAATGCACAGAGTTAGGTTCTTGCCGTCTCACCTGCCATACACACTACTCCATTTATATTGTACTGGCTTTTGGCCATAAATATGAGAAAGGAAGTTATGATGAAAGGTAGGTGGAGTACAGTAGGAAGCACTGTGGGATTGTTCAGATTATTCCCAGTCTATATAAAGAACAGCCCTTTTCCCTTTCAATTGTATCACAGGGGAAAACAAGACTCAGCCTTTACTCTCACAGGCACGGTAGTTTCTGTTTGTGTAGATTATTTAAAGACAAGTTGTTTATTAGTATTCTACCTTTGGTAAAAATGTCAGTTTTTTCCGTGACTTAAAATACAACAAACATCCATGTGCACTTCGAGGGGATGGCGGAAAAACACTTAGAAACAGCAAAGAGGAAGCTTTCCCCTCCCCTTACATTTTTTCTCCCTCTTATCCTTAAGTTAGAGAGAACAAAAGTCGTCTGCTTTTGGCATACACTAGTTAAACTGGGCAAACGCTATAGCACTAACACCACATTACATCTCGCTATCAGGCATGCATCTGAATCATCCTTAGGGGAAACTTAAGAGCTGCAAGGAAAGCAGTCTGAGCTCCAGCCAAGTGTTGTTACCATCTGGAACAACGGACATAGGTTTGCAACCCTCCTGCTTCGTGGACTGCAACATCAAAGACAGAACTCTGTGCTTCAGTTCAGACTTACAAATGAGAAGACAGCATTACAATCTAGCTGTCAAACTTCATAGAAAATCATAATCATCTTAGTTCAGCTATTTTGATCATGTGAAATCCGTCAGGAGCAGCTCAGGAGTGGTAAATACAGGATTCCTAACCTACATCCAACCTCTTTCAGTAGAATATTATGCACAAGGTCATTAAGCAGAGAGCTTTCCAAACAAAGCCTTTTACTTTGAACCCAAGTTACATTTTCCAATTTGACTTTTTTCTTCAGTCATTCTCACACACAAGAAGAGAGCAAAAGTCCTCCCATAAGCCAGACATCAGAAAGGTCTATGCAAATGAAGCTCACTATCTTGGATTAACACTAAGCACAGGAGCAACACAGTCCACGCTCCTTGGTTCAGCTACCACTTATCACTGAAGGCAAGAATGTCTCAAATCAAGTGTGGCTTTTAAAGCCACTTGTACTTCAGCACCGAAGGCATTTATTGCAACATCAGCATTAAGCAGAACAAAATGTTCTAAAATATATGGGCCAGCTTGTTTGTTTTTTAAGATAAATAAACTAAATTGGTTTCAGTAACATAGGAAACCGCAGCCTTCTACTGAGAACCCACATTTGCCAACACATCATGTACAGCTCATTCTGCTCAGACCTGAATCCACACTCGGATTTGCACCAATTTAGTTAAACAAATGCTGGAATTCAGGGTAAACAAACCCTGAATACATTCTTCTTATTGTACCACAGGGCAGCATCTTCACAAATCTCTTCCCACATCCACCTGTGACTTCCTCTCCTCCACACATTCCTCCACCCAGTAACTCCTTCCCTTTCTCCCCAGATCCTTCCTCGTGGCTTCTTAGAGCCACCACTTTTGCACTCTTGGACACTCCACCGAAACGTGTTGACTGACAGAAAAACAAGCCTACACACGGTGTTTGGACTTGTACTGTTGGTATCCTACTTGGAGGTTGCTCCTCCTCCTCCTAGAGTCAGAGGAGGAGAACTGTGTCCTCGGAGGCTTGCCCCTTCAGGCAGACTCTACCTCATCTTCTGAGTTCAGCACTGAGTTATGAATACTTGGTACACAAGGAGAAAGCAATTAATATTATTCTCAAGCAGATAAAAAAAATGATACCATATAATTCTTACAATAGGTACTACGGTCTGTAAAAGGATAACAGTAACTCATACAACACAACCACAGGGGTTTGCAGTTGCTCCTCCTCCCAGTCTTCAATATCACAACACACATTGCACCTAACGAGAGCCCACAGCCAAGGCAACATCCAAGCATAATGAGTGAGGTTACGAACTCAAGCTTAAGCCTGAATCATCTCAATTTTCTGTACTTGCATCAAACCCAGAGGCAGTCTTTGTACTAAAAAAAAAAAAAAACCAAACAAAAAAACCAACTAAATAAAGGAAAATAAAAAAGAAACTAAGCTGCTCTTGCTGCTCTAGAGCTTTGTATGCCCCCCCATTGGGAATAAGCGTTACTGTTCTCTTAGCCTCCTAGACAGCTAGAGGCCAATAAAAAGCCATACCAAGTGCTGCCTGCTGAGAATTACACCTCTCAAAATAGTCCTCTCAGATGCATGTATATTCTTACAATGAAAAGAAAGCCTAGAATTTTTCCTGGTAATCAAAAAAGATTTTGTACAAGCCAAGACCCTTCACAGAGAAAAGCAAAGCTACACGTGCATCAGCGATGAAAGCGTATTTAACACAACCTACACCTAAACAAAGCAGGCTATCACAGTAACCTGGCACCTATACCACCCACAGCACACCACCCACTGCCTAGGACACCAACTCTTTACTGGGTTTACAAATATTCATTTTCTGCTTTTCCAGACAACATGATTATCACCAAGAAAAAGACGATCAACATTCACACCAGCAATCACTCAACCTCAGCCCACCAAAACATGCAAGACAAATCCACATTTATCATGCAACAAGTGCCCAACCCACACATCAAGCAAATTTATTACCTTCTATTTACTGGCAACAGGGGTCAGGAGGAAAAAAAAAGCAGCGCAGAACACCGGTTTACTCCAATCCCAGCAGCTTCATGGAGCTCAGTGCCAAATGCTTTTGAAAATACTACTCCCTACATCATGTTAGCCACTCCTCCAGGAAGACAGCTGCCAAAATCTGAGTCCTACCTCCATGAAACCCATCTCTGACAAACCAAAACACTTGTGACATCCACAGGTAGGTCAGAGGACACACCACTTCTGGCACCTGAAACAGTGACACATGTTTAACCACAGGGGTAATTCCAGTGTGGGGAAAGTCTGAGGACATACTGTTTGTGCTGTTCGGTGATACAAGCCGACCAGTCCAGTATCCTAAAGCACATTACTACAACATGAAATTCAAGAGCACTTCAGTGCACTGCAGGTTGAGGTCTCCTTTTTGGTGCAACCCCTGAACATGCTGTTTGGTCCTCTACCTTCAAGACAAGCAAAAAAAGAAACAAACCCAAAACAGGACTTTCAGACCACACAGCGCAACAGTCTGCATGTTCTACTGCTTTCAAGGTCACCTTCAAGACAAGCTATGCTTGCCTCCAGGAAGCAGAGGCTTCCTGCTATATGAGCTTCTCAATCTCACCAGCATAAATATGTTTGTGTTAGTCCAGCTTAATCCTTGCAGTGAGTGAGAATACCCAAAGATGGTGGAGAAGCTCCCCTCTATTACCATCTCTCAAGACAACATGGAAGTTAAGGAAAGCATAAGGTATCATCTGACTGCTAGAGCTTAGCTGACCTAAATGACAGAGGCAAGCCATGCTCTCAAATCCCTCCCATTATGTCTGATGACGCAGCCACACGGCAAATCACTTCCACCATATAAGCCTTTTTGTTGGGTTTTTTTGCCTTTAGCGTAGGTAGCATTTCCTCCCAACTGTCACCCAACTCCTTGTTAAATTCAAGGGGGAAGTTACAAAAGACACGTGGCTTTGGGTGGGGCTGGAAACCAAAGGAAGAAGACCATCCATTTGAGCAGCATCCTACTATTAAATTAATTAGGTGTAACGTCACACCATACCTTGCAAAAGGGTAGCCCTTTCCCATTCACCACCAGTTCTGGGTAGGAACATGCTCCTGTTGCAATGGAAGTACACCCCGAAGAAGGATCTTTGTTTGTCAAACTCTGACGAGTGCCAATGCACCGAGAGTGCTCAGCTCATGCACAGCAATGCAGGCAACCAGCACAGCCACCAGCGACACCAAAGACAATTGGCACAGAATGCCGATGCTTGGTGATCATATCTATTTGACAACAGCGGAAGTTATTATTCAAAGCCATAAAGACGGGCTTTTGTCCCACCACTTCTGGGCTGCAAACACACAGGAAGTCATTAGTAACTGTGCAAATACTGAAGAATATTACTCTATAACAGCACATGTTCAACTGGCACAGAAGACACATTGAGCTTTTCCACCAGAACAGATGGATCTTTTTTTATTTTGCAAGTTAAAAGGGACGAGTGGGGCTACTCCAGCACTGGAAACGATGGATTGTCAGATGGCCTTAGTCAACCACATCCTAATGGGATATGTACAACTTACCCACTACAGCAGAATTGGGAAGGTGAAATCTTGCCCCGCCAGTCAGCCCAGCACCTCACTTGATCTAACCTTTGCTCCTGTAATGTGGAGCTCTACGTGCTTTAACTTTTATCAGAAAACATTCAGTTCCTATAACTGAAGCTGCAGAAGGGTGGCAGATTGTACAGTTGATCACTGTCTGACAGGTTTTAGTTAAGTGCTGCACACTGCCCAGGACTCTTTCTAGGCAATAACACACTAACACACCAGCTGAGAAGTGAAAGACGGAAGAGCAGTTCATCAGAGGCAGGCAGCAGCCTTGCTGGGTCGCTCCGCATGTTGTCACCAGCAAAGTCATGACAGTGATCTTCACAGATGACATTGTGTGAAATGGTGGTCACTGAGAGGATGTCACAGCTATTTTCAAAGAATTAAACAAAGCAGAGTTTAATCAAATCAACATTCATATTACGCTGTGCTCCTCAACAGACTTTTTGCCCCAAGAACTCCAGAAATTGTCCCTCTCAGCCTGTTCCTATGGGACCACTCATTCTGCTTCTCTGGAGGTAGAAAACTTTTTCTCTAACCCAACCCCATTAACGGCTACTTGCAAGAGAAGCATGGTTCTGGGCAACACTGAGAAACCACCCTGCAGAAATGCCTCACAGGCAAGACCCATGTACAACAGCATCGGAATAACGACTCAGAGACAAGAAGCATGTAGTGCCATTTCCAGAGTTTCCCCACAGAAACCCTTATTTGCAAAAACACTTTTCTCAGAAGACTGAAAGGCACAGCGTGGCTACCACTGATGAAGTGGCTATGGGACAGCACAATAAGCAGGCAATGCTTTTCTGAAAGTTGGCTCATACATGCCAGAAACGACAAAGTGACTCTGTCATGGGTCATTTCACAAAAGGGTTTCATGGCATTCTCCAAGGAGGTCTGGAGTATTTTTGCCTGGCCCCTGTGCACCCCACCTTTCACGACTCAGCAACACCTACCTCCCTCTTTTGCAGCCAGAAATCAGTCACACTGCCTGTTACATCAGCTTTTCCTGAACACTTCCTTATGTTGACAGACACACACAGAGTCTTATTACAGTTGAGATCGGAGAATCTCAAACAAATTCTGGGAATCCCATCCTTTAGAGGGTCCTCCCAGCCCTGGGATGCCTAAAGATGGCAAGAATGGGTTTCACTTTCCTTGAGAAGTCAAGGCAGGAGCCATCAATCACTGCTCTGCATGGCCCAGATGCTGATTCAGGTGAGGTTCTGCATTCACAGCAGCATACACTTATGTAAGATGGAGGGCTAAGGGAAAGGGAAAGGGAAAGGGAGAAAGAAAAAGCAGAACAGACAAGCCACCACTCTCAAGCAGCAACAAAATTACCACCAAGTAATAATTGTACACAGGCATGACAGAAGCAGATGAATAAAAGCCCCAGCTACAGTGACCAAAATCCTTCCTGTACATTTCTGTGTGATTTGCTAAACTAATTTACACAACTTCAACTTTTTCCAGCAAAACTAAGCAGGGGATGGAGGGTGTTTAGACTCTGCAGTGTCTTGCAGGAGAGACTTGTGGCTACTGAAACCCAAGAAAAGGGCAGTCACCTTGCAGAAGGCCAAACCTCTGCACCCTGAGAATGCAAGAGGGATATTCTATGTCAGTGCCTATGTCGGGTCTTCCAGCTCCTTATTGCCACATTGCATGGCTGTGACACATTCGCAGACCGGCAGGCTGATGCTCCATTGGAATACCAGAGCACACTAGTAGTTCGGTGCAGCATAGGGCTCGAATGGGCAACAATAACAGCATTAAAAAAAGAACCCACTGAAAAAGATCTAAGAAAATACGATCTTCTTTCAAAAGCCACAAAGAAACTTAAGGTAAGAAAAATACACAACTCCACAGACTCTTCCCTTACCTTTCAATTTAAAGAAACAATGGGATTTAGCACTCTATTACAATAGAGAAAACTAGTAATCTAAGCTTAGATCTAAACTGCTTCTTAAGCAGTTAAGCCTCACAAAATAATAGTATCAAAAGACAAGGGAAAACTCTTAACTTATTCAACAAAAACAAATCAAAACCCACCTGCAAACAGTGAAAAGGGAATATTCACTTTACACCCCCTCTTTTGGGGACAGTTCTCAAGCATGGACAGAAGGAAGGTTCTCTCCCCATTCACGATTAACCCTGCAGAAGTAGGGGCGCAGGCGATGTAATTACTTTAAGCCAGATCATTTAATGCTTACTTTGAATATGACAGATTTGAACTCCAGCTGCACCACAATGTACCAGTTGGTTTGACTCTACATGTCTCCCAAATCCCACGCTGAACTCACTGCATGACCTTTAATAAGTGGCTTAACCTCCTTGCAGCTCCCACTCACTTTATTAAATGCTCTGTTTCATAGCAGTTAGTATTTTAAAGACCAGATATTTCCTATCGAGTAACTCAAAATAATAATGTCAGAAACTTTCAAGTCAGCAACAGGAACGTTTACAGGTTTTTACTTGAGTTGGAGTACTATAACTATAGCCCAGATACACCGCAGATAAAGATTTATCTGAATCAATTTCAGAATCAAGAGAACCATGTAGAACAAGGGATAACTGCAGTATAGGTTTGATTTTAACATGTATACGCTTTACTTTGCAAAAGGATGAAATACAGACATAAGAGGATTTAAGAAAAAAAAAAAATCAAGGAAAAGGCAAAAAATGTTTCCCTAATCCTCCTTCTTAAAGTAGATGCCAGTAAAAGTTAGGGCACTGCACGCAGACATCTATCAAAGGATCACATCACATTAAGACCTGGAAGCATCACTGTAGCATAGAAGTTGGTACAGAAATTACATTACCATCTCAGTAATAAAATCCTCGTTATTAATGCCACAGCAACAAAAACCAAAGGGCTCATCCTTCAGACACAACTAGGTTCAACATCCAAGCAATGCCATCACTATGGCGAAACAGCTGCCGAGGAGGCATGCTTGACTAACTCTAAACACCAGCAGCAAGAGCCAGAACATTAATGATTAACAAAAAGTAAATGGCAAAAGCAAGCAGAAGACTTGTCCAGTATCATGACAGAGTTGTGATTGCTGTTCTGTCCCCAATTCATTCACCATTCCCTGTCCATTAACATTTATACCAAACTACAGCAGTAGTTATCTAACACTTTTAAACAATATTTCAGGTCTTTCATGTTCCCCAGAAAAGCCTGAAAACAGTTAAGCAACAATGAGTAAGATAATTAAGCATACTTCACAAGATGTCCAGAATTTCTAGTGACCTTTATACACAGTATTGTCCAACTGTTTGAGAACTGAAGATCAAAAAGACTTTGCCTGACTCACAAGTGACTAAGCTGAGAGAAACCAGGCCTAAAGATAATAAAACTGAGAGCAAAGAGGAGTTTTATCTGCTCATTACCTCATGAATAGGAGCACCTTCCAGTTTCCAGAGCATTAAGTAAGGTTTTTTTAAGTCAAAAGCCTAGAGATTAGAAGAATCTGAGGGTTCCTTTGTTATCAGCAGGCTCACGCAGAAAGCAGGGAGAAGTCCTCCTCCAGCTATGCCACCAAGCCATGGGAGGCAGAGCTGGAGTCAGCCTCCCCGGGGTTATCTGGCTCCCTCTTCAGAGAGGCGGCACAGCACAACCCTGCCCGTAATTAAACAAGCTCAGGAACAGCACAGCAGGAGAGAAAGGAGAGTCCCCGAGGCAGCCTGCTAACAAGGACAGTGGGTAGACAAACTGAGCATTTTCAAGACGGTTTCTTAATCAATAATTTGAAAGGAATGCTAGGCACATTGCCATTCTGCTAGTTTGTTCTGCTGAAATAACCTTTATACCTGCCTCTTTCAAAGTCCAACTGACTTGCATGTAAATTAGTCCCACAAAGCAAACCAGCTCACTAATAAAGCAGACATCCCATCCGGCAACACTAGGAACTAAGAAAAAAAAAAAAAATCCTGTGAATTATCCACCCACCCCAAACTTCATGACTGCATACTAGCCCTTGAAACAGTAAATGTGAGAGCCTCACAAGGCACTCACACCCTGAACTGTTGAACAGATCAGAAGCAGCATAATTAGCTATTCCCATGGCCTCTGCAGCTCAATCTGGTATGAATTTGTGATATTGCCCTGCCCCCATTTCTGATAAAAGCCACACAAAGAAACAAAGATATTTAACATACTGCTGAGTAATATAACACAAATTGCAGATGGACAGCTAAGGTATTTAAAAAGTAATCTGAGAAGTTAAATGCACTTAAAACTATTCCTGGAACAATTATCTGCAGGACAGAAGAAAAGAAAAAAATAAAATTCATCTTGTTTTAACAACATGAAAAACAAAAAGGAGTACTCTAGGAACTTCCTACTGTGCATAATAACAGGTCACAGTCTGTAAAAGTGCAAGAGGCAAGAGAAGTTTAGAGGTAAGAAAGCTCAGCAAAACAACCACCTAAGCTTTATTCAGCATTCTAGACAAAATAGGTGGAACACTGAATACCAATGTTTGAATACAATCACAATATTAAAACTTCTATGTTATCAATATTAAAGCTTGTATGTTATTAACATTAAATGGAAATTCAGTTAAAAGAACACAAAACAGATACTAAACACTTCAATTAGATGAAGATACGAGGCATGTGCTCAGAAGAGCTCAGTTTGAAGTCCCATTCATACACTGAAATCCATGCAGGCAGACAAGAAAAAGTCTTAATGACCGATAAACCTGATCAGCACTTAAATAATTAAAAAACTACAGGAAATGGGGCTGAGATCCTACAGATCACTTCCTGGTATCATAACAAGTTGTTAAACTCCACTAGGGGTTAGTTTATAAACTTACAGCTGCTCATCTTACAACGTGCAAGAGATTCATTTCTGTTAAAACTTCTACAGGTAAGCTGCAAGAAAAGTGTTTCCTAAGAAAATTGCCCACAATGGGCTACTACTACACTCTTACAGTAATTCAGAATCCATATGGCAATTCCAATTAACTTACAGTAATTCAGAATCCATATGGCAATTCCAATTAACTGCCTAATGGAACAAGAAGAACAAGTTCAATTGTAGGGGTTTCTTAAAGGTTAAAAATACATTAAAAATAAATAAACATCCAGAAAGTAGTGAGCATTCTGCAATGAAAATATATACTTTAAGCCCACTGCTTGCTGGATGTAACAGCTCAGAGAAGACCACTTGGAAAAAGGCATTGAACAGACTTCAGAAGGAAAGCACAAGTCCTTATGGTATCAAAGTTGCAGCATTACACTTAAACAAGGTGTAGTTTAACCTGATTAGAAAAGAACACATGGTTATCAGGAAACTTCAGTTTCAGAAATTTAAGTCATTTCTGATGACTGACAGCAAAACTAATTTAGGAATTTAAGCACTGTCCAGTTTGCCAAGTTAGTCCCTAACCCTAACAATGTATCTGCATGTCTGGATCCATCCTGATTTCAAGATGGCTCCCAATAACTACTGCACGTAAGACAAATTGCAAAATGGACCCTTATCAAGATCAAGGGGTTTTGATCCACAAACTTCTCTGGACATTAAAGGGTAGCTCAACCTGCGTCACCTCCTACCATCTGCGAAAAACCATTTATCCAGTATGTGTAATGATGCAAATTATTTCTCAAAACATGCTCATATTTAGGGTAATAATGTAAAATAAGAGAGACCAATTATTCTGCAGAAAAATATGCTATTTTAGAAAGTGTTTCCAGCTCCTTTTCACTACTTAACAGTACCAGTCACACTCCCACAAGCCTTCACAGATGAAAGGTGAGACAACTTCACACAGCTTGCCAGCATTAACCCTGTTATTACCTCCATCAGTAGAGCTACACACAAATTACTTCATATTACACCCTTACGCAGATTTTTAATCACATTGTCCTGACATATGGTTACAGCAGCAGTTTAGCTCCTATCTGTCATCACCACAAGGAAAACATTCCCATTTCAGGGTAGCCTCCCAAGAGCATGAGTAGTTATCCTGCCATAGCAGTTTCCAAGCTTTTCACTGGCAGCTACTCAGAGGTGATTTCCTGGCTGGGCTCATGGGTGCAGTATTCCCTGCTTGGGGCCACGAGCCCTCCTGTGTTGTTTAATCCCTTGTCCACGCTGGTTTCTGCAGCACAGGAGATGGACCTGAAGCAGAGAGCTAAAATCTTGCACAGACAACTTTATTTGGAAGGTTAGGGAAGAGAAATAGTAAGAGGTGTTAAGCAAGAAACAAAACATTTTGCAGATGGTTTAGGGCCAGCCTACTAATCATCCAAACAAGGCAGATAAAGATACTCAAGTCCACGAACACCTCATTAGTGCATACATAAAAGAGCACCCGGATGTCCTGCTCCCTCCAGATTTCCTTCAAACCTCCCTCCTCTTCCCACCCCAAAATCTTTCGATCTCTTTATAAAAAGGGAAATGAGGTTTTTTTTAATTAACTAAAAGACAATGAGGAAATCCATAGAAATACTTAAAAAAAAAGATAAATAGTAAGAATTACTATTGGCACTGCATTTTCCACACTTCCATATCCACAATCATGCGAGTATATTTACTACAATGTTTTCAAAGTGGCAAGTGGCTGTTTATGTGCCCTACAGCCAATGGACCAGAGCACTTCATAAACACCCTTTTGCATTATTGGAAATCTTACCCCTCTGAAGACTATACCAAAACTCATGGGGTTTTTGTTTACTTTTTTAAAGGTGAATTGAAGTTCTATTACTCATAATACTTATATTTTAAATACATTTAGCCACATTCAACCTTCACAAATATTTCATTATTCACAGTAAACAATGTGAAAAGGCTGTATCCATCCCTTTATTTATGGGTTAAAAACCAGAATCACCGAGTTGAGTCATCAGCCCAAGCAAAGTCTGAGCCACCAGGGCAATGCATGCTCCGGAACCTGTCACCTGCAAACACTGATGGGATAAGACAGCAATAGCATCTCTTGGCGATTTCGCTGTTATAAGAAGGTGCTTACCTAGCTCGGTTTTGACTGTGGGTTGAATTAACACCTTATTATATTTACTGCTTGTTTTTCCATGTTTTCATAGGCAGACAATACCACAGTTGCACAACACATTGGCTATTTAATCTGTAGTTGGGCTCATATTGTGTCTGTTCCTCCCTCATTAGTTACAGCAATAGTCACCCAGCCTTCTCTAGTGTTCTGTGAGAGCAAATTATTGCTCATTATTTCCTCCTAATTGCAGAGGAAGAACCTCAGATCAACAGCAAAACAAGTATCCCTGAAAACACCCATACCCTTCCAGCACAGATCCCCAGTTTCACCTCCCAGTACACCTCCTTCCTCTCTTGCTTCAGTCACCTCCTGGAACAGTTAAACTGGAAATAATTTTTGATAGAAGAGTGCCGTTGAAAGAACTACCTGTGTGTGCAAAGCTACAGCAAGGCAGGCCTTATCGCCCAGGGGAGGATGGCAGAGAACATTTTAAAGCACTCTCAGCTGGGACTAAGCAGTTATTAAACTTGCTGGGATTTTCTGTACATATTCCAGTCTCTCGGAACAACCTATTATGGATTTCACGGGGCATCCCTGCAGATAAAACCAGGTATTTAGAGGCAGGCGTACTTTTTAATGAAACTAAGTATTTTATGTCATCACCTTTGTGTATGTTGTCCTGAAAACCAAGCAAAGCTGCTGTGTTACGCATTCATCCAACTTCAGCTGACCCAAAAATGGTGTAGTTTTAAAATTCATGTTAAAGCTCTGATAGGAGATGGTCCTCCGGTCCCTTTTCAAAGTGTTAAAACAGAGACACCACCCAGAGCAGGACAGCGGCGAACAACTCCTGAAACTCTCCCAAGCCGCGGACGGGAACACCGACCCCCGAGAGCTCCTGATCCCTTTGAACCACAAACAACATGGACACCATCTTCCTCCGGGAGCCCGGGCACTCGGAAACACAACCACCACCACACCCCCCCTCCAAAAGCAGCACAGGCGGGCCCGTTTCAAGCCAACTTTAAGAACTTCATACCATTAAAAACAAACAACAAAAAAAGCAGGATTCAAAGGAGGTGCTTGTTTACCCCGCGGGGAGTGGAGCAGCCCCGTGTTCCTCCCCAAGGGGGGCGAAGGGAGAAGATCGCGGGCGCTGTGGGCCCCCCTTCGCCCCCTCCCCAGCCCCGCGGCGGTGCTACCGGGGCCCCACGGCCTCCCCTTCCCCCCGTGCTGGCTCTGCTCCAGCGGGCCCGTCTAACAAGTTGATCCCGGCATGAAAGAGGAAGAAAAAGAAAAGCTAAGGGGAGGGGGGAAAAAAAGAAGAAAAAGAAAAGCCGGGAGGGGGAGGGGAAGGGGAAGCCCCTGGGCGGACGGAGGGAAGGAGGAAAGGCCGGAGTAAGGAGGGTCGCCCTCCCGCCCCCCTCCACGTCCGCAGGCTCCATTTTCCCTCCCGCTGCCCCGCTGCAACTTTCCAGCGCCACCCGCCGAGCCGAGCCCCCGCGGCCCGGCTCCAGTTCTACCCCGGGACTCACCGGCATCATCTTGGAGCCGAACCGCATGGGGGCGGCCGGTGCCGGCCCCGCCGCCCGGAGCGGGAGACCGGCGACCCGGGAGGCGGAGGGGCCTGCGCTGCCGCCGGGACGCGCGGGGAGACCTGTTGCGGGAGGCGCCCGCCTCGGCCCGGCCTCGCCGCTTTTGTTCCCGCCGTGTCCCGCTCTCCCGTCGCCCCCGGCTCCGCTCCGAAACTAACCCCGGCCCGGCGAGGAGGAGCCGCCGCGCCCCGCCCGCCGCCCACCCCCGGGAGGGGCCGGCGCGGCTCCCGGGGGCCACGGCCCGCCTCCCACCGCCCGCTGTTTTCCCTTCTCCGGTGGACCAGCGTGCGGGATACCCCATTCAATCGCAGGTACTTTGCCAGCAGCACTTCAAAGCTCAGGGAAAGCTTGGAAGCAAAGTATGGGAAATCAGCACCGTTACAGGGCTCTCTCTGCAGGAAAACCAGCTACATCTGTTTTTCCAACTCGTATTAAAATCTTCGCGGTAATTAAAAAGGATAAAAGGGAAGAGGATTAGAAGTTCCCCGATGAAGGGAGAACACAACCCAGACCCAATTTGTAAATAAACATCTCTTTTTCTAAAGCAGTAAAGAAACTTTACCAGCACTGATGAAAGCCCCGGGAGCTCCCGTGCAATAGCCCGGTGTTGTTCAGCCCAATGCTGCTGCAGCTGGGGGGGCTACGAAAAGATCAAGCTATTTTTGCAGTTGTCTAATTACAGCAAAGAAAAACATTTATTTTTTGCTACAGCGCTTTGAAACACAGCAATATTTAAAACATGTCCCAGAAGTGTCTCGCAGCTGTTTTAAACCTGCCGTACCACGCCTCCCCGGCTCACACCTCCGGCAGCGCTTCGCTCTCGGAAGGATCACCTGCAGAGGCGGCGGGCAGGCACGGGGCCCAGCCGTTTCCCCATGGCCGTGACCAGCTTTAACTCCCCCCAACACCCCCCTTCATTTTCTTCCAAGCGAGGCGGCAGAGCCCCGTCACACCCGCAGCCGCCCCCCAGGGTACATGGCCCCCCGCCGCCGGGGACTGTGGCCACCGCCCTCGCCCTCCGCCCGACCCCGCCGCCAGCGCCGGCCAATGAGGAGGCGCTGGCGGCGGTATGACATCACCTCCCCCGATGCCTATTGGGCATCTGGCGAACACAGCGCGCCCTCTGCCGGCAACACCGTGGTATCACGTCTCCGCCCCGTAACACTCGGCGCCTCACGCCTGCTCCCGGCCTTGCAGCCCCGCGGGCAGCGGCTCTCCCGGGGAAAACCCGCGGCTCCGAGCAGCGCCAGCCGCCGGTGGTTTGCCTCTAGGCGGTTGGTTTCCCTCCAGGACGGGAAACGCCAGTCCCCAACCGTGAGCAGAGCCCAACACCGGTCGCTGCTCCCGCCACGGGTGCGTTCCTCAAACGCTGCCCATACATTCCCCATGGAGTGTATGCTGTACGTACCGGCTTCTTCCCGTGGCCCCGATTCACCTACAGCTCGGTCCTGCACGGCCCGGACAATATTAATCAACCGACCCACAGAAAGTTTATAATCCCCGTTTTCATGGGGTAGTTTTTGTTTGGCTTTTTTTTTTTAAACTCAAACTTTGAATTTATTTTACAAGATACAAATCACAGAATCACAGCATGTTAGGGATTGGAAGGGACCTCGAAAGATCATCTAGTCCAATCCCCCTGCCGG
>VZTO01013567.1:0-19531 GCA_013400615.1 Syrrhaptes paradoxus | reverse complement strand
GACCTTCTTATCCCTGATATGCCTAGAGAGAGCATCGAGAATAAGTTGTTCCATCACCTTTCCAGGGATGGAGGTGAGGCTGACCGGTCTATAGTTACCCGGGTCCTCCTTCTTGCCCTTTTTGAAGACTGGTGTGACATTCGCTTTCCTCCAGTCCTCAGGTACCTCCCCTGTTTCCCACAACTTGCCAAAGATGATAGAGAGTGGTCTAGCAATGACTTCTGCCATCTGTCACAGACCAGAGCAGGCAGCAATGGAAAACTGAAATTCTGTTGCAAGTATCTGGCTGGTAAAGGATAAAATAAGGGGCATGATCTTTTAATGTAAGCCCCAAATCCAGGTGCAAATTATTTCTAATAATAATTAGTGTCTTAGAATAATAATTTCTAAGCCTGTAAAATAAACCTGTAAATGTTCAGATTAAAAAAAATCAACTAGAAAAGAGCATTCAGACGCGTGTATGTGTGTGGTACCTATATTTTGCTAGTGCAGGTCAATCCACAGAAGTCTCTGTTGGCAAAACTTCTAATTTCTACATCTTCCACACAAAACTACAACCCCATCCCTGCTAAGGAAATGAAGCTTCAAGGGGTACATGTATTTTTTTCAATTTTTTGCCCAGGCTCTGACTCATACGCTGTGGTGGAGGCTCTCAGTGCCATCTGGCCACACACTTCAGATCACAGCTTTCCTCCAACAGAGGAGATAACACTTGCCAAGTTTGCAGGTAAAGCAGGGTCAAAACCACTTGCACCTGTGCATACGTCCACAGCATTTCTTACCTCCCCTACGGACTTCTTACTTGCCTATAGCATCCCACATTTCTGCCTCTTGCAGCAATTCAGACATGATTTCACTAGATAAGCATGACATTAATTTCCCACAACAGGTTATTTATTACACAAAAGATTTTTTGGTCTTACGAGCAGGGTTCCCTCCACAGTGGGAAGAAACATGTGAGGGTTTCCGACTGCAGGTTCAACCTCCAGAGCGTCAACAGTTGGAGATAACCGAGTCACGCACAGGAGAATTGGCAAGTGGCAACAGTTCTCAGTCCTGCATACACAGAGCTATCACAAAAAGGAAAAGAAGATGAGACCTGCAGGATCTGGAGCCAACAGCACAGACAGCTGAAGCTCTGCACCTCTCCCCTGCTTCCCACTACTCTTGGCGGCCTGTCCAGAGCACGCTGCAGTTGACTAAGACCCCATGCAGTTCCCTAGAAGCAGTCACAGCAAGGGTCCAGGGGAAGTTCATACTCATGGAATTGCTTGAGAAGCATCCAAGAAAAGGAAAAAAAAACACAAACACCAAACAAAAATGTAGCAGAATAGTTCTGCTTCTTTCTATGAGAGATCTACTTGATCTGAACCCAGAACCTTGCAGTAGCAGAAAGATATTACAGACCAGAGTGGTAATGATCATCAGTAGAAATCAACAGCATCTTCTTTTCTTGACATTACTCTTGCCATACACACGGATTGGGGTGCAAGGGCTCTGGGAAGACACTGCTGTTATTTCACACCTTCAGTACACCACTTAAAATTCCAAAACTCAGTTAATTCCTTCAGTGCTGTATCTAAGCAATTTTAACAGTAACTTGTCATCCTCTTCTCTACTAGCCTGCCTAAAACTGCCTCCAGCCTGGCCAAGTCTTTTACAGTCCTGACACAATTAGAAGGATTATCAGGCAGCATCTCTTTTGCAACACTTTGTAATAACTAAAAAAAAAAGCCATATCTGACAGTCATTTATATCTTAATAACCCCTTTAATTCTTCAGCAAAAAGATGGTGAAGCTGACTCTTAGGCTGTTTCTAAGACAGTAATTTCAGAGAGAGTTTCTCAGAAACCAACACAACAGCATCAATCTAAGAGGAGCAAGAGGCCAGCTACTATAGATTTTCTGGCCACTGCCACCTACTGTTAAAAACTCCACCAGGTCAAACTTTTGAGCTCTAGTTTCTGAGGGATACAGTTAAACAGAGCAGAAAGAAGGGAAGCTTTGGAATTGAGATTGCTGGGGAGAAAGAAAAGAAAAATAAAAATAAAGAAGAGAACATACCAAGAGAACTGCTCACCTAAACTCAGTGGGCTGGGGCACAGCACAGCAGCTTCACAAGTCTGGATTCTTTCAGGCAATGTGGAACTTCTAGTATCTAATTTATAGAGCTTAGTCTCCAGCTCAAGATAAGGCTTTTTCAGACAGTGATTCAAAGCAAAGTCTTCAAATTACCTCAAAAAGAAAAAAAGTACAGGAAAAAAACTGATGGTTTTATACATTCAGCACCTTCATGCAGTTCCACCAATCCACCAGCTGTCCTCTAATAGTTGTTAAAATAAATACTAAAAATGCAACATTTAATAGTAACAATTAATTTGTTTTAAAAACATGAGATTATAGACTTAACAGTAGAAATAGTTTTGGGGAAAACATACAACAACAACTGAGCCTATCCACCAAATTAAAAAAAAATGTAGTTCACTAGTAGTTAAGCCTGAAGCTGAGATTCACTAAATCCTTAAAGTAACCTGCTAACCACACTTGCTAGGACATCCCACATTATCCCAGTGGCTACTTCCAAAGCAAAAGCCTCTGCTCTATGCCAAATTCAGAAGACTACATCAGGAACCATTTAGCAAGTATAAATTTTAAATTAAGACACTGGCTTGCTACAACTTCTGTCAAGTCCAATCTTTTAAATTTAGAGGTTTTCTCAGGCATTGAGGAGTGATATAACAGACATACCTTTCTCCGGGTGATAAGCTACTTCTCTCAAAAGCATCTGAGTCTGGCAACTGAAATAACTCTCTTCAGCTGTAATCCCCTCCAGGGAGTTTATCACATCAGTGCATGCTTAATGAACAACATCATCAGGCCTCTATTTGGATGGTTTGTGCTTCGTTGAAAGGTATGTTTGTTGTCAGGTGAATTCCATTTTGGCTGTGGCATATACGTCCTTACTCACACACAGGTGATATTGATTTAACATCTAAACAAACACAGGTATTCTGAGACATTCCTGTGCCAAACCTCAA
Organism: Syrrhaptes paradoxus; assembly: GCA_013400615.1. NCBI lineage: Eukaryota > Metazoa > Chordata > Aves > Pterocliformes > Pteroclidae > Syrrhaptes > Syrrhaptes paradoxus. Next base: position 16,493 of record VZTO01013567.1, on the reverse strand, counting down.
ACAAAAAGTAAATTTGCCCAATAGGAGGAACAGCTGAGTTACATTTACTTCTGTCAGAAGCAGGAGAGCCAGTCTCTTGCCTTGTGAAAGCACTTCCTTCTGCACAAAGTGAATATGAACTTTGTTGGTTACTGTATAAATGAACTGGTAATGCACATAAGGAACTACATGAGACAACAGAGGTTTAGGTCCAGACTCTGTAACCTTTAAAAAAAGTTAATTAAAAATATTTCTTACTTAACTTTCATCCCCTCTGTATGCTAATCACCTTATCTAAGTTATGAGAGTCACACACGCACCCACGCACAGTACATACTCAATCACATTACTCAGTAAGCTAATAATTATACAGAGCCAGCAGCACCCAGAAACCAGCAGCACTCAGAAACTACTTTAGCAATTTGCATCAATTTTGCTGCAACCTATTCAGCTCTTAAACTGGTAATTCAACAACAATTTCACATGGTGATTCTATAAAAGTAGAAAGTGACATTAATGCCACCGTACACAAGCCTCACTCACAGGAAACAAAAGTCTTCAATTTCTTCCAGATCAACCAAGAATGATTTAACTTCAGTAAACTACACTTCAACTTCTCAAGTTATTTGCTAGAAAAAAAATCCAATTTCCTCACTCAAAATTATTTTCTCTGTAATTTAAATTCAGATTTTTTTTTCCCACAGGTAATTAAACAGAAATTGACATCAGACAGCTAAAGCAAGTCTGCTCTGTGTCTTAAAGAGAAAAGAAATAAACTTCCTTTTCCATTAGTCCCCAGAATCTGTGCAAAAAGTGTAAACTGGCACAAATCAGTGCTTTGTACGCATCATACACAGCTAACATTCTTCTCAATAACTAAATCATATTCACTAGACTCACTTTGGATCCCTGTCAATTTTTATCATAGCACAGATCCTGAGAGAAGACCCTCAGTCACAAAATGTCTGTTTAAGGCAATTACAGCAATAGGAGAAAGCTCTGTCTGCCTGCAGCCACTTGCCCAGCCCCATAAGGGAGTTGGTCAGCGAGGAAGAACAGGGAAGGAACTAAAAATTATGCTTATTAAGCACATATGTATCCAGCTGTTTCAAACAGGAATTCTGTGATCAAAATCTCAATCCTTACCTTAAGACAGTGATCGGCCATACAGTGATGCTGAACCTTCATCCCAGATGGATTTTTAGAGAATGTGGAGAGTTAAATTAACACTGCCATTGCACTGTTGCCTCGTCCCTATTTCTCAGCAGCCAAGCAGCCACCCTTAGCTCATGCTAGCAGTCCCTCTGGAATCAAGAAAATCAGAAGGACTTCAGAAACTTATTTCAGGATCAGGCTCTTTTTCATAAAGTGACTGTGGAACTGAGCAGACTACATCTTTGTTAACATATTCTCCTGGTCAATTTATGTATTTTCTTTGCACATTCTCACACAGAGCTATAGTCCTGTGCCTCAGCAAACAAAACTCTGCTTCAGGTAACCCTGGCAGACAGAGGGACATGGTCTATAAGCAACAACAAACACTTTGTGAGCTGTCTTTTTCTTATACAGCAACATTATTAGTGCAGTTTGTCATGTCAGTGATGTTTCGCTGAGCTGAACTGAAGAGACGCAAAGTGACATTACTGATATCTTCACTGAATTATCTTTATCATAGTGTAAATACTCGGTAATAGATGAAAATCAAAAGAATTCCTTGGAACTTACATCAAAACTGAGTGCCTCCTAATGGTGGAAACTGATTGTCCATCCTAGGGCTTGTGAACGTCCTACAAGAAAATAATACAAAGTATTAGTAAAAGCCATGTAATCTAATTAAAACCTCCTTTTTGTTTATATAAGCATTATTACTGAGCTTATTTCTGAGTACAGCTGCGTGAGGATATTTAACCTGAGCAAAATAACATGCTATCCAGTACCTCATTCTCCAGTCCTCCTTCAGGGAAGGTATTTTGACTCCAAGATAACAGAAAAGTTATTCGTCTGAAACCTTGTCCTTTTTATCCCCGAAGTACATCAGTTTACCTAATTAATATACTATAATTAACACACTACATCTCTACAAACCCCAACTTTCTTGTTGGATTTGAAAAGACTTTTAGTTAAATCTTTCCTTAAAATTTAAAACAGAAAACCATGCTTCCTTTCAATTTAGTACCTCTGAAAAAAAACCTTAATATCCATAAAGTGAGCAACCTGCCACCATCCCAGAGAAGAAAACGTGGCATTTGGAAAGACATTTTCTATTTTTCTATTGATTATACTAACTTAATAAAACAAATCTGTTCTCCTCCCACCCAACTTCTGCTCTTATCCTCAGTTTTTGAGCACATTACTCCTCTTTGCTCCTGTATTCCTCATTAACATCACAGTTCTTGACCTAGTTACGCACCTTTCTTCACCTCCAACTCCTGCTACTAGATTTCTTCCCCCCATCCCTGTCTTCCCAGATGTCTGCTTGTTAGCTCCTGCTTCTCACTCTCTTTCTCCCCTTCCCTGAACTTCTCCTTTCTCACATTTGATATTTTAAACTTTCCTTGTATTTGAGCCAGGCTCCTTCCTCTTCATCATGCCTCCCGGCACTGCTTTTCACCACACAAAACCCAAACAAAACATTCTACGTACTTTCAGTAACATTTCCCAGTCCCTGCTATCCTCAACAGACCACACTCGAATCAGTTGAGAACACAATATATACATATACGTTTTTTTAAGAACATAGTAAACTGTGAGAGGCAGAATCTGCTCAGTATAGACATAGATAAGAATTTCACTGACAAATTTTAAGACAAGTAATGAGCTTTTACAAAGACTTATGGCATCAAAGAAGTTTGCAGATTACTACAAATAAAGCAAAACAGATATCTCACCAAGTGGTCCTCCTCTTTAACCTCATATTTCTAGCCCAAAGTACAGAGCCCTCAAAAATTCACCCCCTCAAGAAAAAAGGGGGCAAAACAATACATTTCCCCCTAATATCTTCCTTGTGAGTCATGTAGATGTTCCCCAGAAAATTCAGTCCAACTATACTTATAATTCTAACATGGCATAAGCAAAAATGAGGCTATTTCATTTTTTTTTTAAATCTTACAAGCACTGCAGAAATCTAAATGAGTTGTAACCCAAATAAGGCAAACGAAGTATGGAACCTGAATGAGCTGTAAAATACTGACAACAGAGTTTCCATGTTACTTGACATGCAATAGACTCTACTTAACTCTATATCATCTCTTTCAGGAACTGTTATCAAGTTATCTGGCTTCACACTATTCCAGTAGTAACTGAAAAATTAAGCCCCTAGAGAGTCTGTGATGGAGATTTTGTGAAAGTGCATGCAGTCTCCGTTTTTGCAAATTAATATGAAGTGATGCATGTTCAGACAAATGACACAAGATTCATTGCAGAAGGATGTGAATCGAAACCTGGAAGGCAGCAGAATTAGGTTACTTACTGAAGTGAACTTATTAACTCTAGAGCTATTTATATAGTTGTAGTTAATAATATAAAATACATTGTGAATATTATTACTATATTCTACTTAGTAATACAATAAACATACAGAACACGGCTTGTATTTCTTAAACATAAAGCTGTAGCTAAAAACTCCAATTGTTCAAATTATATGACAAAACAAAAAAGCATTCTTGACACTATTTTAAGTTATATATGTTTAGGTAGGATGAAAAAACCACTTGCTTTTAAAGCATTAATGACCTGCCAGCCCAAACTTTGCATGCCAAGTCACAAGTTTATAAAGAATTCTCCTGAGTTTGCTTTAAACTGCTGAGTGTGCATGTGAAAGGAGATCAGGTCCTAAAATCATGCACAAGAATAAAACCCTTGTTCCAAGATAGCCAGATCATTTTACAGCAGGCATTGATGAGTTGAGGGGCGGGGGGAGCAAAACACTTCCAAATCCGTACAAGGCACACAGTGTTCTACTCCCAAAAAGGAAATATTAATTTCAGTGCACATTTTTGGAGTTCCATTCGGATGACACACATAAAGGCTTACCCTTGCATTTGCCCTACTCTCAAGTTAATACTTTTCCCATTGCAAATTTTTTCTTTGAAGAAAGAGGTTCCTGCTGGGTTTCCAAGGAGAGAATGAAGTTGAAGAAGAAATAAATGGGTTTAAGATAAACCTTCAAAGAGGAGAAGCATGGCTGGAAAAAGTGTACAGGGATGATGCAGGCAGGCAATGCTTTAGTCCTGTAATATTTTAAGCTGTAGTACCTTGGTACAGGTACTTCAATGCATGGACCCACTCTCTCCAGACATTTTATGGCCTTTTCCCATACACTTTGCTACTGCTGCTTCTGGCATGCACCTACTGATTTTCTTTGGCAAGCCAGTCTTCAGCAGTACCAGTTCCCCAGTCGAACATGCCCGCTCAATACTACTGAGATGAAAAAAGCATCAGCAGCTGAAAGCAGAGAGGAGACTGGCACCATAGTTTTCAATGGCTATGTCAAGTTCTGTCAGGGTAAAATAACTGTGAAACTACGTGTCAGTGACCACACTCAGAAGCACCAGGGAATGTCCCATCCCCTTGCTGCTCCAGCTATTACATCCAAGGAACCTCCCTAATATACAGGATTAAAGTCAAATAAAGGAACAGGGTTTATTTTATTCAGGGTGGAGGAGGCAAACCTCAATAATGTCTGCTTCCAAGCAGTAGTTTGCAGGCAGCTGTAGTTTTTACCATCTGGCTCTGACCCCAAAAGACCAACAGCAGACCTTGCACACCCATTGCCCTCTGGCTGCTGGGGCCAGGTTGAACACAAAAGGGGGTGCTCACCTGTCTATATGTAGAAGAGAAAGCCCTGGATTACATTTCTAAGAAGTATGCAGTTGCGTCCCATGGAGGTTTTGTTTTCTGTCCTGTAGCTGCCTCACTGAAATTCAACCATATTTTCCTTGGGGGGGGAGGGCTGCGCCTGTGCAGCCAGCATGCGAGGGAGCACTGCCATACTCCTGAGCAACAGCAGTGATGAAGCGTTTGGACGTCCTCCTCACACAGCTTCCTCAGAAGGGGGCACAGAGAGGAAAGCACTGGTCTCTCCTCTCTGGTGTCCAGCTGCAGGGCGCGAGGGCACGGTGTAAAGCTGCCTCAGGACAAGTTCAAGTTGGACACTAGGGAAAAGCTCCTCACAGAGGGTGGTTCGGCATGGGAATGGGCTCCCTGGGAAGGAGCCCCAGCCTCAAGCCAGTCGGCAGTCAAAACCAGTCGGCAGTCAAGCAGTGTTTGAATATATATAGATAACGGTTTTAGGTTGCCCTGTGTGAAGCGAGGAGCAGGCCTGGATGACCCTCGCAGGTCCCTTCCAGCTCAGGACAGCCTCCGTTCCTGCAAGCTCCCACAGCCTCCTCACCACCTTACTCTTCTCTTCTTCTACAGGGCAGGAAGAAAAGAGCCCTGAAGCTTCGCAACGACCCACGTTAAGACCAGCCTGCAAAAACCCAGCTGTGCCGGTCCAGGGAGCTCAGGGTGCCATTTCCAACCCCACCTCAGGTACAGAACGCAACCGGGCATGCGGTGGCATCTCCCCGTGCGCCCCAACACCCCTTATCAACCTCGCTCGTGCTTTCATCCCACTGTGTTCACTCGCAGCGAGCCTCAAGCTTTCACTGGACACGGCACAACAGATTTATTTCCAGCCGCTTGTTTCAAGTCTGCCCCAGCACTTGGTGGGGAACGTCGAGCAGCCTCCACCGCGCCTCGCCGCGCTCCCCCAGCTGCCAGAAGGGCCTCGCGGCCCACAGTCCTGCTGCAGGCGCCTGCGGGTGCGCTCCCCGCGCGCAGCCCGAGACCGCGGGCTGGAGGTCGGGGCCACTGCCAGGGGTGAGCCGCCGAGGAACAGCCAAAGGCCGCCCCCGAGCGGCTGGGCGTACGAACGGGGGCGGAAGTGTCGTCATAGGAAAGCTCCCTCCCCTCCCTTAGCGGAGGAAGAAGTTTTCAAGATGGCGGCGCCGGAGGAGCGGCTCCTGTCGGAGGGAGAAGGCGGCGCCCTGGGCTCGGCGCGGCTCTCCCCGCCCCCGGTTTCGGAGTCTGCCGAGGCTCTGGCGCCTTTGGAGCCGCCGCCTCAGAGCAACACGCTCATGGGACTGCCCATCGTGGCCATCGAGAGCATCCTCAGCTTCCTGTCCTACGACGAGACGAGCCAGCTCCGCCTGGTAGGGGCCGGGGAGGGAAAGTGGCGGGGCGGGCGAGGAGCCCCGCTGCGGCCGGGGCCTGGGTCCGGGCCCTTCGGGGGCAGCCCGCCTCGCTGGCCGGGCCCCGGGGCAGGAGCAGCGCTGGGAGGAGGTGGGGAGGTGTCGGCGGCCCCGGCCGCCCCCGTCGGGCTGCTGCTCCCGCTGGGGAAGGGGCGGGACGGGGTGGGATGGGGCTTTCTCCCGTCTCCCCAGCCGCCCCCGAGCCTCGGGTAGGGACGTGTAGGTGTGCGGCTCCATACGCGCGTTCCTGGAGGTCTTTCACCATCTCTTCTTTCATTCCGTTTGTCCTCTATAAGAAATTGCTGGGCTGCTGGAGGCTTATTTCTCCTAATGATGGCTTTTCTTGGGGGACTAGTCTGTTTTGTCTCATGTGTGTATTTATTTTTACTTATAGAGCTTAAGCCTACAAGTGTAGGAGATGGTGAGCCTGCTGCTCCAAGGACTCTCTACCCTATATAGAAATAAATGTGGGGCAAAAAAAAAGATGTAAGAAACCCTTGCCTGCCTGAAAGGCTGCCTGCTTCTTCCAGTTATAGCAGTAGATCTAATAAAATATATCTCCTTCTCCAAACTTTATAATGCCAAAAAAAAGTGCAGCTGTCTGCAGGAGATCAGTGTATATATCAATCTTGAACTGCCTCCATAAGGAGCCTGATGTAAACTATGACATAATGTGATAAGCTACTATCTTACTGAATTGCTTATGAGGTCATAAATGGAATAATGGTGAGTGAATTAATGCATAGCTTATGTAACCCTCAGTAAACTTGCACGTACTGTACTGTTTCTTTTTTAAGAACTCTATTAGCCTAAACTGGATAGTATTACAAGCATAATTCTGCAGAAAATGGGACTGCATATGTCCTGGATCAGCACCCGCATCCTGACTGTAACTTTAAACTGAAAGCTGTTCAAGCAGAAAATCTGTTCTTATTCATACTGCACCAAGTACACAAATATTTTTAGCATCCTGTCAGTTCACTAAAGACTTTTGCTTCTTCTGTGAGAGTAGGTAGTGGATCTGTGAAGAAGATGTAGTACTACCTTTTTGGATTGCAGCCTCTACTTTGGAGTACTTACAGTTTGAATGGAAGGAAGTACACATAATGTTTGAATGTGTGCTTAGTGTTGTATGGTCTGTATTGCAACTTTTCCATTGCATTTTATAAATGGTAGCACCTGTGGGAGCTATCACTAGTCAATAAAAGGTGGTGTTGGGTTTTTTTTCCTTTCCGTAGGGCTAAGTTAATGTTTGTAAGCAATGCTTTGTCAGCAGTGAAGTTCAGAATAGGAAAGATGGTGGTGTAAGGACTAAGACAGCTGTTTAACTCTCTGTGCTACTTAAGAAGTAAAATGTAAGACTTTTATGCTCTCTTATGTAGCACCTGCAAGTTCATTTTTTTCCAGAAGACAACTGCCCCTTTCACAAGTTTCATAAATATGCAAAACCAGACCAGATAAATATCAACTTTGACACATACATGGACAAATACTTGGTCTCTTTCTCTATTTTTAACTTCTGAGTCAGTGACAGCCAAGAAACTTAATATCCATCAAATTCATTATTGTTCCCTTAAACACATCAGAAGGCATTATGAGCATTCTTCAGAGAAGAAAGTACATTTGTCTTTGTTAACCAGCACTAATGTAAAGAATAAAAGCCGTTTTTGGTTTAACTGAGTCAAAAGTGTAGCTCATAACCATGTAAGCTTGATCATCTAGGTCTTTTGGATGGCCTTTTGGAGCTAAAGATGTTCTTTTGGCAATTCACTGAAGACTGTAAACAAAGAGGAAGAGACTGGATGTTTTACATAACTCCAGACGCTGCTGACGGAGAATTTAAGTAGCTTAAAAATAGCAATGCCTAGGCATAAATTCATAATGAAATTTCATCACTTTCAGATTTTGAAAGGCTACAGGTAGCCTTGGGAAAAAGGTGTATGTTCCTGCTCTAAGATCTGTCTTGCACAAACTAAATTTTTCTTGTCTATGAGGACTGACTTGAGCTACTTATCAAAGATGAATGGCTGTATCTTATAATGAGCAGTATTCTGCTAAAGCTACACTGCAGGACCACATTAATTGAATTACAAGGGATTAAGTTGCTTAGGTCTCATGCATATTAAAAACATGCCCAAAAGCAGCCTCATTAGCCCCTTAGGATGTGGCATTCCATGGGATAAAGCATCTTGAGGAAGGTAGGAAGATATGACCCAGGACATCAGTCAACCTAAACGAAGTTTGATCGTTCATGTGTAGACACAAAATGTGGATTCCCTAAACTGATCACTTTGCATTTTCTGGTTCCCAGTGTTGAAGGAATGAAGGAAGTGGATGTCCCAATCTCTTTCCTTTTCTGGATCACCTTAGGTCACTGATGCAAAATGGAAAAAAAAAAATCTTTTGAGTTGAACTGGTGTTGGAGCTAGAGTGTGTACAGGATGACAGATTAAGGAGTTGGCTGTGTGGGAGGACATAGAACATCAGCAAGTTTTCAGATTAAAATAGAGATAGGAACCTGTATTGTTTATGTAGTGCATAATGAGTAGCATAATCTAAGGCTTAAGATCCGTAAGTCTTTTTCTGTCACCAAAGGACGAGCTAAAGAATGCTTCCTGCCTATGATGACTGCCGTCAGGCAAGGCAGGACCACGGGCCCCTCGTTGTGCTAAGAAGCACTTTACATCCTGAGTGTAATGCTTTCTGCTATTCCTAGTGTTACTGCATTTAACAGCATAAATGAAGCACTTACTGGTTAAGCCATGAAGTAGATCTAAAGTAACGGAGACTAAACAATGGGTATTCAGAATGCCATTTTGTCTGAAATCATGCCTCAGTGCAAATCTTGAGTTCTCAAACTATTGTTCAGATAAAGTGAATGAGGGGAATAACAGCAGCATTTTGCTTTCAGTCCTTTGAATATTTACTTCCTCTACTTTCTCTGGTATGTCATCATAAGAGAAACACAGAAAACCCAGAAGATCCTTATGTCTGCAGCTGTAATGTTCTGGACAAGCTGCAGCCTAGTATACATGCTGATGTGGAAGGTTCTTCCAGCTTTTGAGGGCTTCTTTTACTGTGATTTTTTTTTAATTACAGAAGCTCTGGAATTTATACCTGAGTGAGATAATAATGAAATTCATATATTTCAGTTTCTTTTGACTCACATGGCTGAGCTTGGAATGCACCTCCATTCAGGCTTTTAGTACAGCAATACAGTGATTAAAAACAAACAGTCCACAACCTCCTTCCATGAATGCTCTGAAGAGAAGGTTATCTTGGATTCTGACAAACATCACACACATGCAGTAAACTTGTGCTTATTTTCTGCACAGCATCAATAAGGACAGCATTAAAGCATGGCTTTAATCTTCCCACAGTTTCAGTAAATCTGTATTTACAGGCATTTCTATTTTAAAGCTTCTTGCTGAAGTGACCAACATTTTATCACATACTTTACCCTAGGAAGTCATTATGAAATATGGTGTATCTGTAGCCTCTAAGAAAAAGAACATATACTAGTATATCCTAAATAGGATATTTTTGATATTGGTTATCTGTTAGTGAAGCTTGGAAGAAATAAGACATGCTTGAGGAAAGGGAAGCTGGCAGTAGTCTTCTAGTAATTGTGTCAGTTTAGTTTGTTTACAAATGAAGGGGAAAATCAGTTCTTTCATAGAAGCTGTTATCGTATATAAGTCAGCATGCTAAGAAGCCATCCACCTTATCGTTCAGCTTTTCATGTGGACTTGGAATAACTTTCTGACACTGAAATTTGAACCCAGTGCCTGGTTGTACTTGACATTTGAGGAAAACTTCAGCTCTTTCAGCTTGATTGCCAGAATAAGAAAATAGTCACAAATATTTGCAAATACAAATATGAGCAAATTTAACTTTTTACTTTCTTATGGTCCACTGACTAGTTAGTATCAAACTGTCTTGGACTCAAATGAACACTTAAAATTGTCATAATGCTACTTTGCATATGATTGCTGACTGAGCAGTCTAAAAGAGGTACATTATTCCTATAAATGCGGGTGCTAGCTGTATGGTTTAAATGGTGACATCAGGAACCAGCTGACAATTAAGAGGTGATTGGTAAAATAAGTTGTAGGCAAAGGCTTTTGGTTTCTGGTGGTACCTGTTACCTGTTCAGTGTTTGGGTTCTAGACTCATTGTTGGTGCGAATATGGGTAATGTCCAGAAATTGGAGCAAATTATTCTTCGTCTTTTGTAGTGTAAGCAAATAAGTACAATTCAAAAAATCAGTGTTTAAGAAATCTAGTGTTATCCATTGTGATCTTGCTCTTGGACATGGGAGGGCTTCAGCACATGGAAGGGTCCTTGCTGCCACCAGGTGTCAGTACATGCATGGTTAAAACCACTCTTCCTGTGTTTCCTCTGAATTTGTTCCTAATAATGTATCTAGGATTGTTTTTCTCTTGTGCTGAATAATTGCATAGCTAACAATGCGGGTACGAGTTTCTAGCTCAGGGGTTTGGCAGCATTAGAACACAAGTAAGCTGTTAAGTCTTGTACTCAAAAAGGGTATCAGACCTAGGCATCACTAATGCAGCTGATATTGTAGAAGAAACATGACAATGTCCTCCTCCCTGTATTTTTCCAGCATTATTTTTTAATGCACTGGAAATAATTTAGGTGATTCAGTGAGTGTAGGAGAGAATGTACCTCCGTAGTTAACCTGTCTGATCATTCTCATTTGACTGTTAACAAGGAAGACCTAATACAAAGGAGCACAGACAGTTTGACAGCATTTTCTTAATGGTTCGTTAATACAAATCTGTTTGGAAATTGTCAGGTCTTACAGAACTTAAACTAGCTATGACTCACAGAAATTAGAACCTCTTTAAGTAGTGCCTTCCATATAAACAGAAAATAGTTGCAGGCTTTTCTAGGAGAAGTGAGAATCTTCTTCCTCAAGGTATAAACTATGTAGACTTCAAAGTTATGAAATGAATAGTCTATGGAGTGGAAGGAATGTTTAGTAAAAAAAAAAAAGGCAAAGCTAATCCATTGGAAAGTGGGGTCACGGTGGGAGTTTTGTACTTTTGTAAAAAAAAAAAAACCACAAAACCATTTCAAAGGACAGTGGACAGTTGGTTCGCTAAGCACTTGCATCTTCAGAAGTAAATTGCAATTGCTTTAAACTTTTGTATGACTTGGCCTTGTCTTGTAACTGGTTACTTCATGAAGGTTTAAATTTAGCAGTTTATTATATCTTCTGCAGCTATTAATGTCATTTCTCCCTAAATCTGTGGGGAAAAAAATGAGGCTATTGGTATCCAATTTAGCAAATAAAGGAATCTGTTAAACAGAGAAGAAAAAAATTTTTATACAAAAAGGAGTCTTGCTTCACATGCCCTGTATTGCATGAGTTTTTAAATTTGTGTCTGTCTTCAAAAACATAAACCTTAAATGCTGAAAGAAAACCATCATGATTTCATGTTTTTAAAGGTTTCTTTTTTGAGTCTACAAAATATTAAATTGATCTACCAGAATCACCCTGGAGGACAAGTTAAAAGCCAGGTACAGGCTTCTGCAGCTTCCATTAAAATCAGAGGAAATTGCATCTGCTTATATATGGGTGGCATTCAGCCTACTGTCTCCTGTTAGGCAATGTCAGGAGATTAACTTTTGAACTGTGTGGAACATAGCTGCTCCCTTTTGGAGTATCATGATCTTTGTTAGAGGTGGTGGTGCCTTAAGCTCAGCTGCAGTTTCTGCTTCTTCAAATGGAGCAAAAACTGTGAAGATAATCTTTTACTACCCAGCAAGTATGGATAAGATAATAGTAAAAGCAACTTGTGGCCTTAATTGAAACCTTAAGTTCTTATTTTTGCTTGAATACAGGTTTGTAAGCGAATGGACTTGGTTTGCCAGCGAATATTGAATCAGGGATTTCTGAAAGTGGAAAGATACCACAACTTGTGTCAAAAGCAAGTTAAAGCTCAGCTTCCAAGGTATGTACCAGTTAAAACTATAGTTAAACTTAAATGTGCTAGATTCTTTCAAGCAGAATATTGAAAAGGAAGTTCTTGCTAGCTAACTCAACTTACAGATCTTGAAAATTTGAATCACACTTGTTTTAATTTATTTTTTTTTCCAAAAGCACCTTGAACCTAAGATCTAATTACAAAATAATGGTGTGGATGAATGTAACTTGTCATATACTAGGAACTAAAATATATGGAAAGTGTCTCTGGTATTTTAAACAGAGAAAAGAAGAGTGGTCCTGTATTAATCAACTATTCTGGCAAAGCAAGCAAGGACTTCTAGGAATGAATAAATGCCATTCCTTTTCAAGACCGACTGCCTTCACTGATGATTTATCTACAAGACTGCTTAAAAAAAAGCCCAAGGTTTTCCAGTGCTGCTGCTGTGTCCTATCAGATTTCACAGTCAGAGTGAAGAAACTAAAGGCTACTTACTGTAGAGATCCTTTGTCAAAAGAGCTTATATCTCAACCTAAACTTTGTACCAAGCACTAATATATTGTTTGTCAATTGCATTGAAGTACTAACTGTAGGAATATATGGGGGCATACAAATATTCACACTGTCTGCTGATTGTTAGTACTGAAAGCTTGTTTCTAAGTAGTCCTAAATTACATGCAGAGCTTATGGATCATATAAGATGTAGTAATTATTTAGAGAACAAATTCTGTCTAAGAAAATGTAGTATACTATTACTAGCTGGTTCTCCATCTGTATCAGTATTTTTCCACAAAGACAGAACTAATGGTAGTGGTTACATTTTAAAACCTCAGAGGGTTCTAAGGGAGGAATTAAGATGAGTGATTGTTGCAGTTTCATTTTGTTGACTCATTGTTAAATCAGTGTCACTTAATGGTCTATCTTCTAGACGGGAGTCAGAAAGAAGAAACCATTCATTAGCTCGTCATGCAGACATCCTTGCTGCAGTAGAAACGAGACTTTCTCTGTTAAATATGACTTTCATGAAGTATGTGGATTCCAATCTCTGTTGCTTCATACCTGGAAAGGTAAAATGTAGACTATATTATGTGAATGTATATCAGTGTTTAAAAAATATTATTGTGTAACTTAACTTAGGAGAGCTGGGACAAATCTATATAATTTGTATATATATATACACACTGAAATTGTGTTTCAGATACTTGCAAACAAACACACAAGCCAATACTCTGTTATAACAGGCAGTCTGGAATGGATGAACCAGACTATATAGAAACATTAATTATTTTAAACCTGATTTTCATTTTCCCTTAGATTCTCTCTTAATTCTGACATTTGACTTGTGGTATATACATCCTATGCAACCTTTTACAAGAAACACATGATATGTGGGGTTTAATTCTCAATTTTAATTGTATGAAACAGCTGGAGGTCAGGCCATCGGAAGATGTAGTAATTTAGACTACATGTAACACTAAGCACTCAGTCAATCAGGAAGATTTTGGGCACCTTTCTTAAGTGTGTGAGTACTTCAGATTAGTTGAATTAAGATATTTAGTATGTGGAAACACTGTTCAGTATTACAGTGGATAGGATATTTTTGTACAGTAGGTGGAATTAGTTTTAAATGTAGATAAAGCATGTTAAATATTAATACTGCTGAACAGCCCTGGTGTTTCAGAATACTACTCCAACAAAAAAATAGAAATTATGCAAGCGAGCTGCACATCGGCGATACCACTGTTTTATAAGCTGTGAAAATGGAAGTGCACAAAGGAATTGACAAAATCATGACCTGAGGAAGACTGGTACAGCTCAGGGTTGAAACAAGATCTGTGAATATTAGCCTTGTGCTCTATTTATTGATCTTTCCATGTGAGGTTTGTATATGTTGGTATTAATTTTTCATGGGCAGAAAATGGAATTGCACTGGGATGAATGAAAAAGTCAGCTGTTGGATTCAGGTGAAGCATGGCAGGCATTTTTACATTCAGTACAGTAGGGTAGGCTGTCGGCATGAAATGTATTTTTATCTGGAAGAGGTAAGTTCATTTCTGTACACTTTTGTTGACTAAAGTCAAATAAACTTAAGTCCTTGATACTCAAGTAAATGGAATAAATACTTAAAAGAAACATTGCCTTATTTTTTATACTCAGTATAAACCTAGGGTGTGCAGGAGTTGGGCAAGTGAGCTCACCACCCATTTTCTTTGTGGGCACTGAGTCATAAGGACCTTGTTTGTATTTTGATATAACAGCTAATAAGTTTTTTTCAAATTATTTACTTAGTGTATGAGCTTGGTAGTGCCTCTGCTCTCTCAGCACAGTTACCGACTCACCAGATAATCCTATTTTGGTCAAGCAGATTCGAGGTTTAGTGTTCACATAGTGTAGTTTTGCCTCCACCTGCACTGCTCCCCTCAGGAAATTTCATATGAATGAAGCTGCCACAGAATTGTCAGGAAGTGAAATTTTGTTACAATATGTGAAACCTGATTTGAGGCTCAGCATACTGTGTAAGGGCTCCTGGTGATAGCAGGGCGCTGTTGCAAGATTTTGTACCGAGGATGGCAGGAGAATGCTTTGAGGATGTTGTTGCTAACAGGATATAAGGTGGGTAAAATTAGAGAAGTTTTTTTGTAAGCTTCTTGCATATGAGACACTTTAGTCTTGTCTAGCTTTTGCCATTTTTTAGCTAAGCTTNCAACCATTCTTAATCCTGTGCAAAATACCTGTGTCGGTAGTTTTGGTAATAAGAGACCAGCACTCCTGTATTGATCTGCCTGAGGCTATAATTCATAGATTGGCAAGACACGTTTCATCTGCCTCTGTCTCTCCTAACCAAAAGGCTTGTTTGTCAAACCTGTTAAGAAGGTGCTTAAGTTGTCCTTCAGTAGTGGATTGATGTTTTATAAATTAATGCATTTTGGACTTAATCTGAATTTGCAATATTTTGTGTGTATGCAAGTGGACTCAAGTGTATATTTACAGCTCTTCAGACAGACATAATGATAATTCTTGCTGTTGCATTTATGTGTTTTGTATGTCTTGTACTTGGCTGGGGGAGTGACTACTCTGCAGCGTGGCTTAAGAGTCTCTTGCTTTAGGTTCTCCAGAAAGAAATTATGCTCTGCTGAGTATAGATTTTATAACTTAGAAGTCAAGTATGGATGTAGTAAAACAAATTTCACACATTGAGCATTATTTCTTGAGTTTGAAGAGAGTTGTTGTGATAGATCAAGTGAATAGCTTCTCTGATACATCACAAACAACACTTCATTGCAAAAAGCTGATCTAGAGCTAAAGTACATAGTGGTATGCAAGCGTGACGTAGTAAAAGCCCCTGAACATGCCAGAACTTATATAATGATCTGAAATAATCTTGCCTTTATCAGAAAATCCTAATTGTTCTTAAATGTTTTAGGTAATAGATGAAATTTATCGTGTGCTAAGGTATGTAAACTCTACAAGAGCTCCTCAGAGAGCTCATGAAGTTCTTCAAGAACTAAGGGACATTTCCTCCATGGCTATGGAATATTTTGATGAGAAGATTGTTCCAATATTGAAGAGAAAGATGCCTGGGTCAGATGTATCAGGACGTCTGATAGGAACTGCCCCAGGTATTAATTCCAACATATAGTTAAGTTTTATTTAGTTTTTCTGTAGCAATTCACAGCACTGTGTCTCTTTAAAGCAAGCTCCCTTCCTTAAATGCCAGCTTTATTACATTAATATTGATGATACTTGTTTCTTAAGAATGCTAACTGAAATTTATTTGCTTTGAAATTTAAGGAGCCTTTGTACTACCAAAAGAACAGTCACTTGAATGTATGTTAGAATTGTGCATAATGTGTATTCATTAAACAAACGCTTTTGTGCCACCAATGAATGAGACTTTATCATTGCACTTGGTTGAAATTTGGCACATGGGATGACAACTTGATGCGATTTATTTTTAGGACCATCAGTAAATGAATTAGTCTAAGCTGTTGTAGTGCATAGGGAGCTACAACGTAGTTGCATGTGCTTTTTTTACTTTCCTGGGGCAATAATGTATACATTAACAAGCAAAATACTTGGGGGTAGTAGTGAAAGGGCAATTAAAATAAGTCTATAAATAAACAATTATACTGATCCTTCGTATACTCTGTTAAGACTTTCCAGAATTATGTGAACCAAAGTCTAAGGTAGTTCCCTCATATAATAGCCAGAAGAAAGAAAGTCAGTAGAACTGCAGTGTTTTCCCTGTGCTGAACGTCTTCAAACTTTTAAGAACTATGAAATTAACTGTCTGAAAGGATAACTTAATAAAAATTAAAATTAAAAA
>VZTO01013566.1:252720-311621 GCA_013400615.1 Syrrhaptes paradoxus | reverse complement strand
TGGATGGAGAGGCAGCTCCCTCCCATGCTCTCTCCCTGTTCTCACCAGTCAGAACAGTACGAGTAGTGCAGCATGGACCACCGGCTGCTGGGGCATGTTGCATGTGTAATGGAAAAGGGCAAATGCTCCTGTGCGTTACAGGAGTTGGTGTAAGTTTATGATAAATCTTATGCAGTGTCTTTGATAGAGCCGCTATAACGAAACACGAGATAAAACTATTTTGTAGGAATTAGGAAAGTTTGTGAAACCCACTTGGCTTCACATCCTTATAATTCCTTCATGGATGTATCCTCTGTGGATGTAACCCAAGATCTCCTTTAGTAGTTGTCTCAGTCTGTTGGGAAAGAAAACTGGTGCTGTGGAAAGAATGTTTCCCTAAAGCTTGGCAAAGCTGCAAAGAGTTAGGAAGAACCTCAAAAAAAGGACATGTGGCCAAAGCAGCTGATGGCAGTGATGGTTTCACACTGAGCTTTTATAACATGGATGCAATACAAATACAAAATATATACAACAGGTGTGAAAAGATTTCCGTAGAGGACAAGTTTGTAGTGATGACAAGAAGCAGATAACAGTAACTGAGATAAGAGCCAAAAAGCTGCTTTGAATAACAACATTTTGAGTTTTGATTTTTGAGTTTCTTTTCTTTCCTATGAATGCAGGAAGCCAAAGGCTAGATACTAGATCTTTTAGGAAATAAGGAGTGATGCATTGGTTGGGTTTGGGTGTCTTGCCTCCTTCAGGATGCTAGCTTTGTTAATGAAATGGTAGAAACCATTTCAGCAGTATCAGGAGATATCATGGAATGTCTAGCTAAAGCAATTTTCAGAAACTCTACCTCTTGATATAGTTACATAGTATTTAAGTAGAAATCACAGTAAATTAACATTAATATTAAATAATATGTCTGCTTTATCAATTAAGCATATCCACAAAACTGAAAAGGTACCCAGGACTACTTGGGTCATCTTTTGGTTTTGTGCTTCTAAGTGAAACACCTGGCTCCTTACTGAGTTTATGTGAACTGGATGCACTGAAATGTACAGAATCACTATCCTTCTTATTGCCAAATAGATTTCATTATATAGATATACAATGATGTTGGTGAGAGGACATATTGTTTAGATTCACTCTAAAATACAGTATGGTCTCCATGGTCATATATGATAACACACATGTCCCTAGAGCTCGTGGCTGCAGTTGGAAACCAGCTATGACTCCCTAGGAGCTGCAGAGGTCTCTTCCTTTAGAAAGCATAAGAAGACTGGGGTTTGTACCTCCAAAATTAGAGCTGTCAAGCCTAAAGGTACCAGAAAAGTGCTTTTGACATGAACTGAGATCACTGTCTGACCCTTCCCATCAACAAAAGGCACAAAACCACACTCCACAACTCCCTTTTTCACAAGTCGTCTTTGCTTTGCCATCTGTGCTGCCAACTGTTCTTCTACTGTAGATCGTCTGCCTGAAGGAGTGCTAAGCAGGTGTGGCACATGGTTGGCTCATCCCTGCTTTGCATGTGTAATGTAATTATGTTTGACAGACTTGGTTTGATTGAGAGAAAACTATGAATTGGATTAAATGTTTTTTGTTTAGACTTTATTAGCTAAAGATGCCATTGCATAATTAATTTGTGAATAAGCAGCAATCTCGCAAATGAGGCAGTGAATCAAAAGCACAGGAAGACATTATAGCCTCTTCTCAGGATGAGTTTACACATTTCTTATTTGTAGTATTCATTAAAAATACATAAAGGAAGGTTAACAAAACATTGCAACAAAGAACCACAAACAAACCAGCCAGCCACAGAAGCTTTCATATATGCATAAGTCAAAAAACTGAAAGCAAGCCGACTAAAAAACATGAGCCTGTGCTAGACAGTAAATGCTTTAACAATATTTGAATTCTATTCCCAAATGGGTAAGAAATCAAGAACAATCTTTTGCCCAAGGGTTTATGGAGTGGTTAGATGGCTGATCTCCATTTTTTAAACCCTGCCTTCAGTTACATGTTCTCTATGATTGTTACGTTCTTCCTATGCAACACTTTGAGCCTTGAACATTCATGCAGATGTATTGCTTTTACTGCTCCAGATAACAGGGTCATCTTCACTATATCTGCTTCAGATTTTTCCATAAATTTCCAGCCATCTTGGATCTTTCAGAGAAGATTCTCAGAATGTTAAGTACTGTGACAATGCTGTTGATTTTTCCAAAGACTCCAATCTTCTTTCAGGAGCTCCATAATGCTTAAACACAGTTTTCTCTCCTTTGTAATTTTTATTATAGAATTCTTCTCTTTGTTGTTTGAGTTTCAATTGACTCTATTGCTTTTCAAATCCCTCCAGCCTTCCCTCAATTTTATTTACCTTAGTCTCAAAGGAAGCAGTGGAAGCTTGAAGGTTATCGATTTTTAAATGAAGAGTTTGAAGAAGTTCTTTTACTGAGGTGTCTTGTAAAGTGTTTGAAGGTGGAGAGGCTGTGCTAGGCATGGAGGATGATGTGTCTGCAGGGCGGGCTCACTTGACCCATCATGCAACAGGTTTTATTTAATCCACGTGCTGCTTCTAAGCACCTTCTGGCACATTTTTGTTTGGTTGTCTGTCTCAAACAATGTCATAACACTTGAGGAGACTGTTATTGTCAGAGTTTCAAAGACAGTGGTGGGTTTTAGGCTTGTGAGTGCATAACAGGAGCAAGCCCAACAAATGACCTTTGTTCTTAGAGTGCTGCACAGAGCCACTGCGGTCGGCATGTGCTTTGTGTCACGATGACTTTGCACAGCCTCTGTCTGGGGTCTTAATGAGACACTGGGCAAACAGGCATTGTACTCCCTCAGCTTGTTCAGAAATGTCCTGAAACAAAATGGGAGGAGGAAGAGAATAACAAAACAACAGTTGGGAGTACAGAGGAAAATGCCTTTGCTAATAAAGAGAGCTTATCACCAAATAAACTTATTTAAAGCAAGATGTCTCTTTCTCGCCAAGTTGAAAAAAGTGTGCTGGAATCATAGTCCATTCATTTAGCAAGCTTTTATTTTCCTCCCTTCTTTCTCTTAGGCTCTGGGTTTGAATCAGGATCCTCTGGGTCACAAATAACCAGGTCACTTAGTTTTACATCTTTCCTTCATTAACAAAAAGTCACTGTTCCAATGGAGCTCTTACCATTGATACAAAAAACTTCCAAGNTTCTCCAATTTTTTTGTCACTCAAGACTGCAAGGAAAGTCTCTTCCATCTGGCATGCCTTGCAAATAGTACCATTGAGTTCAACATGCAGCGTTTACCTCCATGGATAATGTTATCAAGCTTTAGACCATGCTGATAATTTAAGCATTAAATGCAACACTTGTGACTTATGATATTATATGTGACCAAAAAAATCAGCTATAAAAATTAAATATCTAGTTTATTTACTGACAAGAGTAACACTAAAAGCCTTCTGAAGCTGTTAAGATGATAGAAGATAAGGACGTTTTTACTTTGAAGTAACTTATTCAAAGCATGCTTGTAGTGCTGTAGGCTGGAATTTTCAAAGCAGCACAGGAAAGTGAGATACCAGGCTCTCATTGACTTTCAGTAGGGTGATCTAGAGAACTGAATTTAAGAATATCCTTGGAAAAAGGAGGTTCAGTAGGTCTAGAGGGAATCAGTCTGGCAGTTTCTGAACTTCCTTTTAACAGAGAAGAAATTTATTAGTATGTGTTCATTTTTTGTGCATCTTAAACTTCTTTCCCAATTTAGCAACACTAAAAAGAGGTTCTGAGTTACTCCTACATGTCTTCTTTTTTTTTTTTTTTTTACCTTGAAAAATTATTTGGCTTTTTAATATGTAAGAATTTTAACACTTATGACAATAACATTTCTGGGCATAACATATAATGCTGAGAAGCACCATTTTCTACCCATATTGTCTGGTATCAGGCATACATTTCTTGTGTCTGAGAAGGAACCTGTATGTTTAGCAGGACTAAGGTACGTGCAGTTTGGAAATTACCATTATGGCACTGGCTGCTAGTCTTCTGCACCTCTTCTGGTAACTGGCAGAAGTACACTAACTGCCTATTTTATTTCCTCTGCATCTTTTCTATCTTTTATTCTAGAGATGACCCACAACACCAGTGAGAGACCAGACTGCTCTGGCTATTTGTGTCACTTGCCCTAAGTGCTTGAAGTGTTAGAGCTATGAAAGATGTTACATGGTGTTTTTAGAGAAATTGAGGGATAAACAGAAGAAGGTGGTGGAGGATATTTTTGTTCTGCACAAGAGATACACATGTAAGGAACAGAAAAGTCATCTGGAAACAGATGGTATTTTCTTCTCTGCTTTTCTTAGCATCTTGTCCAGCTGTAGTTTTCTGTCTCTGTTCTTCTCCCATTAACACTAAATTATTCGAGGTTTCAGATGGGATTGCGGAAGACCAATGATGTGTTTTCTCTGTGAAAAAAAGGATTATGTTGTGTTTATTACAAAGAATTCTGAACATTGCTAGCTTCTTTAGGCAAGAAATCATCACAAGGAATAATAGCTAACTTATGTTTTGATGTCTGACAGTTGAGGTTTTTTTCTCTTCTGGAAGCATGCTTTTACTGTTGGTCATAGTATCAGTCTCATTTGAAAACCTGAATATAGTGTTCGATTATGATCTCCTGAGGCATTAAAACCTGTAGGATTCTTCTAGGCAGTTAGAAATGCATTTCCTGGTTTAAAAAAAAAACTCACCAAACTGTGCATCTGTTTCAAACAAGTCTTCTACATATTAAAATGAAAGTGCATGTGTAAAAAGTAGGATAGCTGTTTTCTGCCTAACGGTTCTTTTTCTTTATGAAGCCGACCTTGTCCTGTTCTGCCACACAATATAAATACAGTAAGTCAGATTCTGCTGTCAGTATTGTTTTCCTGGATGGACCAGACGTTACATGTTCCATGGATTTTTTTTTTCCTGTGTCTGAATGAAAGCCAGGATGCTATTGTATCACTTTGTTTCATATCAAACTGCATTATCACATTATGATATAATTGCCAAACATAAGCAGATGCAATTGTTACAGTGCAATAAAATGCCACAACTGACAACACTTTGTATTTTCATTTAAAAGTTTGGTTTTCTAAAAGTTTGGTTTTCAATATGAAAGTTTATAACAGTTGGAATGCGAGTTTCAAGATGTCTATATTTGTCTTCAACCCATTTGGTTTTATTTAGGTTTCAGAATTAAGAAAAAAAAAGGCAAATATCGGTACCCAAACTCTAGAAAATATATAGGTTGTGCTGAGGTCTCCTCTGTGCAGCAAGCACTTAGAGTGAGGACTGATTTTGGGGCTGGGGGACTTCCCAACGGGAAGGGGAGATGCTGGCATGAGGAATTTTCAAATGTATTTTATGTATATCAAATCACATGTTGTACCATAAGCTGCATTTTCATTAGTCAAGTTGACCTTTATTGCAAAAGGAAAATGTGGTGCATTACGACAAATTAATCTTTATGAAATCCAAAACTATTATATTTTTTTTTAAGTCTATGGGAATACAATGGCAAAACAAATGTTCTATAAAAAAGAGAGGCCCTCAAGTTCCTTTTTACAGTTATTTAAGTATTAAGACTTAAACTAATATTTCCTTTTAATTGTTTTGCTGAATGATTTATTTTAATTGATGTGACTGCAAGTGGAAACTTTTGAATTTATAGATATTTTAATGAATATGATCTCTTTAAATTTTTTCTCCCCATGTCTGCATTCATTACAGGCAAATCAATGAAAATTGATAAACCCATGATGGAAAAAAGGAATGTATTTGTATTCATTACAGGGGATCGGAGATAATAATAAAATGAAATGTTGTTATAGCGAGATATAAACCCAACCTAAGGAATTGTTCAATATGTGAATAGCTAGATACATTTCATTACAGTGATATGGAGCAGCTTGATAGCGGAAGCCAATAATTTAAAAAGTCTTGAGCACAGGGTTATGCTGACTATCCAGTTCAATACGTTAATTGACAATAAATCCTGCTTGCCTATAAAAAGCACTTGACTAGTCATTTTCAAGATGGTCATGATTTTTTATGATGCGGAACTTTTAATTTACAGGGATGATAAAAATAGATTTACTTTCAGCCACTTGTATTTGATTTAATTACCTAATCAACTATAAATCATCTACTATTGAAAAAGTAATTTAACAGAGATGATATTTTGTCATCATTTTTTTCTTAAGTAGGAGAGTGTCTTTTGTAAAGGAAAGTGAAATAGGCTTTAGAGGAATTTAAAAATTCTACTCTTTTAAAGAAAGGGTTAGAAGTTCAGACACAAGGAGTTTCGATTTACTGAACGAAGGCCTTGATTTTAGGAAAGACGTGTTTATGGTTACCTAATCTCCTGTTAAGAAAGCAGACAGTAAAAGAGCTGTACGGCAAAGAACTAGCTGTGGATGTTAGTGATCTGAAACGGGCCTTGCATGATGGAACTTCCCTCTGCCAGAGACCCCTCTGGAATAACACCCTGGCTTTCAGTGACGAGACACACACACAGCGCGGCCATGGAGAANTGTAGATTTAAAAAAAAAAAACAAGCAATACTACTTTGAGGGAAGAAGGATGAGGTTTTATAAACAAAAGGCGACAATATTTTGAGTTTTCCATGGACAGATGATCTTATTAAAAAGGAAACTATATAGTGGTGAAAATATTTCATCCTATAAGGTGTAGGCTCCTACAGTCTCACTTGAAAAATACTGTGAATCTCATAAATGTCGTTAACAAAAGAGTGGGTATGACATCCCCAAAAGCATGTTTACACAATGCTGGTAGTGCTCTAGATGAAAAATGTTTCAGATAAAGAGCTTTTGGAATACATTCAGAGAAGAATTTTTGGTCAGATTAATTACAGGTGTCAAAAAGGGACTCAAAGATTAAAAATAAGAATATATGGTAAAATTTTTCTGTTTGGTATCCTTGTTTGACAGATAAAACCCCAAATTCACTACAGATACGTCTCCTGTTGTCTAGGTAGTAGAGGGGAGAAAAAGGAAAATGAAATGCACATAGCATTATTACAAGGAAAAAAATGTGTGGTTTAGATGAGGAAAAAAACAGTGTGTTAGTGTGGGATTATGAAAATAATAAAAGCTAAGAAAGTACAGAAAGTAAAGATAGGAACAGTCATGCCATTAACATTATGAATAAAGGAAAATCAATGCTAGAAAATATCTCTTGGAGAATTTGGGGTTTTATNGGATCGGAGATAATAATAAAATGAAATGTTGTTATAGCGAGATATAAACCCAACCTAAGGAATTGTTCAATATGTGAATAGCTAGATACATTTCATTACAGTGATATGGAGCAGCTTGATAGCGGAAGCCAATAATTTAAAAAGTCTTGAGCACAGGGTTATGCTGACTATCCAGTTCAATACGTTAATTGACAATAAATCCTGCTTGCCTATAAAAAGCACTTGACTAGTCATTTTCAAGATGGTCATGATTTTTTATGATGCGGAACTTTTAATTTACAGGGATGATAAAAATAGATTTACTTTCAGCCACTTGTATTTGATTTAATTACCTAATCAACTATAAATCATCTACTATTGAAAAAGTAATTTAACAGAGATGATATTTTGTCATCATTTTTTTCTTAAGTAGGAGAGTGTCTTTTGTAAAGGAAAGTGAAATAGGCTTTAGAGGAATTTAAAAATTCTACTCTTTTAAAGAAAGGGTTAGAAGTTCAGACACAAGGAGTTTCGATTTACTGAACGAAGGCCTTGATTTTAGGAAAGACGTGTTTATGGTTACCTAATCTCCTGTTAAGAAAGCAGACAGTAAAAGAGCTGTACGGCAAAGAACTAGCTGTGGATGTTAGTGATCTGAAACGGGCCTTGCATGATGGAACTTCCCTCTGCCAGAGACCCCTCTGCAATAACACCCTGGCTTTCAGTGACGACAAACACACAGCGCGGCCATGGAGAAAGAAACTACTGTACCTTGTCCAGGCCAGGCACAGAGAAACCAATCGAAGTCAGAATGGGAGTGACTTGACAGAGGATTGTGAGGCTTTCTATTGTGAAGTAAACTGCAAATTTTAATCCCTAAATGAAAACAGGATGCTAAGCTTTCATGTATTTTAATGGCTATCTCCCCAAAACTGATAATATGTGAAAACTAAACAACTATAAAAGNAATTCACTACAGATACGTCTCCTGTTGTCTAGGTAGTAGAGGGGAGAAAAAGGAAAATGAAATGCACATAGCATTATTACAAGGAAAAAAATGTGTGGTTTAGATGAGGAAAAAAACAGTGTGTTAGTGTGGGATTATGAAAATAATAAAAGCTAAGAAAGTACAGAAAGTAAAGATAGGAACAGTCATGCCATTAACATTATGAATAAAGGAAAATCAATGCTAGAAAATATCTCTTGGAGAATTTGGGTCACTTTATAAGTTGGGAATAAAGCCAGCTTCTATAATAAGGGTAAAAGAATCATATGAAATAATGAAAACCAAACTGGAAAGTGGAGATTTGAGACTAAATTACTGTGATAGCTAGAAGAGCTTATTAAAGTTAAGGAAATAAAAACAAAGAAAAGTATGTATGTTAATAAAAATGTGCATTTTTCTTATGTGTAACAACAGGTTTTAAAACACTTGAAGAAATTTATATATTATAAATCCTATAACTCTTTCCAAGGAAGACTCAGGAACTTTGCATTTTAATTTCACAATCAAAGGTTTTACTCCAGGAAGTCCATAGTCTAATTCACAACCAATATTAAATTAAATCTGCCTTCACAAAATTCCTGAGAATTGCCATGGGTAAATGAAAACTGCCATATTGAGTTAGACTGGTACCCTTTTATCAGATGAGGCTGAGATGAGGTACTTGGAAGGCAGTGTAAGAAACCCTGAATAGGATAATTAGGATATAGCTTCCCTACACAGAAAAGTTGTTTTTTCCTACTCAATGAGAGGCTGGATTACAGACACATGATGATTATATTCTCTCCAACTGTTCAGAGCTTCTCTTTAACGTTTTTACTCGACTGATTGTTAGAATTAATGGGATTTTAGTATAATTATTTAGTACAACTACTCATGCATGCTGCAAGGAATGGGCTTTTGAATTACCAACCATGTTTCAGCTCTCATTGACTTATCTTATTTTGCGTTTGGTTCTGGATATTAAATATCTGGGAACAGACTGATGTCTTGACTGTTTATGTTAGTTGACTGTGTGCTTTGTCCAGTATAAGAAATTGTAGTTGTGTGTAGTTACTACACCTGTAGTTGTTTTATTCCTCTGTGATTAGCAATAATTTGCTCCAGAAACACTTGGGTTTATGAACTGACCATTCATGAAGGGGAAGAAGTATGAGTCTCCAAAACCATTCTCAGTGGTGGCTGGATGCTCTTTTGGCCTAGAAAGTCACCTAGATAACAGAAGTTTAACATAATGTTGTGGCCGTACTTTTCATGTGATAAGTCCTGCCAGATTTTGGTGTGAAATTTAAGCACAGAATGTCATCCCAAAATAAATAATGTGATGAGCAGTATGCAAGATGTGATCATCTTTTGAAATATTGAAGAGTACTTTATTCCCACAGTAGACATTGGGCTTGTTCAAACACAAATGATGCTTGTAAGTATTTTTAAAGGTGGCAGTGCCTACTCTAAAATTTACTGCCAGAAAGGAAGAGACAGTGTTACCTGTTTTGGTGGTTCAGACCTGTATTAATTTGCCTGGTTTATCTGCCAGTTCCCTGGGAGACCTTGAAAAATAACAGAGCACTGCCAAGTAGGTTATCTTACACAAATCATATTCCTTAGTGTATAGTAACTTTGATATTAATTAGCATGTAAACACTGCAATGTAAAGGATCCAGAAATGCTGGTGCATTAAAGGGAGAAGGAACAGGGTTGCAGAGGCAGGAGAGCAGGAATTTTAGATGTTCATACTACTCTGAGCATGAGAGAGTTTGTGATATGCTCTCACAGGTCCATTTTAACCAACAACTTTTTGAATTTGTGTATACAAATATTTCAGAAAGATTTGTTAAGTTTCCCTTTTCCTGACCTCACAGTGCAGGGCAGCTGCTGCCCTTCCAGGAACCCGAGACAAAGTGAGACAAATGTACAGCCTGTGATCAGCAGCTATATAGTTCCCATAGCAACTGCAACTCCATGAACAGCCTCAGAAGTTTCTACCCCGTCGATATTTACTTTACATTTGTATACTTTATCAGGCTAAATGTTTTAAAGACAAAATTTTGATTAAATTAATCCTGCTTAAATTACTTTCGAAAGGAAGAATAGCAGAAAACGGCAGAAAGATAAGAGAACATAGCATCTGTAATTATTTCGGTGACTGGTTGTTTTGATGTATCCAGAAGTAAACTTGCTTGGATTTTTGGGGGTTTTTTGGGGGTTTTTTTGCGTAAATTTTTGCCCTAAAAGAGTCCTCCTCTTCCCAAAAATGCTATGATAAACCCCACTGAAGTCAGGGGTTTTGCTATAAAACTGATGCTGGGGGGTGAGGGGGGCCGTAGTTCTTTCTACTAAGAATTCAACTTTTTCCCTGTGTTCGAAGACCACTACTCAGTCGCATCAGAAGTTTGACAGTCATTTACATTTAGCCTTATTTCTACCCTTCTTCCCATCGCAATCCCACTAAACCCATCCCTATCACATTGTCAGGCAGAAATGTTACAGATGGACTTGGGGAGTTTCCTTGCACAAGTGTAGGTCACATTTCATTGTTTTAACTGTACATTTCCAGGTATTCTGTCCTTAAAAGGCACTCCGTTCCCAGATAAGGGCTGTGAATGTTGCTGCGCTGCGGCTGCTTCCATAGAATTAAGGCAGAATTTTGATGTTTTTCTGGGGAGGACTGAGTCCATTCTAAATACATGACCTTTTTAGACTGAATTAGGTGTGAAATAAGTATCCGATAACTGGCATTTGTTCTAACATAATAAATGAATAACAAAGCTTTTTTAAAAATGGAGAAGAAACTGCCACATTTAGGAGCTCTTGATACTAACAGCAGGGCAGAAAGAATGATCCTTTTCATTATTGTAGGAAGACACTGACTGCCTTTAAATAAACTCAGTCCTTCCTGAAGGCACTAAGTAAAAGCTATAACTTCCTTCTGTTATTACTGCAAATCCAAGTGTAAATTGGGAATTGACCCAAATAGCCATTCCTTTTGCTTTAACCTTTCAAACCCTAGAAAGGTGTATCTTTTTCTTTGCTCAGTGTTTGCTAAAAATGGTGATTTATTATTTTTTCACATAATGTTCAGGATGTTTTCTGAACAATCCTTTAAAGTGTTTCCAGGTTTCTGACTTCATTCTCTAATACAGATTCCCTAATTCCCTCTCCCAGAGCAAGTTTGTGTGGCACATCTGTGGTGTTCCTAATGAGCTGCTAATGAGGCTTTGCAAATGTGGAAGCACAGCAATGAGGTGGTGGTGCTGGGAGGCTGATCTAGAGCTGGTTTGGTGAGCAAGGACTCGCATCTGTAAGAGTTGAGTTATTGTCTGTCTCTCTGCACTTTTCCCCATGCAATTCTTACACCCAGAGCTTTAAGAGAATAAGAAAGATTCCTGGTTCTACTTGGATGCTTTCTTTATTCGATTAGCACTGCTTTGTATACCCTACTTGGAGTAGGAGTCTTGCAGTTTACATTCCTAAGTTCCGTAGCTGAAAAGGGAAAACAAAATTCTCACTCAACAGTAAGAGAATGCCTGATATACCCAAATTAGTCTCACATTCTAAATTGATGAGGATCACATTTTGGACTGGTAACAGATGGAGAAGTGCTGAGTTTTGCCTTAGTGTCTGTAATGGTTCTTATGCTAGAATGTGCTTTTATTTCTTGCATAGTCCACTTGAGTCTTATAATTCTAGTAAGATCCCCCATAAACAAAACAAGGCACTTTTAGAGTCTACAGAGTCTACTGATTCCCTCCTCTGAAGAACAGTGAGTCTGGCTTCATTCAAATGAAATATGAGCTCATTCAAGTGAAAGTATTTCATACTTCTCATCACTTATTTTTGTTAGTCAAATTATATTTATTTAATCCACTTAGTCTGAAGTATTTTTTTTCACTAAAAATACTGAAAAGAATGGTGGTGAAGAGAGCAGGTTAGCTGGTGAATTCCCAGCTTCTCAAGAAAATGAGCAGAACTGAAAGACTTAAAGAGTAAGTTGTTAGTGTGCTTGTGTTAATTACCTTTTTTGTGTTGCCATTTTGGATCAAATTAACCTTTTGGTATGTGTCTCGTATGTAAAACACGGGAAGTTACATTACTCTGGGAACAGTGTATGGTCTGTTGTCATTACAAAACATGGCCACAGACCATTATTCAACATTTCTCCAAGTTAAGAAATAATTTTAATATGCTTTTCCTTACTGCTTAAGCTGCTTACTTACCAAGTTCAATCTTCTTTCTCAAAGAGACTCTTTATTTGTGAAAGTATTTATACAAAGAATACTGGCATTATTTTATAGTGACTTTCTAAAGAACCAGACAAGTCTATTTGAAGCTTTTCTTTGGTATTAACTAGATATTTTATCATAAGTGAGCAGGGTGTTTCTGGTTCACTAGTCTTTATTGCTTTCTTGAATACACTTCAACCTCATTCACAGTTCAAGTCTATATAATCCTTATGCCTTTCATACTTTTAAATCCTCCACAGTGTTTTCTGTATATCTGACTCTGCTAATATCCACAGAACTCGGGTCTTAAAGCGCTCTCCTGAGCTAGCATAATTCTGCACTGAGGGTGAAATACCCATTTTCACCAATCCCTTTACTGCTCATAAACAAGGGCAACATTTTCTTTAATGCCAACATGCCCCCGACCTCAGTTTTCCCCTCTGAAACCCCAAATCCATTCCTTACAATGAAAATATGAACTGTAGCTTGCTCATTCGTTTGTTCTTGCTCTGAAAACTAGTTAGGGATCCGCTGCCCAATTCTGTTGAACTGCGTATGCTGTTGCTTTGCTGCTTGTTACTTTCTTCCCTCCAATACTTTCTTCTTGAAATTTAAATGAAAAGAGAATTTGTTTTGTGAAAATATGCAAACAAACTTGATAAAGGCCAGTTGGGTTATAACTTCTTTCCTGTATTGGCAAAACCTTGTCTATCATTGTTGTGAGATAACTTCACATAGCACAGCACAGCCATGTTATTCACAAAACCAGTTGGATTTGTTGAAATTATTTGGTATTCTCTTGCACGTTGCTAGGCACAGTTGGTGTATATGTTGATTCTGATAAAGCATGCACAAAGATACGGTGAAGTTGTCTATACCTGAATAGGAATAATTGTGGATGTTTACTGAGTCTCCTGGCTAGCTTCATGTGCTGTTTTTCAAGCTACATGGAATCAACTATGTGATATTTGATACTTTGAAATCATAATTGCCAGTTCAACGATGGCACTCAGGTGAGGGCCTTTGTCATTCCAATCCGTGTTGAGTTAGAACTCCTGTTTCATATGGTCGATTAATGAGCACTGGTAATCAGCATCCCTGGTGCCTCGTGCATCAGTACAGTGTCATACAGAACAATCCTACGTCATGGTCTGGGAAGGCAAACACAGCTCAGGCCTGTTGGCCTGTGAGCTCTTGTACTGGTTTATGTGACTGTGTTGGGTGTCCGTGCCCAGGAACTGCTGCAGGAGCTTTGGGAGGAGAGGCTGGGGCTGCCTCATGCCAGACACGGCTGGTTCCCTAACGGCCCCAGTGCAGGGCACAGCTGAGCCACCAGTGCTGGTGGTGCCTCTGGGAAAACAGTATGTGTATTTTAAAAATGTATCCCAAGGCACTCCACAAGACTGGGTGTGGGCTACTGCAGGACAGCCTTGTTTTGGTGCATCACCTGACTTGCAGTCATTACAAATGAGAATGCAAGTTTAAGATGATCTGCTGTGGGTTGTTGAAGTAATTGCAGAACAAAGTCATGTTCTCTGCTCTGCTCTTACAACTCGAGGCGTCTGTCTGTTCTTCTGTCAGCTCTCTTTGCTCAGTTTGCCATTTACTTTAACAGAAACCTGTTCAGCTTCAGGGAGCACAGTCAGAAAGCGGCCAGGTCTCCTCTTTTGCTATGCAAAATGTTCAGCAAATCTGTTACCCTCCATGTCTCACCCAATCACAAAATTCCCTCTCTGAGGTTAGAACATTGTGTCAAAGCAGGAAAGCCTCAACTCGATTGATTTATAAAGCTAAAAAGAAGACGTTTTCTGACTAGACTCTGAGTAACAGCTGTGTTCCTCAGGCTATGCTATTTCAACCCTGAAAGCATACGCAGTTTCTGTTTAGATCCAAAAAAATTCTTTCAGCATCAATATCTATACATCACCTTTTCAGCCGAGGAGTATTTTAGCACACTATAGTGGCCATTATGTTTAAAAATCTCTCTTGTGATTTTTATCCACCCATTTAGGGAGTCTCTCTTCTGGGGGCTTCAGCATGGCAGTGGCTGTGTTGGTGGACCTCTGCCCTGGAACTTACCTGCTAACCTGTTCTTTCTGATTCTTCTCTCTTTAAAAATTACTTTTGCAAGTTCTATTATATTGGTTTAAACAGTTGGATAGTTTTAGCTCATCTGAGTCGCAAGTGTGCCCTAACCTTTCTCCTCAAGCTTAGGTCAATGAAGGCTGATGGCAAACAAGCTTAACAGGTTGTTGGTTTTATGGAATTATATTGTTTTCACATGGAGCGTGTGGAACAACTATGTTCATAGACTTACTCATTATCAGGAGTGAAATCATGTGGATTGTTACTCAAAAAAAGCAAGAAATATTCCAGTAAATATGGATCTTGAAGCTGCTGTGCTACATGGGTCAGATGATAATGTCCTTGGTCTTTACAAGCCTTTAACTCTGGCTCAGTCCGTATGTGGATTTCAGGATGGGCAGGGCCCTTTAGCATTGGTCTGAGATACTGTAAGGGAACACGATCTCAAAAAAAAATTACTAGATATATAATACCAAAGTGTTTGCAAGGATGGAGTCTACTTAGCAGTTCTGAGAGAGTCAACACTGCTTGTTTGGTTGTCTATTAGGGTATAGATTTTGTCATGGCATTTCTATCCCTATTTTGAAGTCTTTGTCAAAATGAAGGAAGCATTTACTGTACATATTAATATATGATACTAGAGAGAAATGGAAAAAAGCAGAAATGTCATACAATTGTTTTGAAGCTTGCCAAAGATCTTTCTATATTACAAAGTACTTTAACAAAAAAATAATCTTTTTCTGCTGTGACTAGTTTTGTCATTAAGTAAATGAAACTCTTTTGGCTTTAGGTTTTAAAACTAAAATGGGAATATTTTTCCCCTCCCACTTAGCAACTGAAATCAGTATGAATGTTAGTAATCAAACTGCCTAGACCCATTCTCATTCTCCCCCTTACCACTTCAGCTTTTCCTGTAAGTGCCTTTAGTTAGCACAAAGTATTTTGAATAACCAGAGAGAACAGAAAAGTCACATATGCCTTTTTCTTCTGCCTCTTCCTGTATACTAGGGCAGTAATATTTTTACATTTATTTACCTGAAGACTACCCTCTGCTGCACTAGCCTTTCAATGAAAATTGAAATATTGGAGTTGGCTGTTGTTAGTTAAAGAATACTTTAGTTTATTTTTCAGACAATTTAAAGGAATTGGTGAACAAGAACATACTTTTATTCAAGTGAACTGCATGCTAATTTTGTCTTGGGTTTGAAGGTACTACAGATTATAACTTTCTAACTATACTGGAATTAAACAAAGAAGGGCATGCAATAAAATATCTTAATTGTTCCACAATTTCAGACAGTAGGCTTGATCATGCATTTGTGTATTACCTGCTCTCTTTAATAGTCACTAGCTGGAGGAGACACATATATGTTTTACAAGCCACCTGTACAAATGCAAGGCTATTAAATTGCCTTCTGTTGAGAGTATGTCACATTTAGATTAAAAAAAAACAAGGAGTATAGTTTGAAGTTAGTTCTTCATCCATCTAGTATAACTCTGCTTTTTTGCAACACCATGTGAAGCTCTCACAGCAAACCTTCCTGTAATAACCTTGAGTGCAGAAGCTCTTTGTCACAACTTTGTGTCTCGGCTTTGAAGCCCATGAGGGTTTCAGAGGGACTGAAATTGAGTGGAACTGAGGGTTGGGCGGTGTAGAGGAAGCAGAGTCCTCTTTTGCCCTTTCTCTGCTTTGCAGGGGGAGGAACATGGTGGCGGGAGAAAATCAGCTCCCCTGATCCTGTAGGAATTTGCAGTGCCTAGTTCACTAACAAGACCTGGTCCTAAAATTAAAAGTAGGCACGTCTCTGAATCTGGCTAGAGTCCTAGTAATTTTGCTAAAAGTCAGCAGTAATATATGGGTCCAGCTACCTGCCTGATCCCTCAGCTGCAGCACTCAATCATTTGGCTTTTCCCTAAAATATCTCAAGATAGTGTTCTCAGTATTGATTACATGAATCAGCAGTTAGCTTTCACCGGAGGTCTGGCAAATCCTGAATCTACCATTCTGTATCATAAAGAAATGCAGAAAGTCTGGGAAGATAGGGAATTTTTACTTTTAGAGAAACAATGTGTATTCTTTCCCTTATGTCTTTTTTTAAGAAAATACATACCATTATTTTAATTATGTACATAATGAATGTTATAAAGAAATTTAAGTATGGAACACATTCTTTTATGGTTATTGCAGTTATATTTTCTGCTGAAAAGCAGCCATCTTCAGTGAGATGCAAAAGGATACGCAAGACTTGCTACTGACAGCCGTTAAGAAAAAAAAATATAATTGAATGGTTCAAATTTGGCCAGATCTTTCTGTGCTTTACAGCCTTTAGTAGTGAGACATTTACCTAGTGGCTTTGGTGGTGACCATCAGAGAAGTGGGGTGGGAAATATTTTCAGTGACATCATTGGCTTTGCACTGAGGCTAACATCAGGTTTTTATGTATAGTCTGATACAAGACACAGAATCAGAGAAGTTACAGGAGCAGTGAGTTCAAGCAGTAGGACGTGCTGTGCTCTAGATCACTGCGACACCATTCACACAGAATTTAGGAAGCCAAAACAAATCAAGCACTTTAAAGTACTCTAACCAAGAAGTAACAAAAGTGTCCATCAGGAGTTTAACATGCCTCTTGAGTAAGATAGGGTGAATTTAATGAGCAACTTCAAGGAGTAATACGATAGTTTTGTCCTGAACATGAATGGAGATTAATTAGAATCTGGAATTACAGCAGAGCTGTAGGAATTAACAATCACCTGCATAAAAAAGAGTTGGCTGCAGTAGATGAAGAGACCATTAGTTCTTTGAAAATGTCTGGTATCTAAGAAGACTGTTAACAAGGAGACCTTAGTAGAAGAGAAATGATGGTTTATTGTGAACAGCAGGAGATGGTTTCCTACGCATTTTTTTGCATCTTAAATCCCCTGCATGTCTCTATTTCAAACACTTTTCCCATGTGCATTCTCCTTGTATTGCAACCTCCTTTTCCAGTTCCCTCCAACGCTGCCCTGTCCACCCCATGCTTCCCTCAGGAACCTGCTCATGTCCCCAGAGTTCCAAGTGCTTCCCTCTCCTCTGTGGAGGAGAAAAAATGACTAAGCAAATCCTGGCTCCAGCAATGTTAGTTACACTTGGCACCCCTTGTCACCAGGACCATAGTGCAAGGAACTCCCTGGGACTCAAGCAGCGACAGGAGACATCCAGAACTGCAGTCCTATTGTACTGACTGACAGTTAAAAACTGCCAGAGACTCTGGTACATCTAAGAAACACCTGTGTCACCACTTCATAGTGAAGCAGTCTCTGCTAGGAGTACAAGAGCTTTTCCTGAATTAGGCTGCTTCGTGAGTCCAGGTTGGCTGACCTGATGACAGGATCATGGCTATGTGTGTGTGTGTGCTCCACAGCTCAACAGTTTCCCCTATGCCTCCTAAACTCCATGCAGACAGAGGTGTGGGAGATTGTGTGGTGTATGATACCCTCTTTATGACAGCAACATTGGATCTGGTGTGTACACTCCCAGTGAATGAGCAGATCCACAGACGCCAGCAGCAAACATGCCACATGGATAAGGTTGATCTGAGTGATATAACAAACCTGAATTTCCAAAACTTTGTGAGCTGAGGGGTTTTTAACAGGGGCAAGTTTCTTCTGTGAACAAATTGAACTGGTCAAAAAAAAAAACAAACCACAAAGGCATACATGCTAAATTTTCACACTGGAAGGTTATTAGTAAGATCTCGCAGGGCTCTGCGCTAAACTTTGTGCTGTGTATTTTAGAGAGGGTTTCTCTGACAAAGTTTGCTTGATGTAAATTTATGCAGGACAATTTAATCTATAGCAGACATGGAAAAGTTACAGGAGGATCACTTAATACTGAGTTATTGGACAATTAATTCAAAGTATTGTTCATGGAGAGGAAAGTAATTCTAACTTTACCTATGTCATTATGAGCTCCAAATTAAATATTGCCACTCACAAAAGATATAGTCATTGAAAATTGTTCTCTTAAGACATCAGGTTAGTGCTGATTTGCTCCCAAACACTGAGCAGAACATCAGGAATTGCCAGGAAATCAAGAGAGAACACAACAAAAAATAACCATATGAGGAAAGATTAAATAAACAAGGACAGCTTTACAACTGTGAGAAGTTACCTGGGGAAAAAACCAACTTCTGCACTGGGGTTCATTAACGCTCTGATCTAGGGATATTATACATTTTCTGTAATCAGACAGATGTCTTGAAATTTTCCCTTAAATGAAAAAGCTCAAATAAATCAGTGTGGGATGACAACAGAAGAAACAGGAAAATCTTGTCTCTACTCAATTATCAGATGACTTCTGATTTTGTGTGAACAGTTAAAGACTTCTTTTTAGTTTCTGAAGTGAACCTAGCCCTCTGACAGCCAACATTTCCAGTCTCCAGAGTATGAAAATAGACCCATTATCCCCTGAGAGCTAGATTTAGATAAATTCTTGTTTTCCTAATGTTGGTAGGCTTTTGCATTTCTCACAGGTTGAAATTGGTATAGCTTTTCTGCCTCTTTTACCAAGTGTTGCAAAACTTTAAAAAAATGATATCACGTGCATGTGAATACCATATTCTGTTCTTCCTAGGTAACTAAATACCCTTTATTTTTCTAAATGTGGGGAAAAAATTGTGTTTGTGGTTTGTTTTGGGGTTTTTTTCTTGCTATACAGGATCTATTACATTATTTTTTGTGGAATAAGTCGGTCCAGAAATTTCTGCTTTGCCACTGCACAGAGTTAAACAATGAGAAAAGCTCCAGATTTTCAAGTTTAGAGACTTTGACCCAGTTACTTCCATAGCAAACAATCACCTCTAAAAACTTCCTTAAAGTTGCAGGAAAAAAGAGAAAGTGGTTTAAAACATTTGATGAATAAAGTAAAGTATTCATTGTAGCAAGGTTCCTTGTTCCCTTTCCCTTTTAGCAGCAGAATTTATTATAAAAAACCCCACACCTTTTTACTCATTTTTCAGTTGCACCAGTGATGGTATTATTTGCTCTTTTTTTGTGGAAAAAGAAATAATAACTTGATAGTGGCTCACATATGCTGCTTCTGTTAGAACTCAGTGTTGTTTCCTTGAAGAGAAGATGAGACAAATGCTTGTAAAAGAGGAGAGAAGAGCAACACAGATTGTAAATACTTCTGTTTGTGATCTGGGTGTTTGCTTGCAGCTGTACCAGTGGGACTGACAAGCAAAGGGCATGCTCCCTCTTGCCACTGCGGTACCCAGCTGGCTGGGCTGCAGAGCAAGGAAGCCAGGAGACATTCTGTCAGGAAGAAGCCCTTCCTGACACTGCTGAGACCTCTCCTGTATTTTTCCAGCACAAGCAGCGTGCTAATGCTGTCAACTTTCCCTGACATTGCACGCACATGAAAACCTTGCTCTTTACCTCTTATTACTGCGCTAGCAAATGCAGTTATTCTGCAGAATGTCACCATTACCGGCTCGTGTTACTCGCAGGGTAGTTTTATGCTCTGTCTTCATTTGGAAAATGCTTTGCTGGCAGATACATATTTTTCTCCATAAAGCATTCCTAGCAATCTGAAAAATAACAGTTTGATCCATTGTGCTGCGTCTAGCTGACAGCGC
Source organism: Syrrhaptes paradoxus (assembly GCA_013400615.1). Lineage (NCBI taxonomy): Eukaryota > Metazoa > Chordata > Aves > Pterocliformes > Pteroclidae > Syrrhaptes > Syrrhaptes paradoxus. The sequence continues at coordinate 291,486 of VZTO01013566.1, read as the reverse complement.
AAAGAGGAGACTCTTTCCCGTGTTCATGCACTATGCATGAAATGCAATTACTCAGCCTCCAATGTGATCAGGGCATTAGGCTCCTCATGTGAAAAATTTCCTTGTATCCTTAGTGATCCCAAGGGTCTTGTTTGAGAACTTGGAAAGTAAGATGAGGGAAGAAGAGTGTCTTTAAAGTATGTTTGTCACAAAGGGTTAAACAAAGAGAAAGCTGATTTGCCAAGCTGCAGATGAGTGAAGGGATTTACAGTAACATTTAAAGGCAGCTAAGAAAATTTAGGGAAATGCAAAATCATGTAAAACCAGAACAACCCTAGAGGAATAATAATATTCAGAAAGTCACAGTGAGTAGAAAACACTGGTTTGGGTTTTTTTCTTCCATTTTAAAATCAACAAAACTGGATGGGAGCTAGGTACCTCCAAGGCTTATTTCTACTGCATAATCACTCAGATAAGAATTTGAAAAAAAACCCACCCATAATCTCCACGCCCACATAGAAGAGCTCACTATTCAATAACACCCCCAACAAAACCTAAAGGATGTCTGGTCTCCTTATTCACGGATCTGTTGAGTCTGTGATTTCGGATTAATGGAATGAGCACAAAGCAGCTACAGAGCCCCTGGCTTCATGCAGAATCTATTCTGTTTCATCTTGTCACGCTGATGTCCTGAACTCCTTGCTAACATCGACTCAGTAATTGCCTCTTTGACTACTGAATGGTCATTATGTCACATGGATCATATCTTCTCTACCAGCATATCTTTCAGATTTTAAAAGACAGATAAATTTAAAAGGAAACTCTTAGGCCAGCATCATAACACAATTTGCTCCTTTAATAAATATTGAGTTTCTCTAAATAGATATGAAGAAATAGACTAAAATACTACTTTCAGCAATTCTGAATTAAACCTGAGAAAACTCTTTTAGCGCCAGGTAGATTAAAATGTCTGAGCCAAACATGATGTTTAATAATGCAGTAAGAAATGCAGATAGGTGAAGCAAACCGTGGCAAACCCAGGCAGATTATGCTATAGAAACTACATTTTTTGGATCCTAGACATTGCAAAAATTTAAATCTAGCAATGTTGTAAAGAAATTTCAGGTTTAAGAATTTTGACAAAATAGTTACTGTCGGTTTTTTAATATGTTAGCTAATAGTGTCTTCAGATCCAGACTAATAAACGAACTCTAATAAAACTATGGTGTGCATATCAGTTGGAACGTAAAAGATAGTGACTGCAAATCCCTGAAAACAGTGCCTGCCTAACCAAAATATTAGTAATACCTTGACATCAGCAATATGACAGATTGAAATATTATCCATCATATTCAAATAACAAAAATTTAGTGGGTTAATACACCTCATTTTTAGCCCCATTTATATTCAGTAATGTATTGGATTTATATTGTTTGGGCTGACTTGGACTGTGAATATTCAAGTAAATTTAATGGCAGTCATGTTGCCGAAACAGTAAATTTTAAGGGACTATTAGAGAATGTTCATCAAAAAGTTAATGTGGAGCTTGGAAGGTTGAGTGGTCACAGTGGAAGCTGTCTGCCAAGAACTCTCCTCACCCAGAGGAGAATCAGAAACAATAGGATGAATATCAGATACTCATAATGTACACTGTTGGTGTCCAATTAATAGACTAAAAATTGGAAAGAGTTTGGCAGATAAAGCAGGGATGAATAAATTACAGAATCATAACCTGCCAACAGACAAAGATGCGGAATTTTTTAAATACTTTCCTGTTCCAAAACATTCACACAGCATTTTTAATAAAACAGTCTTATTACAGGGGCATCTCGCACCCCAGAGAGCCTTCCCAGTTGCAGTTGTAACAACTGCAACCCATCCAGCCCAAAGCTGAACTTCATTTTAAGCCAATTTAGTTCTGAAGGCCCAAACTGGAACCAAAACCTCCCATCTGTAAAATGAAGTTTTACAGGTCGCAGTGCTTTTGATCAGGTCCTGGGAGGACAGTTGTCAGCCAACACCCCAAGTAGCTTTCCTGGTTATTCCTGTTGGCAGGCTCAGCACAAGGACTGATGAATATGCAGACACAGCGCCTCCATCAATTGTCCTTCCTGAGATACACTGGCAATGAGGCGGCATAGTGGGAGTTCTCACTGCTGCTCTCCTCTGTTTGCTTTACGTTGCAATGGAAATCTTCCTCTCTGCAGCTTTTAGTCCATCAAAGTGTACATCCCCTCCCCATGATGCAGTCTGCATGCTTGCACATGTGCTGCCTTCCTGTGCAAACACAGGGGCTGTGGGGCTGTGAGCTCCTGCGCAGTGCTAGGAAGTCCAGCATGGAATAGGAACTATCGCTAATCTGAGATTCTGGAAAGTTTATTTCAGTTTTCTGTTTCATTATGGATTCACTGCTTTGAGATCTATTAATGTATTTAAAATCTATGGAGACAGGTGCATAAATAATTTTGAAGACGTGGACCTCAGTGGTTTTGTCTCTCATTCCCGTCTGTGCCAGAGTACAGTGGCATGGCCTTGCCTCACACTTGTACTGCAAGGCACTTACTCTCCAAGTAGGTACATGGATGTCAAGGGACGATCTGTGAGGATGTGTGGCAGCACGTCCGTGGAGGAAGAACATACATAGGAAAAGTGCATCATGTCTTTTGCTATTAGAATTAAATTTCAGGTTCATATGTGTGCAGGTTTATTTATGAAAAGAAATTCAAGAAAACCAAATGTCTATTTGAAAAAGTCTAAGATGAGTGGTTAGCATATATGGTTATTCACACTGAAGTTTAAATAGAACATGCAAGTTACTGTTTCCAAATGTGCAAAAAGCACAGAGCAGTCTGCAATAAGTGTTTATGGACAGGACCTTGACTTCACATTTATTCCAGAAGACAGTAGCCAGCATCCTGTTGATGCTGACTGTAAAGTAGTGCAATGGGCAAGCGTAGCCTGAAAACAAAAGGGCACTTTGTTATTGTATAATATGAAAATTACTGTGCAGTCTGGGATGATAACAAAAATGCTCTAATGGGTTTTCACTCTGTTTCCAGGGATCAGTAATCATACCCTCTCTTTTTTTTTTAACGGCTCCATCTACTACTGCTGACATGCCACTTGTCCCTGCAGCACTAACGCTGCCATGCTGATAGTTCACATTTTCTGGAAGTGGCCTTAACTCTTAGTGATTGGCAGGAGTTGCTGAGTTCCAGGAATGCCAGTTCAGCCTGGAAAGATGGAGAAAGAAAGAGATGCTATAGAAAACCTGTGAGAGAGGGCAAAAAAACCCCACCCCTGGGATTAAGGAAAGGATGCTCTGCTGCTCAGATCTGTCTCACGTTAGCACTGAAATCCAGTTGAAGGGACTTTTGCCACTCTCATTCAAAGTTGCCATACAGGTGAAGCCCATGGAATCCATCCAACAATCTAATGTGCTCACCTGTAATATATTGTGATATATCTTATGTTGCACTTCTGAAAGTCAAAACATTTTCTGGAAGTAAAAATACCTAAAAGGAAATTAAAATCTTGGTATTAGATATATTCTGAGACTCAATAGACAGGCATCATTTCGTACCCACTGGACATTCTGTTTTTAAAATGCTAATGATCACAGAAGGTGTAAGGGAAGACAGAATCAGACCTAAATAATTTAGATTCTAAACCTGGTTTAATTAATGTCAATAGGAAAACTTCTGCACATTTCAGTGGACCAAACTGAGCTTCCAACATGGCATTACATTTTCTGTTCACGAGCTGTACAATTTTCTTTCACCTATCAGAATTTTGGAGTATCTCTAGTTTCTACAACTCAGTATATGTGATATTTCTGTCTTTCTATGGGTCAGGGTAATCCTAATTTGCTTGATCAAATGACATGTATTAATCTGATCTATTTAATAAATATATATGCATATATAGCAGCAGGTTTATGACTCTCCAAAAGCAAGAGCAGAGTTCAGGAAGAATGAGGAAACTGAACCCTTGCACTTTGTAAGCAGAGAGCTTTGTACACATGTAGTGTGACACACCTCAGAGAGGTATCATCTCTGAAAAATTATAATCATAGGCAAATATAGGCTGTTTATGAGCTTCTCATGGATCACATGGCTTTATCACCTTTATCAGTACTGTACTGGTTGTATGCGGGCTTGCAGCACTGTGGGTCATGCCTACACAGGATGGTTAGCAGGCAGCTTGTACTGAATGGCCACTGTGGGTTTGTTCAGAACCATAGTGCTACTTTCCCGCTTGTTTACTATGCGTAATTGTTTGTTACTCAGAGGAACACTTCAATCTAACTCAGGCACTAAACATTTTAATATGCTGAAAGTTAACCACTGAAAAAGTTAAGTTTCTTTTTTAATGAAAAAGGAAACCCATGTCTGCTCCTCAGGAGGGCTTCCTCTCCAACAGCCAACATGTATTAGCAATTATCCTTCAGAGGGAAAAGCTGTCTAATTACTCTATTACCTCAAGTGCAGAGCACTCACCTGGGAAGCCACCAGATCAAGGTTCAGGTCCCATCACTGACTTTAATATTAATTTATGACTTGGCATGTGTGTCTGATAATCAAATAATGATCTGTTTTACAGAGCTAAGATGGCTGTAGATTCAGTTCTTGGCGTTTCTTCTTTTCTTCTTTCACAAAGAAATACAGATACTTATGTAAAACTTAGACAAAAGTGTTCTGGAAGTTTGGGGTAGTTTTATGCTAACCAATTTCTGTCTTATTAAAATCAGTCCATTCTTCCTGCTCCATTGATAAGGAAAGTTCAACTGTACTATACTGGCATTGGTTATTAGTTTGCTAGTTTTCAGATTTACCTGAAGATTTTTCTTTACCTTAAAGATTTCTCAAAGCTACTCTAGCCTGTGTGTGGACAACCTTGTTGCTTAAACTTTTTTCCCCAAAAAGATTAATTAGCCCTTGAAGTCTTTCTTCCTAGTGGTTCTGCCGAGTGATTACAGGTCATCTGTTGACGTGTCACGCAAACGTCTTTCTCTAGAGAGAAAAAGGGATGTCTGCACTGAGGGAGTCACAGACAGTGATTTCACAACTTCTGCTGTTATTGAGTTCACCGGTTAACTTCACATTTGTGTATACGAGTTGCCATTCAGGTTTCTGGTGTGTGATCTGTATTTGAAGAAAACAGGGGGAAGAGCCCATTTGCTTGGAAATATTATTGGAAAATTTAGTTTCCAAAATTAGCTATGAGAAAAAATTGAGGAACATGCAATGTAAAGAGTTTAGATAGTAATTCATTTGGTAGTAGGACTTTGGGGCAATTCTTTATGCAAGTGTTGTTTATAAGGGGCAAGTCTCTTGGACACCAACACGATACAAATACAATCAGTAACCATTACAGAATAAGTCTTGTGTGAATGGGGCTGCCCTTTCTTTTCTATACCGAGTTAGATTTCATCTGGATATCCTGTACAAGCTATTATGAGATAAGTGAAGGTAGAAAAATGGGCTGCATTGGTGATATCTATAGATTGATATTTTTAAAGCAATTCAGGCAGTGTAGCTACCATCATCTTTAAATGAAAGACATATGTTCAACAATGTTTGACAACTGACATTTGAAAGGCAAAATTCTTGTTTATGATATTTAAACCACAGGCAATATTCAAGGCATTTTCTTTCTTTGTATAGCTACACTGTTTAATAATTAAGAAAGGAATTTCAGTGAGTTTATTAAAACATAAGAAGGTCAGGTATTAAAAGAGAATTACATCTTGCAAAACTGTAAGAAGTTATTTTGTTATTTATACAGTCATTAATGTTATTGAGCAGAACTGCTCCACAAATAAGAATTAGATAGTCCAAGCAAATTCTTCCTGTTGCTACTGACTTCTTAGGCTAAAGCAGTCCTGCTCGAGTGAAGGCTTGAAATGGCATATTGATGATTCAGGCTTGAAAAAAGCTCACAGCCACCTGCCTACTTTGGCAGTGCGACTGAGGTGACACAATGACTGAAACAGGCAGGTGACCAACAAACATTGAAATCCCCCTTTTCTTGTGAGCCAATGGGCATCACCAAAAGAAACTATATCAAAAGCCATAAAGGTTAATGTGTCCTACTGAGGAACTGATGTTATTGACACTGACTGAAGCCTGAACATATGCCTCATTAGTAGGTATTAGTAGTAATTATGGAGTCAAGAAGTATATAAAAAACCTGAGATGTAAAAGTGGTATAACTGATAGGAGAATGTGCTGAGATGGCATGTAGTGAACTGACTAATTGTATATGGAGAAACATCATGAATTAGAGCCTTTAGAGTGAGGTTACAGAACAGATAGATCTTTCTCCTTGGCTGAAAGGTACCTTTAGAAAAATTCAGATGAGGCCAACAGGCTTTGAACTGCTCTTACTGCTTTAATAATCTGTTTATGGGAGGGATATTGAAATAAACTCATTTGCACATCAAAGTGCTTCAATAATACTCATTTATGTCATTTTGTTCTTTCATCTGGATTTCAAAATCTGTGTTTACAGGTGAAAATTTAGCAGTTTGCAAAAACAAAATTCAGAGCTCTGACAAACCATCTTAAACCATATAGGAGTGCCAAATCATGTGTAAATGAAAAACACAGAGACAACCAAACCCCAAACTCAGAAATTCAAATTAAGCGTTCAGTTATTCCTTATCTATCTAATATCTACTACTGAGTGGTAAAACAGTTTGATCTATGCAAAGGAGATCTCTAGTATTTGATGAATATTGCATGCAAGTCTATAGTGACTATTAACCAATTTTTGCCAGAGATTACATAACCAAAATATATAAAACTTAGAGTAGGAAGCACAGTGAGTCATCTGTTACTTTCAAGAATGATAGTATTTCCATATAGTTATGGTGAAATTAATTTTAGATTAAAACTTTCTGTTAAAAATGATATTTTAAATTAATATTTTTCTCTCAGAAGCAATTTCGGCTTTGCTGACGCTCCCATAGAGTGTCAACCAGATGTGGCAGATTTCGTCATCTGCCTGAACCACAGAAGATTATAAAATACAGAAAAACAAACTGGAAAAAGAATACCTGTTCTGACCATCCTGCCCTCTTATCTTCCTTCAGGCAACTTCAAATGCTCCCACCAGCTACAAGAGGAAGCTTAACTCAGAAAAAGCAACCTCCTCCACAAAAACACCATTTTTTTTTCTTCAGTCAGAATGAATTACCAATTACATCCCAGAAGCAAAGCTAATTATTCTTTCTTCAAATTTATCTTGTTCCCCTGAAAGTTTAGCAGCGGGTTCTGTGAGAAGCTGAAGGGTATTTTATTCTTATTTTCTGTCTTGTTCCAGCTCAATCAGGTGCTCACAACATACTGCCTGTCTATCCAGCTAATCCTATCCTGGGTCAGATCTTCTGCTTTGTTAAAGCTGTTGATCTGTAACGTTGCTCCTCTGTGGAGCACTGAAGGATCCTTCTGGGTCAGCTTCTTTTATTTCGCAATGTATTTGACAAGAGAAGTTTGTTTAAGGGACCTTTTCCAGTAGTAACCACATGGTTACAGTTAAATCCATCTACTCAACAGTGTGTTTTACTCCTTTGGAAGTAGTTATACTTCATCTGTTATCTCAAAGATTTGTATTCAGCCTACTCATTTGTTTCTAAATTTTTGTACCAGGAATGGCAGAAAAATACTGAATGCTCTGGTAACACTTTGATCTTTTACAATCCATCTGTAAGGATCATGAATGCATTCTTGGTAGTTCCCAGTACCACCGGGTTAGACTTCCACAGCAGGATGACAACGGTTGCCCTGAGTGTGTAAGTCACTGCAGTGTAAATTCAGTTAATGGCCTTGTAAAATGTGGTCCCCAAACTCTGAAGTTTTCACAGGTTTTACATTCGGAATTATAGAATCATTCAGGGTCAGACTGATTTTCATGACCTTTGTTTTTCACTTATAGGACCCATTTGTTTAGCAGCTCTGACTGCACTGTTGATCCACTGCTGTGCTTTGTTCAAAAAATTCAGCTATTAAACAGCATTGTAAGTTTAGGGAAATTTTTTACACCCAGGTGAGCCTCTTCAGCTTTATGGTTAGGAGCTTAGGTGCAGATTGCAGAAGAAGACTTCCTGGAGATTCACATGGATGGCAAGCTAAAATATTTAGCCACTGTTCATTATTTTTACACACTTAGGTGGATATGCCTGAAGCTCATACTGTGTCACACTTCTGTTGCTGTGTTGATAATTATTGGCTGATTACATATACACTCTTAAATGCTCCCTTGTGTTAATTCTGTCCTCCTAATTACTAATTAATTGAACTTTGAATGGCTCATAGGTTCGTTTAGGTTTGGCAAAGTTCCCAAAAGATTGTCTATAAAGTCTATTTGAACTCAGGAAAAAAAAAAAAAAATTGCCGATAACCTCAGTTAAGGAGAGGTTCTTGCCAGAATACAAGTCCTTCCTGTGACTGGCAGGAACCAGCAATGTCATGAATAGATTATTTTCATGTTTCAGATTTCCAATTCTTACACATAGTCCACCCTGAAGCTGAGGAGAATATTATTAAATTTAAATGCTTTCCTTCTTGTCTAAGATGCTGGCTTGACAGCAGTGGAAAATAATTTTGTCTACTTATCCTCATAAGTACTGCGTCCACTCAGAGCAAACACAGGGGATCAGCGTCAGCGACAGGCAGATGCTCTGCCCTCCATTTCCAATTTGTCTTTCACGGTTGCAGAGTGCAGCTGCAAGGTGCTGGCGTGTACTTATCTGAGACCTTAAGAGACAAACGAAGGACCATTACATTATAAACATGAGATGGATTTGAAGAGGATATATAGAATTAATGCTCTTGTGGGGGCTCTGAGCCTGCGAGGCCCAGCATTCATTCTCTAATCTGATATTAGCTTCTCCCATTTCTTAGCAGGCCCCAACAGCAACTGCCAATGGATCAGAAGAAGCTAGACATTCAAACCTTCTCAAATCATTTTAAATAGCCTTGCCCGAGTTTCATGTTGACAGCCAGCCAGGTGGAATTTTCCATTTTCTTTCTAGCTTTCCAAATACGAACAGTCCTACTTTCTTTTGACTCTGGTTTTATATAACCAACAAAAATGACAGATAGCCTTGAATTTGGAAGATTACATTGGCCTGTTCTCAGCTGAAATGTTCTGTCATCATTGACGTATGTGTTTAAACGAGCACTGAAGTGTGAATGGCCATCTGTCCGGGAAGTACAAGAGATCCTGATTACTAAAATGAAACCACAAAAAAGCTTAGTGCTTAGCAGCAGCACCGAAGCACAGAGGGAGAGAGCCTTTTTCACGCTGCAGATATTTATAGTGGATGGATGATTATAACTCAGCAATTGCCTAGACTCCTTGCCCCATATTTTTCTAAATATGTTCAACCTCTTTTTTTTTTTTTCAAACATTGAGCTTTTAATATTAGCATCTTTTGTAAAAACAAACAAAAAGAAGCACTAGGTATTTTCCCTGTCAAAAGTAGTTGTTTTCTGAGGGGATGTTGTTAATTTTCTCCTGAAGAGTTGTTCTCTGCTTCATAAGGCTTTTAGCTAGAACGTGCTCTGACTAACTTCAAATGAAGATTTGAACCTCCACATGATTGCTCTACAGCATGGCTGAAGGCTATTCCTGGGCGCATCTCTTCCTCTGTAAACCTGAAATACTTACTAAGGAAATATAGAAATTTTGATCTTCAGAGCGTTGCTGTATCTGATTCAGCTCTATTTTTGGTTGTGAGTGACAAAGGTTCTAGCAACAACCCCTAGAATCGGGTCAGGATTTCACACTAATTTCAATGTTAGGAAAAGCTCCTTACTGAACGTTTGTTTTGTTTTGTGGGGTGAGGGTTTTCTTTGTGTGGGTTTCAGGTTTTTTCCCTTTTTTTTTTTATTACACCTTCTGATGTGAAAACTGCTGTTTTACCAAACCGTAATTTTTTGGGACAGTCTCCTGTAAGTTTTAATCTTAAGAATTCGTGACCATGTTGGCTGCTTTCAGTGGTTTTTGTCACCTGTCACTATCTGATCAAACATGAGTTTGATGTCTTTTTAGAACACTCACACTGTTGATTTGAATCAAAGGAATTTTTTTCCATTTCTGCATCTGCATTTTTCATTGTTTCTCCTTTACTTTTCCATTATGCATGTAGTTATGAAGACATATAAGGGGTCAGTTTTTAAGCTGTTGATTTCATGAGACTGCCCATAAAGTTTTTTTCTGTGTTAAATCTAAGTCACAAAATAGAAACATGTAAAGCAGCAGATATAGATACATCATGTTTGTAGGTAAGCCTCTACATTTTTGCTTTCATTAGAGCATGCTTCCTCATAGCAAGGTTCTCTGTACATTACCAAGTCTCTGTGCAAAACTGAAGAGATAATTAGACAGCAGAATATAACTGCAATTTATATTATTTTTGACTTTACAGGTTAAAAAGCACCTAAGACAAATATATGTAGGAAGCCAATTAAAATCAGGGCTTTTTTTCTTCTTCTTTTTGTTTGGTGGATGGTTCAGAGAACACAGCAGCTTTGTATTCTTATTTATTTATTTATTTAGAGTGTAATCTGAGGAAATGAACCGTGAAACGCAATTAATGAAATAGCTGTGCTGAATCACATAAACTGGTGTCTGCACAGCTGCCACTCATGTCACAAATGCATCTCTTGCCTAATGTCCACCAGGAGAGCCATTAGCCAGCCGCTTTTGTGGAGGGCCTCCTGTGCTTTAATTTCAGTATATAATAGAGCGGGGAGCTAGCTGAGTAGCCTTATGACTTTTTTTTTTTTTTTTTAGCAAAGATAATGTTAAAGAGAGATGGCTGTTACAAGAAGAGTGTGCTGAGATGGGGAGGGTGCACAGGCAGAGTTCAGTTGCTGGAAGAAAACAGAATATCTGCCTGGATAGAAAATATCCAAAGCAGTGCTGGGGGCTGCTCAACCTGCAGTGTAAAATGACTAGCTGTAATTTCTTGGTATCAGATGGCCCTCCAAAGTCTAAAGCTTTTTGCTTCTATGTATATAATTATTTTACTTTTATGCTGTTTAATGAGTATGTATCCCATGCCAGCAACATGAAGGAAAAGGCAGATGTGCTGCAGGGGCTGGTCTGAAGAGGCTGACCCAGGTCAGCTCTGCTGAAGTGGCACAACGCCAAAAGCCTCCAGAGCCTCAGGATCCAAAATCTTCTTGTAGCTTGCTGAGGAATTAAGGGGTGGGAGAGATTAAAGGACACCTCTTCTCTGAGCACTTGCCAAACCAGCTGAAAGCTTTCAGTGCTGTATACTGTGTCGCCACTGATAGCAGTTTCATCAAGATAAATCTAGTCTTGCTCAGGAGGATATTAATAAATTATCTGGTAATGAAAAATGTGAGAGGAACCACACTCTTACATCAAGGCCTGATGATTACTTTGATAGATGCAGTGGCAAGATTTTCCTGACAAGGCAGAAATGAAAAACATGACACATGGACCTTTAAGGGTGACCTCAGAGGAAAACGCAAGTTGCTGAATGATACAAAAATAGAACAGGAAAACAGAAGCTTGAAGGGGCTCAATGTCAACAGCCAGACAGATAGGCTAGACTGATCAACTGATCATTGAGTTTCGTGTCAAAAGCAGAGCAGAGAGAGAGAAGCCTTACACTTGGCAGGACAATAAATATAGCAGAGGCAGCTTTGAAGTAGAGTCAGGTGTTAAGAATTTTAAGAATAAAGAGCAGGGGGGAAGTTGAAGGGAAGAAAAAAGTAAGCCTTGATAAACAGTGGGCTGGCTAGTCAGGAAATAAACCTGGAGAGTGTCATCAATAGGACTGCTCACTTCTTTGCAGGTATTTTAGAAACATTGCTAATTAAAAATAAATTAATGCAATGGAAAATGTCCCTGCATTGGTTTAAGATTTGCATAGGGGGGTAAGAGATTAGCTTACTTTTGGAGACACAAATTGCTACAAATAAGGCTTGTCAGAGCACAGGTGTTAGTTATAAAATTGCAGAAGAGCTGGATATTATTGGGGTGTGACACCTGATGGATCTCAGTGTTTTATTTCGTGTTTAACTCTACTAGAGTTCCTGTGAAAATGCATGAGCTGCTTTCTTTCTTTCATATACTCCAGGTGTTATTGACGCTGTGTGGCTGATATTCACAATGGGCCAGTATGAACTGGAAACAACACTAACAATTCAAAAATGTATAACAGAACTTACCGTGAACGCAAACTGATGAAAAATAGTGGCAAAGTGGAGCAAAATTTCCTGTACTACTTCTTCTAAATGTTCATACTTGGGACCCATTTCCACGTGTGTCTGCTTACAAACATCTATTTAGTCTAAAAAGAGAGAATTTGGATGTCTGTCTGTCCTAACCCCTCCGTATTTGACAGGTCTATTTGGAACTTTCATTTTAAACCAGGTAGTGAGTAATCTCTGTCTTTAGAGAAATGCTCACCTTTCCAAATAAGTGACCCCTAAAGACCACAAACAGCAGACAAATTGATTGCAGATGGGCAGCAAAAGGTGAAGGAGCTGATGTGATCTTTAAGTGCATGTGTGGTTTAGAAGACATTTAAACATTGTTTCTGAAAGGTAAAGGCTTGCTGAGGTGGGTGCACGCATGTGCGTGTGTGCAGGGAGGTGTTTTGAGTTTCCTTTCATTTTGTGCTGTTGTAACTATGGAGCAATTGCTTGCCAGATGTCAGGAAGGTCTAGCATCTGATTTTGAAGTGGAACATAATAGATGATCTACCAGGGGGTTCAGTAAACATCACATATAGCTTTAAACTGTCATTACAGAAAAAAATCTAGGAAGGTGACATTTGGTGACATACTGGGTGACATTTGAAATGACAGCACTTGCTTTCAGATGTAACATTCACTCCTGCTGTGAATCAAGGGAATCTGTACTGTGGTTATGACTTCTTTTATTGATGACCCTAATTTCTACAAAATGCAGGCAAAGAAACCGCACACAATCCTGTCTATAGTATCAGGTGAGAATTGGTGCAATAGGAAAGGGCAGCTGGAGAGCATTTACTATGTATGGCATGATCTGAATGACTTAGGTCTGGAAAGGAGTTATAACCTCAACTCCTAGAGAGTTCCGTGAGCGATGAATGAAGAGCAGCAAAAAAACCCCAAACCAACCATTGGAGGAGTGTACCTGCTTTATTCCATAGACTTCCCAGGACTGCAGAGTTTGAGGAGCAGTGAGGAACAGTTCAGTGCTTGGGTTTCACTAGCCCCCTACTGCTCTTAAGAGCCATCAGTAAGTGCTCACCTTCTAACACATGTAAATGAGCTGAATGCGTGCTTCTGAAATCTCTCAGAGCTAGGGGGAAACTTGGCTAATTAGCAACTACCCGAGTTCTTGCTGACTGCTTCATTTTCTTGTTCCATACCAGTGAGCCAGAGTTCCTTTTGATTGCTCCTTACTTCTGCTCATAAGGGTAAAGGACTTCTTGCAGCACTGTGATCACTGGAGTGAGGCCAGCTTTGGGTCTGTTTGGACTGGAAACTATTGAAAATCCATTTTAACGTGAAAAACTTGTTGAATTGTGGTCTGTTTTGTTTTTTCCTTTTGTACTGTTAGAACTACAGGGAAAAATGGAGCTGGTTTCAGACACTGCTTAAGCCTATTTACCCATTTGATATGAGGAAGTTTACTTTCTTGAGCTTTCTGTGTAAGTTTAAAGAAAACTATAATGTAGAACTTGCAGAAAATCATCAACAAATGGGATGTATTATTCCCATTATATATCATAACATTATTCAAGCCAGCATATGAAACAATTTGATGAATCAGAATTAGACTTCTGGGAAGATTCTGTGTCACTTGTTATCAATATTATTTTAAATGCCATTAACTGACAATAAAATTGGATGCAAGTAACTTTAATTGTTGAATGTTATATTAGCACATAATGCTCTAATAATAAATATTTTTTTTTCTGGTGCTTAGATGAAACTGATGTACTTTAACAATTTTGTTATATTCAAGAAAAAAGTGTTTGATTTGCAGTCCCTGAGGCAGAGGAAGGGACACGAGGAAGTGGTGAGAGGTAGCACTGTGCCCCTGTGAACAGCAAATTACATGTCTACAGTTTGTTTTGAGAACTCCTATTAGTAGAAAACATCCTGTAGGATTTTAACCTGTGTAGGTGAAACAAGCATGTTGTTTTTCTTTCTTCTTTGAACCTGCTCTAGAGGCTATTTAATGTCTGAACAAACTCCAGAAGCTCCTGCTCACTAATCTGAATGGGTTAACTGGATATCCATGCCGCACAACAGCTGTAGGGTTTAGAAGCAACACAAAAGCCTCATACTGGTTCTTTCCACAGGGAATGAATTTTAACTTCATGAGTGCAACTTTCCAAGCACTGGTCTCCACGAGGAATACAAGAACCACCTTAACAGATTAGCCAGTGGTCTATCTAATTTAGTGTCCCATTTCTCGAGGCTTGTATCAGAAACAATAATTCTCTTTTATGAACCAGGCAAAAAGAAGTAGATACTTGTTGTGGGGGAAGGGAGGAACAACTGTCCCAGTAGTTAGGGAATTTGGGTGGAAAGTGGCAGATCTATGCTCCTAACACTGCTGTTTGGATAACAATAGCTGGCTTGGATAGGTCTTCTCTGTCTCTCCCCCCCTCCATCTTTCACCTCCCTGATTCTGTATCAGGAAGCTTCTTATGAGGAGAAAATGCAAAGAAATTTTATCTGAGAACCCTTCTGTTTTCAACAGATTTCTTTTTCACAAGTGAACTTCTAGTGGTCACAATTAACACTTCTAATAGCTCTTTTTGATAGAAATGGGTTATGTAATATCTTTCAAACTTTTCTCTGGTATTTCTATCTTCCCCATGGTGACCACAGAGGGCCTTGCTGGTGTTAACATGAAGAAAACTTTCTTAGGTCTACTGTAGCTCTTGGCCTCAATAACATCTTGTGCCAAAGAATTTTGGGGGCTATTAGAGCTTGGAATGAAAACAGTGATATTCATTAACTGGATGAAAACTGATTTTCTTATGACCATAAGTAACTGCAGGACTTTTCCATCAAATGTTTGTTGGTTTTATTCCTCCTGAAAGGTGGTCTGTCTCTTTTCATCACAAGTCTTGGCTTCTAATTGTTGTAGCTACAATAACATGAGTAGGAACTGTACTTTTTGCATCCCTCTGAAGATCCATCATGGCTCCTGTGAGAAAGGACATAATAAAGTTAATTCTCTAGAGAACCTGGGCTCATTACCACACGACCGCTGTGTTTGCTGTACTTGTTTTCCAGTTTTTCTGATATTTCAGCTGATGAGGTAGGAGTGAGGCCTAATTTCTAATTGAGTGATGCATCAACAGCATTCTGTGCTTTTTTTATTAAAATGTTTATCAATGTCCTCAATTACAGAATCATTAATCAACCTACCATTTTACCTGTGCCTGATATGGATGCTATTTGATTTTTTAAAATACTGATCGGGGGATGTGATAGAGAGTAGGCTTATTAAACTTGCAGATGTTACCAGCTAAGAGAAATCTGAATGCTGGATGACAGGAGGTTGAGTCTGATGATGAGATATATGGTTTTGTTACAGATATATGGCACTATCATAAAATCACAGCATGGTTTGGGTTGGGAGAGACCTTAAAGCCCATCCAGTTCTACCCCCTGCCATGGGCAGGGACACCTCCCACTAGCCCAGGTTGCCCAAAGCCTCATCCAGCCTGGCCTTGAACCCCTCCAGGGATGGGGCACCCACAGCTTCTCTGGGCAACCTGGGCCACTGCCTCACCACCTTCACAGGAAAACATTTCTTCTTAATATCTAATCTAAATGTACCCTCTCTCAGCTTAAAGCTGCTACCCCTCATCCTGTCACTACAGACCCTGATAAAGAGTCCCTCCCCATCTCTTCTGCAGATCTATGGCTCTATTCAAGAGATATAAAAGGAAAGCACTGGGCTCACACAGGAACAGTCAAGTGCCTAAACACAGGATAGAAAGCAGCTGGCTGGGTGGAAATTCAGTGGGAAAAAATCTTGGCCTAGAGATATTTTTCTTGGTACCAGCAACATCAGGAGGAGTTTCAATCCTTGAGTTGACCTCCTACTGCCTTGCAGCCATTGATCTGCTTCAGAACTACACAGTTGTTTTTCTCAATTCTTTTTCAGCTTGATCAGCAGCTCAGCTGACAGATGTTGAATCACTGGAGACATCACAAGGGACACAAAAGGGATGTGCAGCCAGAGTCGCTGGGATCACACCTTTTGAGAAAAATGTCACCCTGGGTAAGTTTAAAATAATGGTGAAACTGCGCATGTGTTCTCCATGCTGATGGCAGATGGGATAAGAAACTCTAACTATAGGAAAGAAAATTTAGCTTAGATATTAGGAAAAGCTTATCCTTGATCATGAAATGTTAGAGCAGAGTGTCTAGGGAGCCTGCAGAGACCCTGTCTGCAGGTTTTTAACAAACTCCGATAGACACACATCTGTTGGGAAACCCCATGTAAGACTTTTCAGCCTGCAAGCAGGGAAACATTTAACTGATCTCTGGAGGTCACTTCCAGCCCTCTGATTCATATCCCTTAATTATTTGTATTGCAAAATGAGCAAAATGAAAGGTTTTTCTTAAGGTACAAGGACTGAATTTTGCAGAACTCACCCTTTTGTGGTTAATTGTTTCAGTGCAGGCAACTGGATTAGCCTTCTTCTGTTTGATCAGTGTGTGGAAAAGGGAGGAAGAAAGAACATTAATCATCAAATTTCTCTCTCAGCTTTTTGACAATAAGATGGCATTTACTAAGGACTTGGGTCATACAGTATATATCTGTCTGTCATTAAAAGAACCACTTTCCAAGCAGTTTTATTAATCATTGAGCTTGCTACAAAAGAAGTCTCTGTGACCCCACCTACGACGTTAATCCAACCAAGATATTCTTGATGGTTATCTTTATCTTAATATCTCCCACTAGCAGATCCCAGTTTTGAATGAACATCCCTGTCTATTTCAATAGAAATGATAGGACTGCTTTTTAGGGGGTTTTTATGACCGTGGTGCTGTTTTGTACAGGATTATGCTTAACTGTTCATTTTTATGTCTGGAATGACTGGTGAAAACTAATGGAGAAGAGCATGGAGAAATTTGCAGGCACCGGCTCTCTTGAACATTTTATACAAACTCAATCTCTATTCTCACTTCATTATCACAACAATTTATCATGAAAGGTATTAATTGAAAATGTTTGTCTTTAGCCAAAAGACCTGCTCACTCTTTGAAGCTGTGTGGTTTCATTTTGAGACTCTGCTAGAATTTTCCTCAATTCTCTTTGCTCTGTGACTTAATTTTTTAAAGCTCAGAGCTGACACTAAAATTGCCTATCCCTTCTGTATTTTCATTTGAGTAAAGAACTGAGGGAGTTATTTGGTAGTAGCAAGGACTCTTGAAGTGTATATGCTACTGTATTTTACTTCTTTATATTTAGCACAGAGGTACATTCCTCACCTTCTGAAATTAGCAGTTCCGCCCAATAGATCTTACTGATAGCCCCACAGCACCAAGATCTGGAGTGTTTGCTAGGAGAAGTCTTGCTCTTAGCAGGAATAATTTGCTTGGATAACTGTTTGAATCCATGGAGACTGATGCCTGGCTGGAATACAGAGGCAAAATGATGCTGCAAAAAGCCCTGCAGGACTGTTTATTCCCTTTTCAGACAGAATTGATAATTAGTGCTCCCAGTGCTATAGCATATCACTCTCCTTTTAATTTGTCTAGTAAACCATGTTTTGCTTTGTGGTTTTTTTTCATTTTTCCTTTTTTGCTAATGAATGAACAAATATATTTTCTCTAGGTGACAGTGGTATTAATTCACAACATCTTGTCTATGCACTTCCTAAAACCAGTTGAACTGGTGGTACTCGGCATACAACAGGCTTTTTAAGCATCTTCTGGTAGGATTTGGGAGGTAGACAAACTGAAACACTCAGGAGGAGATTATTGCTATGAAAATCGAGAGAGGCTGCAATGTCCTGCATAATAGTTGCAGAAGCTCTTTGAAAAGGCAATAGCATGTAGCTGATGGCTAATGCATCCCTCAATCTATGAATTTTAAAATGCAATATGCAGCATAGAACAATATAAATCCAGGAAGACTGCAATTTATCTGCACTGTGTTGTCTTAACTCATGCAAAGACAGCAGTATTACATCATGTAAGGCGGAAAGTTTGGTTTAGTATTTTCTTCCCTGAAATCTCAGACCAAGAAGCAAATATCCTTTAATGATAGTAGTCCATGTAATTTCATTATGTTCACTTAATAAATAAATAAGGTGAAGAAATATATCTGTATACCTATTAGAGTTTTGTAGATTCCAGTAAAGCTGTGTGCTTAGATGATATGCTAAATTAAGCTGGACTTAAGCACTTATGGCTCTGCTTTACTGAAGTGGACCCAATAGGTGCATCTTTTGAGAATATTTGTAGAAACTGACTGTAAAGTCTTCTCAAGTACAGGACAGAATTAAAGGCTGCAACAGTTTGAGAAATGGGTACCATATTGGTCAACAATCGAGGTCTCATTGTAGAGAACTGGTCTTTCTCTCATTATCTGTTGAAGAATTTCATTTCATACAAAACAAAATGTTAGGTCAGATGAAGAATAACTGTGACTTAATGTTTGTAACATTCACCTAGAACACAGGAAACTGTTCAAATATGTGCTGTACCCAGAGCTTGCATGTTCCAGACATTAACTTATGTGTCTTTCCACCCAAAAAAAATCAAAAGGAACTAATTTACTTTTTTTTTAGAGATGGAGGAAAAAGCTCAATGTCTTTTTTTGTGTGTGTGCATTATATTAAGTGGGATTTTTCTTTCCTGACAAGCCCTATTAGATATGAAAGCAAAGAGAAATGATAATTCATCATGTTATTCTTAAACTCTCTATATAATGCCAAACGTTATATTTAATCAAGTAAGAAATGAGCATCTGTGCTTGTGGGGGTGGATTCTTGCTGTGGGAAGCTCAGGCATGTCACTGTTGCACCCCTAATAAAACCAGCAGTGTACAGACATTTCTAGTAGCTTTTGTACCGCCCAATGAAACATTCTCTTTTTATTTGTGTGTGTGTGTGTGTGTGTGAGAGGCATGAGCTCGTGTCGCTGGGACAGGAAGCCGGAGTCCCCATGAAAGTGCATTAGCAGAAGAGCAGGGTGAGCAAAGTGGCACCAAAGGGACGGGACTGCTGCAGCCACGGTGGCAGCAGGAGTGAGGGAGGAGGATTTGTTTGTTTAGGCACAGTCTACGAATTTACTTCTGCCACTTTAGTTTAAAGAAAATAAACTGTGCTTCTGCCCACAACTACATAATTACATTGTACTCTAATATCTCTCGACTCCAAAATGACAGCTAAAGCAGATTAAAGCTGTTTACAGCCTATGGGAAGTAGTATGGTGGCTGCTGGCAATATTTCTTTCTCGCTCAGTAACCAAAGTCCGGTCATAAATCTATATTCTTCTTCAAGGAGGAAGGCTGTGATTAAAGGATTCCTCCTACAGCTGTGGCTTGGTGATAAGAGCTTTATGTTCAGACCCTCCTAAGCGACAAAAAGAAAAAAAATCATTTTTCATTAAGTTAGCTACTCTAATTTGGGTGGAGGGGAGAAGCAGACAAGTAGTTTGGTCAATGACTTACTGTAGATTTGGTAGGAGAGCATTGTATACAGTATTTCTAAGCAGCAGCTGGGTTTTGAGAGATAGACTCCAGCCCATGTACCACCTCATCTGTGTCCCTGCACAGCGATAGTTTTCTCTGTAAGATGGATATTGTGAATTTAAAGAACTTTCTTTTTTGAATACTTGTTAGCTGTCCTAGTCCTGTGCCAGAAATGCAGGCTTACCCGCCCCAAAAACTGCAGGCAGCAACCCATGAATTGTCCTTGCAAAACAAACGTCTACATAGAAGGAAAATAAATCCTGAAGCTCAGTACTGCTGATGTGCTTTTGTCTTCAGCTGAGGCCTTCACAAGGTAGCTGTAGAGACCAAAGGAAGGACTCCTGGGGAACCAAAAGGACTTTGAACAAAGATTTTAAATGCTCAAAGCTGTACGGTGCTGCAAGACATCATTCTATCAGGCACAACTTAAAATGAACGTTTTTGTGATACCTTTACCACTGGAAAAATAAGAAAACTGAACTAAAAGCACCAAAACAAAACCCAGTAACCCAGAACACAGCAATTGCAATGCATATTTTGCAGGGTTTGAACGTTTCTGATGACAGAGCACAGCTTGATTATAGTGGGGAGGCTAATTAAACTATACACCAAAATCATTGTGGGAATAATATCATGCCTGGTACAAGAAAGAAACAGGAGCAAACTCTAATCCTTCAGCAATTCCAGACATGAGTTATCTCACTGCGGCATATGCCCCCAGTTCTGCTCTTTAATTCAGGAATGACAAAGGGCGGTCAGAGATCCAATGGCATGTTTTTATATTTTCTTAATTTTAAAATTAGAATAGATTTATATTGGAATCTTTTGCTGATACTAAGTTTACAATGTTTAATTTGCATAATAGTGCTCTGCAAAATGGGATGAGGGTTAATCAAAGGGTTTTATCACTCTTTTTAATTATCTTCATTACATTGGAACAAGATGTAAATTTTAATTTCACCTTGTTAGTTAATGTTTTTCACCAAAAGTTTGGATTTGCAAATAATCTGTCATTTTTAATAAGAGCAGATGCTAGTGATTTTGAAAAACCTAAATGTCTCAAGTATGGTAGACGTTATTAGTTTGATTGATATACAACTTAATATAACTTAGCAATTATTAATGTAATTTAGCATCAGTGTCAGTATTCACAAAGGTAGCCTGTAAGCAAGAACAGCAATGTGAGAACACTGAGGGTTATTCCCCCCCCCCCCAGATCTGCTTCTGAACAGAGATACTCCTTTTAAGCTCACTACTGTAAACACTCTTTTCTCCTCCCCCTCAAATTTTTAGTCACAGCTATCACCTGGAAGGTTATTTTCTAGAGGCATATAGTTATCTCACCTTCTGAGAGGCAAGCAGTAAGCTTACTCTTAGCCTGAAGACATTTACCAACAGTGTTTTATATGTTACATTTATCAACTCTCCCAATCTCAGTGAAGCCAACTGAAAAACATACCTGCTAATGGAAAAGAACTATTAAAGTACTGCTGCGCGCTCACCTTGCACTAAGCCCGCTGCATACAGCTGCACCATAAATCACAGTTAAATGATTACATTCCACCAGAATAACTGCCGAAAGAGTAAACTTCCAACCAACAGGGAGACTGTGCTAACGGAATGAAAAGTCCATTCATTTGCAGCACACCGTTATTCAGGTGTGTGCTCTGGGTTCAGGTGAAACAATAGGAAAAGGCTTTTTTGATATGCTGAGCTGGCTGGCTTTCTTCTTTCGGGGTCACTCAAGTAAGGTAATGTAGTTTGGGCTGCGCTATGCCGGCAGGGAGGAGAAGAAATTAGAATGATGGTGGGGAACATGTGCCCATTTCATTGCGCTTGAGGCTGCACAGCAGCAACAGGGAATGTGAAATGTCAATGGGCAGGGTGTGCCGCTGGGGTCTTGGTGAAATTTCAGCACTGTTGAGTAAAGCTGGAGGTGTGCAGAGCAGGGGAAGTCACCACGCTTGCATTTCCTACCGGAGAAGGACTTTCATGAGTCTGAAGTTGGAAGTAAAGTTCCTCACATCAGAAAATCTGCAGCCATTAACAGATGAAATAGTTTGCTCATGAAACCACTGTTTTTTCTTCACTAAGGCATTTCTTCATAATCTGGAAAAAATATTTAATATTTGCAAATTGTAAATAAGTGTTTAACAGCTGTCTGTTTAATATTTTGATGGAACTGATCTGAATGCATGCTGGGCTTGATCCAGGCACTGGCAGATATTTTCTCTGTTTTGTTATTTCTCAGCCAAATTCAGGAGGATAGTTGCCAGCTCCTCAAAAGTTCCTTTTTTGTGTGTGTGTAGAAGAACAAACTGATTGCTCCCCTGGGAGTAGCCCCAGGCAGGATGAAGGGCTTGCTGATACATCAGGATTTGCAGAAGCACAGAATCTGAGATGGGCTGCTGTAAAAATTCAATGGTTTCCATGTCGCTCCTCCCAAAAATATCCCAGAAAGCAGAATTTCTATATCCTGAGCACAGGGAAGAGGAATAAGTCAAAGGTTTTCAATGTGAAATAAGAAACTTTAGTGGTAGGTGTGTGAAGGTTTTGACTTCAAGGAAGCCCAATGCTACTAGCGAGCCTTAATAAAAAAAAAAATCCACTCTGTGGGTCCCAGGGCAGGGAATACCCAGAGCAAGTCCTGCCGCACCTGGGACTTTCTTTTAGTATCACTTAGCAACTCGATCTTCAGCAACACAACTAAAATTTGCTGTGACTTTTTTTGGTGTGCCGTTGTCCCTGTCACACCCAAGAAATGATTGGTGCGCTGACCTAGCAATGTCAAAAAAGGGGAAATAATGGAGTCATTTAATAGATATTGAAGCCCAAAGTAGGTTGGATAGATGAAATTTTGGTTTTTAAGTATGGCCAGGTACTTTTTTGCATTATGCTTCAATAAAGCATTTAAGGATAGTTATGAATAATAAGTAAGTAATTTTATGCTGAATGACTGCAAAGGATAGAAATGCTCCCGCTCTCTCTCTCTTTTAAGTGTAAAAATTTCTTCCATTAAAGGCCATATATTCCTTTCATTCCTGAGATGCAGCTTCCATTGATGACAGTTTATGGTCCTGAAACTTTGGCTGAAGATTAAGAAGAAAGACATAAAAGAGACCTTTATAGGTTTTTGTCTTCTAACAATTTGAATCAAATACTTTCCCAAGAAAATGTGTTTTACATGTATTTTAAATTCATTCTTTCACAGTAATGTCTCTTTTTTTAAGAAACTTGCATTTTGAAAATGTTGTGACATATTACCTTAATTGAATATACAGCCTCAGAAACTTGAGAGCACCTTTTCAATCGCACTGAATGCATCTGAGCAGGCTGAGGCATAATTCCCAACAAAAAAACAAAGGAAAAAATGTTTTCTCATAGAAAACAAGATCAGTAATGCAAGAAAGCAGAAGTATCACTGTCTTCTATCCATTAAATGAACTCCTATCATTGCAATTCTGAGAGTTTGTGAAAGAAATCTCAATCTGACAGGCTATTCCAGTTTACAGTGAAGTTCTTGGTTTCCTGTAACTATAGACCTTCTTGACAGTTATTATTTTGGAGTGTAACCGTGACACATGAAAACACAAACTTTCATTAGATGTTTACATATCCATGTTCCTCTTTCTGAATATTTCTCATTGCTTTTTTGTCCTTTGACACTGCAGCGGTCAGCAGTGTGGTTTTTTTCAGCTGACCACAGGTTACAGCTCATGTCCCCATCTGACATCACTCCTTCCGTGAAGGACACCCAGGAGCAGGGTATCCAGCTCAGCTATGTCTCCCAGATTCTTCTGTCTCCTTTGGGTGGTCACAGAGAACTCCACCACAAAAACACCTTCTAGGACTGAGCTAGGTTTCAGATGCTTCTCTTATGATGTTTCCCATAAGAAGCTGAAGTTGGACTAACAGGTGCCTGCTGCCCAGTAGGGTGGTCCCACTCCTGTCCCCCTGCCCTGTGCTCCCACCACTTCCCTGCACTGGCTCTGACCCACCTGCTGCCTCTCTCTGACCTCAGGGCTAACCTGGCCCCAGTAATGATGCAAAAAGTGTGTGGGGGGCTTTTGCTGGTTTGCTGAGAGGAATCTGGTCACTGGCGGGTTGGAGCAACATCAGTGCTGGGGAACTGAGGAGGGCTCTGCAGAGCCTGGGGAGGGCAGTGGGAAGAGGAGTGAGTGGGGACAGCAGGAAGCTGGCTGCCACTGTGACACTCGCCTCTCTGTAATGCTGGCAGGGAAAATTCTGAATTGTGTGCTTCTTCAAAGAANGGATGTCACAGAGAAGAGCCTGGCTCCATCCTCCTGACACTCACCCTTCACATATTTATAAACATTGATTAGGTCACCCCTCAGTCTCCTCTTTTCCAAGCTAAAGAGACCCAGCTCCCTCAGCCTTTCCTCATAAGGGAGGTGCTCCATTCCCTTCATCATCTTTGTGGCTCTAATTGTGTGCTTCTTCAAAGAACGTGAAAGAAAAATGGTATGTACATAATGAAGCCCTCATTTTCCCCACTTAAACACAGAAGTACTTGATTCCTTTACACCGATATTCCTCAGCAGCTAGAAAAGTAACAAAAGATTATCTTTTTTTATGGTTTTATGCATTGCCTAAACACTATTTCTTTACACCTCATTTTTGTGGTGGAGCATCATCACCAACAGCTGTTTTTTAGCAGATCTGTTGGAGAACTTTCATCAGGGAAGGTTAAGAAATGAGAGAAGAAAAGGAAAATTACTATGAGAAAATAAATCTGAGTTTGTCTCATCAGAATAAGTTTTGTTGGAGAAAGGCCACGCTGTTCTTCTGGACTATGAGTCTAACATCTGCAAACATGGGATGATGAACTCCAACACAAAAGCTGCTGTTTGCACCAGTGTGGACATCTGGCACAGGACCACTGGGACATACTTCATATTGATGGTTCTCATTTGAGTGCTCTGCTTATAAAATGCTTTATGACCACAAAAGGAAAAGTGCTATACAAGTACAAATTATTATTACTTTCTTTTTCTGGAATCTATGGCTGTGTTAGTTCTCATTTTATAATCCTCATGAAAACAAGCCTCCCCTGTTGGTGAAATAATTGCTGACTTAAGGCAGGCATGGCAGGGCTCGGCTCGTGCATTTGAAGCACCCGCCCTTTGCACAGATCGCTTCACTTGACATGAAGTTCTGTGCAGGAGAGTGGATGACTTTTTCAACATCTATTAACATTATTTGAAATAAAATATAATCTCTGGTGTTTAACAATATAAAATCCTAGCCTAATTATTCATAATTCCTTTTTATATTTATGATACTATATTAATAATGAAGCATTCATTTAGTATTAATATGGATGTTCTAAGTAGTATTTCCTCTGTAATTTATTGTTCATTAATGTATCATTATTAGAAAGTATTTCCCTCTAATATTTTAGTGTTGCTATAAAGCTGAGGATATGGATACAGTTGAGATAAGAATTTACCTTTGCAAGTAGCTAAAGACAGACTGAAGGTTATTTTCATATTTCAGGTCTTAACTTCTTTTGCAATTTGAAAAGGGGAAAAATAAGGAACAAAATTTAATACTTCTCCTATGAGCCTGACACTCCTGGTAAAGACACAAAATGAGCAAACCTTTATATTGACCCTGGAATGAATCAGCATTGTAGAACTACGTACAAAATAAGATAGCAATTAAATTTGCATTACAGTTGCTATATAGCTCCTAATGTTAAAAAAAGTTATTGAATTTAAAATTGTGTTTATTTCCTTAGAAGTTTAACGCAATATCATCCCATATTTTGAGCAAGTTATTTGGCTAATTTAGCTCATGTTGATGTCCTCTTCCCTTCAACGGCATCTACTTTAATCATCTTTGTGAGGGACTGACAGGAAGTCTTCATTTATTTTTCAGTTTTGTGGTGGCTATATGCATGTTCCACCAGACTATGAGAGTCCTGTGTTTTGGAAGATTAACTGAAATACAGAAATAAGTATTACTTTTTCCCGTATTCAACTTGTTGTTCTGATATTGTTGCAGTTTTTCAAGCCAAATCCTCTACTGTTAAGCCCTGCGTGAGTGGCTGTGTAAGAGGAAGTTAAACCCTTCCACCTTTAATGGTATTATTTAAAACAGGTTTTAAATCTTTCCAGCGGTTTGTAGTGCTCTTTTCACTAAGTCAGGAAACCACTATGATTTTCTATCATGAAAATAATGCCACCCTCAAAGCATTTGAGTCTTTGAGGGTCAGTAAGAGCAGTGAACACGCGGTTGCTGGGGAGGTCGGTGTGTTGTGTGGAAGCTGTGAAAGTGCTGAGGATGGTTTGAGTACAGAGCAACGTCCTGCTGAAACACGGACAAGCAGCAACCCTTAACAGCAGCTGTAGGGGCCAAGAGCAGCCACGTGTGCTCCCCACCGCAAACAGGGGTGCTGGGAAACCTGAAGCGTAAGCATCTGATAATAGTGTGTGGTACAAATCCATCATTAATATCGGTATGAATCATTCATGCATACCTTTTTAAATAGTACCAGGAGTACTCTGAGTTTGTAAAGTTCAAGAGGATGCAGTTATTTTGCCCGGTCAGGACCTGGTATAATGGCTCTACTAGAACGGATGTGTGTATAGTTTAAGAATCTTTTCCTTAAAACACTTGCTATATTATCTATCATTTTCTGGGTGATTCTGTGACAGTAATAGGTGCCATCTTAAGCTGCTGTCACTACAGAAGAGATGGCATTAGCTAAATAGGTGGGGCTGGTGCCATCTCTGTAGCACTCCTAAGGCCTGTCGGTCATCTGGGGCTTCACTGGGCACCTTCCACAGCCGTGCCTTGAAGCAGTGGAAAATTAGCATCATGCTGTATGGGAAGAACCCTCGAGCTACTTTTTGACGTGGAAGTTATCCACGCTCTTGGGCCTTCGGGTTATCCGGATGGGATAGCTAAGATACAGTCTTAATATGACTTGTGAGAGATTTGTCAAGATCTAACCACGTATTTGTAAGGATGCTACAGTTACAGTTACCTTACAATGTATTCCCAGCAGAGAAGAGTTTCATGTCTCGCTATAAATGACTTATCAAATGACTATGTATCACTTATATCTGCGTGGAGTTTAGTATGAATGGTTTGTTAGACACTTACACTTTGTCAACAACCTCTACAAATGCATTTACTTTAAGTGTTGAACGCTTCATTATAAATGGCTTACAGAACATATCTATAACCTTGATAACTCCCTTCACTTTGTTAGTAATGGCTCCTTGAACACTTAAAGCATAACAATAGCCAAAATGTATATAAATATTTCATCACAAATCTATTGTTACTTATTTATAACATGCTCACCAAAAGCATTACAGAATATTTATTAAACATTTATAGATTATTTTTGCTACAAGAAATATGTGATATAAATGCATTATTCATCTCCCGGTAAATCATTGTTGGGCATCCCTTACAAATGAAGTGGTACCAAGAGGATTTTGGGTTTGTAGAATATGAAGAGATCCATTTTAATCATGTACAATTCAGATTCTGCTTTGTGTTTATTTTTGTTGAATTAAATAGAAGAGGAAATAAGTAAGGAGAAAAATGACTCTCAGTAACCAAAGACAGAATGAGGAAATCATTGCCTTGAAACCCCTGGCCATTTAGCACGCTCTATCTTTAATATCTGCCAGCAATCGCACACCAAGCTCATGAAACTGTAAACAACACTTCTTTTCTCACAGCTATTCCAGTGGGTTAGATGGCATGTTTTCTGGAACTAATAATTTGGAATGAAGGCTGTTCTCTGTAGCCATAGTTTTTATTTGATTTGAATTACTTCTCTGCTAGTTTCCAGTACCCCAGCCTCATTCGCTTACTCCCTGGAATAGTGGAGAGAGTGCACAGACTCGTCATGTGCACATGGGCATGTGTGGGTGCGTGTATTTGGGCAGCTCAAGCGAATTTGGGTATGGGTATGTGGTTGGGGTTGGTTTTTAAATGCTTTATCTGATGCCTACACTCTACAGACAGCAATCAGGACCCTTTTTAAAGTCAACAGATAGTAAAGAAATTGCTCCTGTCTTACAGACAATCTAGGATTCTGATCTAGAAGGCATTTATACAGTGGTTCGATGATACATATGAATAGTTCCTTTTCCCTCTGTAAAGTTACTTGAATGTTTAAGTGAGTGTAAGAACCCATCTCAGTTGGTGACAAGATGCTATCAACATTTACCTAGCTATTCTCTGACATAGTTTCCTTTAGCATTTTGCTATTCAATAACTGTAAATAGATGGAGTAATTTAAACTCTTACCTAGCATTCAGGAGAGCTGGATTCCCCCAAAACAAGCACATAATTTTATTGAAATGACTATGGATATATGAAAGGCACAGCATTTTAAATCTGTTAAATTGCTCCTATTTTTTTTGTACTCATCTATCCATCTGTTCTCAAGTAACATTTCCTCATTAAGTGTGGCTTTGTATTACCAGTTATTTCTCCTCTCTTGTTCTAAATGATAACCTATTTAATTAATTTTTCTCTAATACAAAGGGAGGATATAGCCGAGTGTTTCCACAAATGAGGGCGTGTAAGTGAATAATCAGGATAATCTCTCAAACTCATTTTCTCCTGGCCTTGTGATGTTTGCAGAACATTTGATTTGTTGCTCATGTACTTGGCTACAATACTGCTTATTTCTTCAGGGGAAGATGTTAAGAATATCTATGAAGTGGTAGAAGTATCTATTTTTATTTGGTACTTACAGTCTCCATTTCAAACTCACATAAATACCTCGCAGGCTTGTCTGGTTGTCTCACTGTCACACCCACACAGCACTGAAACCTCAGAGAAAGAAATGGGGAGATGGAGAGAAGAGCACTGGGTGTGTGGACCAAAGGAAACGCATAGTAGTCACCGTGACGCCAGCCTCTCTGACCAGCCTATGAGTGCAATATGCATTTGCTTTCTCCATATTTATTTTGCAGGTAGAGTTATTTTGTACTCTAGATTTGATGATATATGTGGAACAAAGACCATACAAGTGGAAAGAAAAAAAAACTGTTTTCACTGAGGAGGGAAACACAGCAAATACACAGTTGCACAATTTGTGATTTCTCTGGATAGCTGCAGGAGCTCTCTGGGTAGGTAGGTGGATGCAGGGCAGAGTGTGTCATGCCCCATTTGTGGCTGAGAGCATTGCTGCCGTCTGTCAGTGCCAGGACAGGCCCAGCGTAATTTCCGGAGGAAAAGCCACTTCTCCGTAGACTTCTTCACTTACAACTGGATTCAGAGGATGAGGGGGAGGAGATATGACTGGACCTTACAGCTCTTCTGTTACTGTACGTTAGTCTATTATTTTGAAGCTATTTTGTTTTGGAAGGGATATTTGTTTAGCAGTTTTTCTCACATACTGTTCTCTTAAGCATGTAAGACAGAGCACATTGTAAGAAATCTTTAATTTGGCTTTCAGTATTTTAAGTGTCTGTTTAAGTGTTCATATTTTGGATGTGAGAATTCAGTAGAACTCTAATAACGCAGCCTTAGCACAATTTGTTGCAGAAATCTATTGGTGCAATGGCCACTTTTAACAGGTGTTGTTTCTTCAAAAATCAGTGAACACTGTTAGATATTTTTAGCATTTTCAAATGCTCATTAGTGTCATCCTTAGGGGTCGAAGACAGTCATTATTAAAGAATGAGCTCCCAAGAGAGAAAGGCTCTGCCAATAGAAGCCAACAAGTGACAGAAGTTCAGTAGTTGCTAGGCAAGTCACTTATTGAGGTGGTGCATGGATAAATTAGCTTTCAAAGTCTTAAGCTGAACATGTAAAGAACACAGATGTCATGTGGCATATTCTCCAGAGGTTAAATTTAGGTTCCACGGCTCACACTGCCAATTTGAAAGGGAGGGAAATGTCAGCTAGCACAGAGCTGAGGTTGAGGGTTTGTTGCTTGTGCAAATTCCACTGACATTGACATTAACTGACTCTGGAAGATAAACTATGGATCTGCTTCAGCTGTCCATGATTTCATCTGTATTGCTTGTTAGTTCTCCAGTTTGTTCCAGCACAATACCAATTTGCTCCAGTTGACTTGACAAGCTTATGTTTTGTGCCTCTTATTTGGCTGGAGGTAATTTATAATCCCAGCTACATCCCCTGTGTGATTGCACAAACAGACAGGTATTATTTGCGCTCTTTGCCAACACTGGGAAGTTACATAATATTGAAGCAGTAAGCACATAAACATGGATTTTAGCAATGCGAAATTTAGGAGCGAGTGTCTGTAATACCACCAAAAATGTTAAGCTCCAGAATAGTCACGGATATTTTATTTTTGAAGAGAAAACTTTTTAAAATCAACACAATGATGAAACTGAAAAAACCCACTATTTTTTTTTCCACTTAAAACTCTTCTCTCTTTTTGCCTAAACAGAATGTATCTCTGCATTTTGTTTGGATAGAAGATTCTTTGGCAGATAGGAACACAAAGACATTTTTCTATAAAGGTGACAAGAGAACCTCCAAATGCTGTTTTGAACTCACCCACTGGTTAAGCCCCTCCTTTTCTGTTTTGGGCTCTGTCCAGCTCCCAGCTTCAGTCAGTGGGAGATGTCACATTTACTTAATTAGGAATTGGACCATGCCTTGCCACCCCCACCAATTGCTGTTTTAATTGAAAGCATCCCTAGAGCTGCTTCCCATCAATGGTGTTCATTTGTGTGGTTTTCTCAGGAACAAATCATTCTAGTTGTTTAATTAAAGCAATATTAAAACAAACAAAAAACCCCTCTCTAGGAGTGTTTTGGGGCAGCTTGTGATGAGCCCTGTGCAAGCGTTCAGCAGTGACACAGACTGAAGGCCTGCTGTCCTCTCTGTGGCACTGTCACCAAGCCAGTCCCTGTGGGTCCCTGCTGCCAGCTCTGCCAGAGGCACCGTCCCAGCAGCAGCATGGGAGGGATGTCCCAGGGCCCCCAGTGCTGGCACCAGCCGGCTCAGCTGCAGTTATATGAAGATCCGTGTGTATTTTCTGTATTCGTCCTTTTTTTTTAACTCTTGCTCAGGCTTTACTGCCATGGTATCATACGAGACATGGCCTGTCTCGAGCACAAAGCCCCCGTGCCGTTTGGCTGAGGCAGCTGCTCCCACGTTTCCCATATCCAGGCTTGTGTTTTGCCTGGCACACAATAAAGCATTCAGGGAAGTGAGGAGAGACAGTCATTAACATCCAACAATCTTCTACGACAGCTCTCTGGATACAGCTGCCTCTTCCCCTCACTCTGAACCCCACCAAAAGCAATTTTAATGGGGTTTGCATTCTCTTAGGTAATCACAGACCCACGGCTGCCTGCAGGCCAGCAAGTGGCAAGGGAGTGAAACCTACTCTGGTATCCACAGAGGTCACCTTTTTGATAAAAGCACAAAATGGCTAATTAAATTAATGTAGTAATTGTACCCAGCCAATTACCGATTTCCTACCTGTACTGTGGTCTTAATGAGCTCAGCTAATGAACTGTAATGTAATTAATACCTGAGGAGGGAGGGGGAGGAATAAAGTAAACAGCAGTTTTCATATATGCCAGCCCTTAATATATTTTATAATGTTGGGGGAAAAAAGTTAAAGATGGTTGAAAGGAAAATGTTTAGTGAGGAAGAGAGGTTTCAGGCTGTAGTCCTGCTGAGGCCATGCCTGGAGTCCTCCACCTGAAAAATAGCCCTGTCATTACAGAAATACTTAAAAAATCATCATTAATGTTTTCCTGAGATCATCCTTATAAAGTCTGTGTAGCAGAATGAGAAATGAAATGAAACTGTGGGTCTAAGGTGTCACTTGAGTGTATCCCACAAAAGCCTGACGCGAGGATCTGATGTATTACAAAGGCTGTTTGCTTTGGGGCTAATTTTGCCTTTGGACATGCGGCATATTTGACATATCCTGGCCAGGAACACCAGGCTCCCCATGGGCAGTGGTGACGCACGTGGTGTGTCCTCTGATTCCCACCATCGGAGGAGCGAGTGGGTGGTTCTTGGTAGCCGTGGAGCTGTACCAAGGCTCCGGCTTTTGTATGCGGTGGGAGAGAATGACACAGGTTACTGAACCTGGTAATGGAGCTTTGTGTGGAGATTGCTCTAGTAAAGTACTAAAAGGCAGAGGGAGAAAGTCGAGTAAAACTGAGAGTCCTGCTGTGAAAATTCAGGATTGTTTTCTCTGAATTAAGTTGCGCTTAAGCTATTGGGGAGGCAGTGCAGTAGATCTGTTAACTGCACCAGTTCAGAGCCGCTGGAAAGCAATTCACATTTCTACTTCAGCATCTTAGACTCCAATACTAGTTTTAATTATTAATAGGCTTCATGCTATTATTATTTGCTTGCACATATACATTAATCATTACATGGGTTTACTAATTTTTCATTTCACTCAAAAATAAATAAATAAACTGTGACAAGATGCTCAGAGTCCTCAAGAGAATATGTTCCCCTCTGATGGGCAAGTAGCATCTGTGGGCATTTTGCTGGCTTAACAGCGTGTCTGTCAGAAACTTGGTGATTCAGAAAATTTACTAGCTCTCACCTAATGATTAATTAGCCTTCTCTGTGAGGAATGGGGTCTCTTCATTATGCATATTGTCACCAAGAGTTTCATGTTTGCTGCAACACGTATGCTAGAGACTTAATAAGAGGAATTCCAGTAGTCAAGAAATGAGTTAAGATTGCTTTTGTGAGCAGAATTAAAGTTCAGTTCTAAATATGTAAGAATGTCTCCAAGGATTTGAACCAATAGAGATCCATGTGGTATTACAGAAAAATTGTTTTGTATGAATGAAAATACAGTAGGACGTTAATTTTAACAAAAAATTAATTGGCTGGAAATACATCATATTAGATCGAAGACAGAGGTAGAAATTAATTTAACAGAAATCATATTTTATCTCTCTGTAATGTACTATCTGAAAATGTTTTTTTAAAGACAATTTCATTTGTAACGTATATTATGAGTTCTGCTTGGCAAAGCCTACATACAACTTTCTGTTTCATAAAGTCTTTGATTGTGGAGTATGGGGTCTTTAATGTGTTGAAGGAAAAGGTCAAACTGACACTTCAGGACTTAAATCACAATAATAATTCATTTGCATAGAGGTAAGTTGAAGATTTGTTCTTGTGGGTGAATACATCCAAATCTGGCACGTTTCTTATGAAAATATATCCTTGTTCAACCATCATTGCAATTTAAAATCTAACTTTTAGCAGATGACTCGCATCACATTTGTCTCATGAGCTCAGTTAAGATTGAATGTTCACATCTGATGAGATGTTCACAGCACAATTCCTCCACCTCAGGTGGATGGGAAGCAGAGATAATTCTGGGCTGTAAATTGGCAAGAGAATTGCCAACTACCTTTAACTGATGGCAACAGCTCAGTTCCCTCAGGTCACAGCAAGCAATGATTACAGCAGGCATAGCTGCTTCTCACTCTTCCATCCCATATTGAGATGCTCTGCTGCTGTCTTCTCAGAGAAAGAGTAGGTAGTTGTAGGTAGTTCTGTTTTTCTGCTTGAAATACTCTGTGATCTGATAGACTGCTCTTTGTCATCTTAACTTCTCCCTTTCCTCTCACCGTGGGGGGAACAGAAGTGACCATCTCCCATTTACAAGTAACAACAGCTGTAGGAAGAAGAAAGATACATCCAAGGTAGGTTTGGGGTTTTGGGGAGGTTTTTTTGATGTCATTTTCAGATGATGTAGGGAAGAATTTCCTTTGCTCAGCTACTGGAAAGCTGAAAGGCTTTTTATGTACTGCATCTCTGTGTGTATAGACGATTCCCTAGCCAGGTTCACTGCTACTGACCATGCTCTGGTTGCTTGTTGTAGTTGTCTCCCATTCCATCATTCTCTTTTATGCTTGTTACTATTGCATCAAAGAAGCACGATAAGGCCATGATTCTGTCTGTGTGTCTGTATCTAGGGAACAGAGGCACGGCAGAATGGCCTGCCTGGGTGCCGTTGTAAGGAAACAATGACACAGTGCTGAGGTGTGATTTGAATCAAAAGTCAAAACTAACTCAACGTGGTATTTTTGTTCATCCCCATAAATATCTTCATTTCCTCTGGAAAGCAGAAAAGAAGCACAGAGCCTCTGTAAGAGCTTCCCTACCACCTGCTAAACCTGGCCGTGAAATGACCTTCTCCTTGGATGGAGACAAGAGAGCAGGCTCGGATATCCTCTTGACTTTGCCCCTACTGGTGGGCATCATTCTTCCCTTATCCAGATTCAGAGTAGAGACCTGTGCTGGAGGTTTGAGTCTTGAAGAGTACCCTGATTTGTGGGAACATGAAGCAATTACAGAATCGGTGCATGCAAGTTGTGTTTTACTCTTCTAATTTAACATGCTTAGTTTACTATTTTTTCAAAGATGAAGACAAAATCATTCTATGCTGTAAAATTAATATGGTTCAGAATTTTCATGGCAACTAAATTTCAGTCTTGGAATGGGTTTGTTTGCAGGAGATATCTGTGTTTTTGTGTTGGCTTGGTTTGTTTTTGGTTTTTTTTCATATACCCAATAAGGAATCAGATAAATGCCATGTGACTTGTATGTCTAATTAAAACTATTCAGCACAGCTTGAATTTACAATTTTGATTTCTTGCAGTAATCTGCTTGTGAACAATCTAGAGGCAAGGAGTTATTCATAGAAACTGTTGAGTAAATAATTTTCAGATAATGAAAACATTCAAAAAAGTCAAGATAGTTAATTAGTGAGCAGAAGAAATTAAATTAATTGAATGAATAATTCATAATGAATTATTCGCCCAGCTCTATTTTACATAGTGTGGAAGGTCTGAAGAAGAGCCAGTGTTTGAATTAACTCCAAATGGAAAACCACATCTCTATTTCTGCTGTGTTGAGGTTATTTATTGATGTGTAAAAACAAGCTGGGTGAGCCAGTCTATTTAATCATCTTACTCTTTTTGCTCTGTAACGTGAGTCATGCTGGATTTGAGACCATAGATGCTTTGCTTGCAAATGTGCATTAGGGAATATGTGTTACAGGGCTCTTTGTTTTATAAAATGTATTTAAATAGTGTGAGAAGCATGATCAGAGCTGAAAATGCTCTGTAAAAGCTATAAATTAGGTATATGCTACAGTGCTAATACTTGCAGTTGACATATGTCACAGCCTTGGCAAAATACTTTGGGTTAATTTTATCTCACTACTGAATAGAACTGCATCCAAATGATAGTTTGTTGAAGCTGTATTTGTTCTCTTGAGGTTGGAGAGGGGGTTGTTGCTTGCTTTCCTTCTTTCTTTCTGATTTCTTTCTTTTTTTTGCTTATCCTTTGCAGGGAAAAATTCTAACAGCAATTAAACAGTGAGATACTGGAAACCCCAATTAGTGCTGAAGGGGCTGAATGTGGTTCTTCCCTGAGACACAGTGGGCAATGAGTGATCAGATCTCACCCGTGTGTCCTTTTACCCTTGTTTTCCTCCCACATGCTATGGAGAAGGGCAAAACAACAGTGTTACAGGACTGCAAGAAAAGAGAAGGGGCTTGCACAGTGATTTCTGTTCCTTGTACACCCATAATGCGAACACCAAGCTCTCAGTGTCTGACGTGAATTGTGTGGGGAGAAGTGAATAAAAAAACTTGACAGGAGCTACATCTATTCGGAGTTGTATCTTTTGGTCTCAAGTAAACCCGACCTGTGGTGGAATTGCATCTTGGCGTGTCACTGCTTTGTGCAGCAGTGATTCTGCTCTGAGATGAGTCTGATGCAAGATTATCCCAGGGAAGTTAGTACTGCTCTTATCGTCTCTGCGGAGCAATAGGTATAGATCAAGTGATCCGTTGACCCACATTATCTGCAGCAGGAGTGGAAGTGACTGAGGTTTTTGTGATTGAAACTAAGGCTGTGCAGGTAGAGATAAGATAATTACAAAGCTGAGCAATCCAGCACCACCTAATATTGTCAGATAGTCCTTTTTTTTTTTATTCAATTTTCTCTGAAAACTGAGACATGCTAAATTACAGATGTAAATCCCCAGAGAAACAGTATGTGTAGATATTGATAATATAGGCATAAGGAAAGAAGGAAATTGCAAATTTAGTAAAATACATACAAAACATCATTTTCTTGGTTACTTGAAAATGTTGGAGGGATCTGAATAGCCCTGGAAACCACCACTGCATGATAACAGATGGGCATTTCCAAAACTGGCTTTCTCTTTAAGATAACTAAAGGTGGTTCCCATTTTACCCAGAGTGGCTCACTTAAGCCACAGCATGGACAGATGTTATGCTAGAATTGCATCTGCCATTTTTCTGCTTTTCTCTACTTCAGATGAACCTGGTTAGTCCAGTGTCGGGCTTCTGTTAAGGAGCACTGCTGGGGTAAATGACGGGCTAGTTTCTGCATCAGCAAATTTGATCCCAATTGTGAAGTGCTGAGAAACTGTAACTAAGGTAAAGGTAAGTGACGTGCTGAGTCACAACATCTCAGCCAGTAATGATGAAAATCAGACCACAAAATGATCCTTCTGTTTTCTTTCTATGTATTTCCAAAGGCAGCTCCCAACTGCCAACATACTTAAGCTCTTGAAACCATTCCTACATCTTAGCACAAGATTCAGGTAGCCCGTGGGTTGTGTTTTCCATTTCCTTCAGGTCATCTCCACACCAGCAGGTACAGAGTAGGAAGGGATTGGGTGAGAAACACGTGGTCTGACTGCAGGTGGTTGGAAGGGATGTGGAAATAATGAAAAATGTAATTGCAACTGGTTGTGTTAGAGAGACAAAGCAGGCTAGAATTTAAAAAAGAGGTTGTTGTGCATCACTGAACAGGCATTTAGATTTGACTGCAATAGTACAGAGTTTGTCATGGTGGTTTAGTTAACATGTTCAGTTTTGATGAAAAAGCGTCTTTGATCGCTCCGCAGAGAGAACAGTTTATATTTGGAATTGTGCAGGTAGATAATTCTGTAAGGTCAATGCAGTTCAGTGCCCCCTTCCACTGCAAACTTGCTGAATGGGGCAAAACCAGAGAACCCGTGGAACTGGAGGGAGAAAAATTATCAAGCTGTTCCAAAGAAAACCATGTGTTTGCTTTGTGTTCAGAATTGTGGATTCTGTCATCCTACTTTACATGATCATTGTGTAAGATGTCATTGGTAGCTCAGTGGAGAGAAGAATACGCTCCATGGCTTTAGATAGCACAAGACTCATCAAGGTGAAGATTTCACAGCCCTTTTCAAGCCATGGCAAGATTCAAATCTTGTATTGTAACATTTTAAAGAAGAATGTTATCACCTTTTAAATGACTTATGCACCAATGCAGAGCCAGGAGGAGGACCCTGCAGACAGATTTCTCTACCTCCCTTCAAACACAGTTGGAGTGATTCCTCTGCTGGCAGCATGCTGCTCACTCCCCAGCACTGGCCAGCCCTGGCCTCTGCAGACATCAGTGGCATCACTTAGTAACAGTCACGCTGTTGACTATTTCAATGGTGTGGACACCTGGCCTACTCCACACTGAAACCAGACCACTTGACTTTCTGCAAGCCAGCAAACAGCTGTCAGCTGGTGACAACCATAGGCCATTTCCAGCTTAACCAGCTATGGGTCTGTAAATAAACATTTGCGGATGCTAAGCAGTTGAGTGAGATACCACTGAGAGACAGGAGGTAGCAAAGTCAGGTGGGAAGGGGTCACTGGAGGGAAGCTTAAGTAGTAACCATCCTTTCACAAAGAGACAACATCTACTTCTGAAGACTGAATTCTCCCTCAGTCATCTAGCCCACTCCACTAGTTACACACCTACTGCTCCTTCTCCTTGTCTGCTATTGCTATAGTTTTTTATGTGCTGACTTCAGTAATTAATGCCTACCTGTCCAAACATGCCCCTCTTCTGTCGCACAGAGCCACAGAATTCTGATTTTATGACATGCTGAATTCTGAATTTATGATAGATGGGAAAATAGCAAATGGCCCTTGCCTGCTGGTCTCTATCCTCTCCACTTCTCTGCACTTTGTAAACACCAAGTATTGATAGAGTTGAAAGGTTGTCAGTGCTGTGACAAAGTGATAGAGTAGTTCGGAGCCATCCTTCTCAGAAGGTTGGACAGGGTCTGTTTGTCAGGAAATCTTGCATCACTGCTTCTCAGGAGATCATCTCGGACATGTTCCAGGGTCAGGCTGTAGACGCAGGCTTTGTGATGGTCACCAAGGCTGTTCCCAAGGGGGAAGATGGCATAGGAGCTCACGTGCCCCCATTGATCAGTCTTCAGCCATGTCTGCAGAGAAAATTGGCGGGATGCTCAACATGCTATTAGCAATCTTCTTGTTACAGTAACTGACCCCTTGGTAAGCCGGTCCCAAAGGGAGAATGTTGCTTCAGTTCTGCTGCTCTCACAAATTGCTGACAGCATCTGGTCAACAACAGAGGCCGATAGCTGCCTCTGTTTGTATCCAGCCTTTTACAACACCAAATGCCCACCCCATCACCAGTGAACCCTAGATGGATCATTTCTAATGTAAATAGGTAAATGCCAAATTCCGTCTCTTTTTGTCTATTTCTCTATTCTTTTTTTTCTTTCTTTCTTGAATCAAGTCACCAACTTTATTCAAGCTTAATTTTTTAATCTACAAAAGGACTAAACTACAAGAATATTGTGTGAGCTGAATTATTTTAGAACTGTTGGGAAAGGAATAGCTACACCATGTCATGGCTTATATCTGCCAATAGTATCACCAAGTAGCTCAGGATTTCTAGCATGCTACATATAGAATATATCTATATAATATTATTCCTTTGTTGTTGTTGTTACTACAACTGTCTTAAAAACAGTATAGCAAGAACATTTGACACACTGTAAAGAAAGAGTTATATTTATTGCAGGTTTGAATTTCACCAGGAAAGCTCAGAATTGCATCAGGCTTTCAACAATAATAACTATCACAGCTTTTCTCCTACCTTGATACCTGTCTCGGAGGAATGTCTGTGCTTAGTGCTTAATGTTCTTTTTTTTTTTTTTTTTTTTTTTTTTTTCTTTATTTTTTTTTGAAGACTTTAGACTTCGTGGTGAAGATAATTTGTTTG